>BOPP01000109.1:1861137-1877150 GCA_017312745.1 Gryllus bimaculatus
TAATAATAATAATAATAATAATAATAATAATAATAATAATAATTCTGGTCAATATGTCACTACTATAATATATTATTAATATACTATATTACCTATACATTTATATCAAGTACTATAGCTACATATGAGAGCATCTGGAAATTAAACTAATTTATATTTTATAACCTACATTATAAACATAAAATATTCTAATGCCTTCTGCCATATCTTTAGTCTCTAAAATTGGGTACGTCACCTTTTATCGTTAAGATTATGATGATGAACGCTTTGTGGAAATTGAAATAGAATTGTTATTACTCGCGCAATTTTCTTGAACGATGGATTGAGGAAATGCGGAAGAGTGGTATTAGTTACGAAATCAGCCACTAGGTTTTATGAAGTAATGCCAATCTCTGGAGAATTAGTCACGCCTTCCTTCTCGAACGTTCTCAATAATTTGCGTTCTAGCTTTATCAGGAATTTGAGGTATCTCCTGTGATAGATCCGTACTTGCTTCGGTTATTTCTTTATATTTTTGGAGGAAATTACCGATAGAAGTTCTCGTCTTCAAAAGAAAGTAATTTCTATTTCGCGCCAATGAAGATGTGTTTGGAATGCTGTCATCAGTGCTTGCTGCGAGCTTTTGCCTTCATCTGTTTTTTGTGCCAGAGAGGGGGAAGCATAGTTCGTCATAGTTCAAGGAAAGTTGCGCGAGTAATATCTCTTTATATTTCAAAATAATATAGACAATATTGTAATTATTATAATAATCATCATAACAATTTAAAAATTGTAAACCAACTTTTCTATTTCTGTAGTATATCTCCTTTATGGGGCAGGATTAATTTCAACATTGCACGCGCGGCCCTCTGAGAGCCAGCTTAAAATAATCGTCAAGATCGCATGCCCGTACTTCATTCTCCTCTTTTCTGCGCAGTAAATGCAATCGACTGCGCAAACATCTGCGCATCAAGAATCCGACGCCGCCAGCGGAAATGGTGTCCTCCCGGCGACGGGTTCTCAGAGATCCAGGACGGCGCCCGAACGACAATCAGCAGCAGGGTGTAATGCCGGGAGAGGAAACGGGACGTCGTAAAACGAACCCCAGATTGATTGACATTTCCTGGTTCAGCAACTGCTATGGTCATAAGTGTAGTAAGTGTATTACGCTGGCGAGAGCGGTGTTTTACCAGCGCGCACATTCATGTCGACTTGTGACGAATGCCCCTCAGCAGGGTACCGCCTACCGGGAATAAGCTCCGTTCTTCCGACTCATGTGGTTGATTCATTGATTGATTGTTTGGTAACTCCGGGCACGTCAACTACCAGTGACATCAGTCCCGTAAATGTAATGTATGTTTTTGCTCCGGAGGTGGCAGTGGACTTTCCTCCCTTGTATGGCGAGATCCGGTGCCGACCTGCCGTCGGCTAGCAGGGTTTTCCCCGACCAGGTATCTCCCACCAGCGGTGCCCAGCCTCAGACCGGACATCCTCTTCAGAGCACTCGGGTGCAAGAATTAGCGACTGAATCCTACCTAACTAACAAGCTGGTGTCGAAAATCCTGCCTCCGTCGGGACTAAGACCATCTGGTCAGAGAAACTGCAGTGATATCAGTTGTTGCCCTGAACCATCTCTCCCGGTCGACCCACGAAGTCGGTCGACCCGGTCGACCCACGACCCACGACCCTTAGGGAAGAGGATAGGAGAAGGAAGTGGAAGGAAAGAACCCGATCCGTGGCTCCTTCTTTGGGGTAATGCTCTGTTATTCGCCTGGTACTAATCAGAGAAACCACGGAGAACAACCGATCAGAGCAGCCAATTGCTGGAATTCTTCTCCGATCAGTGTCTAAAATCAACCTAGCTACCTAGCTAGTATCGAAACAGCGCCACAGAAAGCAGCACTGCCCTCTACTACTCAAGACGTTGTTCGACCAAAGTGATAAAGTACCTAATAATTGTATTAAATTCATTCACTTTTCTTTTTAGTTGTGGCTGTTTTTATTTCCCCCCCTCCTTACTCGACATCTATTTGTGTCTGAGAGTCCTCTTGGGCCTGTTTCTGTTCCTGAACTACTTTAGATATCTCGTAGGCCACACCGGATATGGTGGCTTAAGGCATAAGCTGCCATTGCAATGCCTCTGACCGGGAGTTACTCGAGTTTGAGTGACGACAGTGGCAGGATTTTCGACGCTATTTAGAGAGCTAAGTCGAATTCAATCTTTCCGGAGGAAAATTCTAGTTGCTAGCTGTTAAGATTGATAGTTTTCTCCTGTGAATAACGGGTGAATGCCAGTACCCTTGGAAACGGGCCATGGATGTCGCGCGATCATTGCACTCTTCCTTGTTTCATGCTCACCCCCAACTTACACACACACTCTTACATGCAGTAACGTACCATATATGTCGGGAGACAAGTCGGTTCCCCACTACTGGGAATACCTGTGTTTGGAAAAAACGAAAACCGCCGTGTAGATCGGTGCCGGATATTTTTATCCAGAGGGAGGAGAACACCACCACTTTCCATTTTAGACATACACTACGTCCATCATAACCATAGCAGTTGAGCCGCCCAGAAACACCAAATATTTATTAAATCAATCAATCAATCGAAAGACATCTCGATTCCTGTACTTATATTTTCAGGTAGGGCTGCCCGATCTTTAGTCAAGTTCTCAGATTTAACACTAGTCTCACAGTTATCGGTCACAAGGGAATGTTCTGGGAATGAACTACCCCTACCACAAATACAACTGAAAACGTCCATGCCTTACGTAATATTTGAACCCACAGCCTTGGTGTTCACATATTTAGGCGTCCCTATTTCAGTGCTCTACGCCATGAAGCTGTCTCTTCTCATTTTAGTCTCTACTTTTACAACCCAAACCATCGCGGCGCTTTGTCCCACTCGCGTTCAAATAACGAAAGTCTCATGAAAGAGGGTCCAAACACTGGTCTTTCATTCAAAGACGACGCGTGTCCCTGACAGCGAAGACGAACTCATTTACTCTTTTTCTTTCGTCTTTTGGCGCCTTTGGCCCAGTGTGCGGCGAGTGACGCAGGCCGAAGCAGGCGCCTGCAGGGCCGTCTAGCTTCCGTGTCGAAGCGCCTTCCGCCAGCCATAATGAACGCGCGCTGTGACGTAACAAACTCGAGCCCTCGCCCAGCTCCGCCTGCCTTTGCTTCGCGAAATTAATTACGGCGATGATGGGCACAACGAGATCGCTTCTAAGACTGCTTCTAAAACGCCACGGCATACGCGGTTTAATGAAGCTAACTCCGACAGCGGAATTTTACGCCCCAGTAATTACCATTGGTTAAGCTGATGGCGATCGATATGTTTAAATAAATGAAGATGAGTTGAACGTGCGTTTTGCTTGCAAGGTGTTGTTTCTCCTGTAAGTAACTTTCCGACAGAAATATTCTCATTGCGCAGAATTATTTGGAATGTGTGATTTCGTAGTATATTAATAAATAGAGGGAATATAGAAGAAAAACAAATATTTGTGAATAAAATATGCATTCAGTTTAATTTTCATTCTCAGAAATTTTTTTTCAGAAAAAAGGTTTCGGAATTTAATTTTTAGAAAGATAATATAATATTAGATCAGAATTATAGAATATGCTTCATAATCCACAATTGCTTTATACACTCATAACTCAATTCATGATTCGATCCGTTGGTGTAAAATATAAAATGCTTGTTCCACCTTTGTAATGTATTAACACTACCCACACACTTTTCTGGATCAACAAATTGAATAAAATATTAGTAACTGTACAAAAATGACGTTTGATTAAAACATTTTCGTATGAAATATTAAAACCTCTTTTGTTTCATGGGATTAGTATTTAAATATGTCATTTAAATGGTTCGTACATAACGTGTGAAAAAGACATAACATACGTTTGTTCCTGAAATAATGCTGCTTTGAGAACAGGGACAGTCAAAATGATTCAGTTGTTAAGAATATGATATTAATAAGTTAAATTTTGCAAATCATGTTAACAGAGCATAAATAGCTTCAATTAGCTATACGACTACGAAGTAAATTGCGCAAAAGCAAAGCATCTTTCTTTCTTTGTAATTTCAAATGTAGCACTTTTAATTGTAAAGAATTTTTTATTAAAATATATATTAAAGTCAAAGCATGTGATTTCATTTTCCGACTATCAACATCCTGATCATGCTTACAGTAACGTCTAAACAATTAAAACTACAAACATTTCTAGTCTCTCCGCTCTCCTTTACGTAGAATGAGTCCCAGATTTTGGGTAACGTTGTTTGGGGGCAATCTTATAATAGTGAAATATTAATTGAAAGTGGCGTGGAAGATAATTGCTCTCAAAAATCTAATTATTTATTTATAAGGGTTTAATTAAATTTTCAAATATTTGTGCGATCTTCTTTTGAATTTTGAATATATATTTTCGTTCTCGTGTCAAGTATGTGATAGGTACAATGTGTCATCAACAGCTTGAGACCATGTTCACTTCTTTGGATAAGGATAGATGTTCTACATTTATTTCACTTGTTATTTTGTTTGATTAATTGATGTTTCGGAGTGCATCAACGTCATTAGTCCCGTTAGTGTAGAGCTTGTTTGATCGATGTAAATGTGGTGGTAAACTTTCTCCGCTGGCTGGCGATATCCGATGCCGCCCTACACGTTGACCTGCTAGAATTTCCACATCTAGGTACCTCCCACCAGTGGGATATCGCCTCACCCGCGTCAAGCTTTAAGCTCCGCCTAGTCTCCGTCATGTCTGCCAGTGTAGTGCATGTGAGAGTAGGTGTGTACGGAAGTAAGGAATGATTTTAGGAAGGAAAGATCGCGCACAGTTCTTGTACTGTTTGTTATGGTACTCCTCCGGCATTGGCTTGGTATTGATCGGAGAAACCTCGGAAAACTACCGATAAGAGCAGCCGGACGATAGACATCTTCACACAGCGGCTAAAATGGGCTGGAAGCGATATAGCTAGTGTCGAACATTCTGCCATTGAGAGCGTAGGCCGAAGTCAGTAGCCGCTTGGCTGTCCGAGGGACGCCGCGTTCTAGGCCCCTGTGAATATCGCCAACGGGGTGCCAACGAATATCGCCCTGAGGACTGTCACAGAATGGCGGCAGAAACCTCGGCAGCTGTGCCTGGAACACGGCGACTCCCTGGCAGCCGAGTAGCTACCGGCTCCGACCGCGAAAGCCTACGCTCTCAACGGTATGATTTTCGACATTACCTCGCTGGGCTGATTTCTGCCGCTGAGAGTAATTGTGCTATAATCCTGCCATTGTCTGGACTTCCGGTAATAGGCACTGCCGTGGCGCCAATTGAAGATCCATCTCTGACGGTATATTTTAAAATTTCTTTCACATCGAGTTGCCGTGTAGCGGACTTTGCGTTGCCTTTCTTGGCGCTGGTGGGCTGGCGCCTCGCGCAGGTGGCGTAATGAAGCTCTGCTTTAACCGCCGCCGGCCGCTGGCGCAGCCGCGAGGGGCACCCCGCCACCGAGCGCGTGATGAGAACGTAACCTCATTAAAAAATCGAAGGTCGCGCTAAGCGACATCCACCCCTCCGGGCTTCATAACACCCGCCGCCGCCACCAGTGCCAGATTGCGCATGAGCCGGAGTCCGGGGGGAGGGGGAGGGACTGCTCGCTGTCGCATCGATGATACACCCCAGGATTTCACACGATCACGCGTCGGTGTGAATTAATAGCGGAATTTAAAGCGCCGATATATTTTCGAAGAAATATGTCACTATGATGAATAAATGCCGAGATTATCAAAATGCCAATAATAATGTAGTATGTCAGGATAAGAAGGACACAGCACTGTTAGACGGAGTTGAAATGGTAATCACGTGATCAAAATGTAATCATTTTGAAGTATTTGCCAAAGTGGCTGGGGGAACCTCTATTTCAAATGTATATACAATAAGTATACAATGAATAAGAAACAATGTACATTAAACCAAGCTGTGTAGAGGGGAAAATCATGAATGTAATGACATGATTCCCCCTTTAAAAATGTTGCATTCGAGCCAGTTTGAGTCTGTTCCTTCGATCGACATCTAACGCCGTAAGGTCTGGTATTGCAATGCGCGATTCTCCGAATCCCAATTGTTTCTGAGAATAAAACATAACGGCCAATGCCATTTCTTTTTGGTCCTGTATCTTCATCGCTTATTTCCCGTGCTTCCCATTCCACTTTCCGTATCTGCTGGATTGCATTTTATGGAATTCACTTGTTTTACACCACGCCCATTCACCACGCACTCTTCGTAGCGCCCGGAACAACGGAGATCGCGATCTTCACATAAAGGCTTCTCTCCCGCGAGGTCCTCGCCCCTCGGCGGTTGGGGCGAGAGCCTCCTTTCGGCGCGCGAGCACCGCGCAACTGAGGAGACGGCGCGGAGGCACTCGGCCGCAAAGGTCGAAGGTTGGGCTACTCGTAAAAGCAAACCGAAATTGGCTGCAAGGGAAAGGGCAGGGTTAGTTCAGGGCTAGTAAGAAAGAAGTTCGTTCAGAACTAAGAAGAAGAAATGTAGGCTTATGGAATGAAATCGGGTCAATATCGAGTATAAATATTTTTTAATGTTGTGAATAACTTCCTATTACTTTGAACATGACATCATAACACAACTGCATGCGTAATAACTCTTTTCGACGGTTCAGTACCCTCAACTTTTAAAATTATTTTGGGATCACGAAGCTAGTATTGTTCTGATAGATGTGAACATTAAACACTATTTAAAAACCAATTTAGTATATTCATAATATTCCTCCATGGATAATACCACAAATACCTACAAAAATGAACAGGTGGTTATTTAATTAATTGTAAAGCCAACCCCACCTGTTAACTAACAAAACCATTTCTCCTAACAATTCCCTTTGCCTTGTTTATATTCCGCAAAAGTGCAATCCGACTACTTAATAGATGTGTGCTCGTAATTTTCACAACAAAGGCAAAAATATGCACCATGGCGGAGAAAATTCTTAATGAATTATTGACTCTCCCAGATTTTAAAAATAAATTGCAGAATTTTTTAAACAAAAAAGTTGATGAAGAATAAATGGAAATTGTGCTTATGTTAAATACTTATTACTGAATCAGGAAGAAAACCTTATTACGAGAGCAGTATTATTCTTAAATACAGGCTGTAAAACCTGTTATGAGTAAACAATATGATTGAAAAAATTGTGTAATATGAATGCAAACATTGAAACACATTGATTATCGACACATTTGTCAGATTAAGCAAAAGAATTACAACGTAAGAACATCGTAACCACCAAATTGTATTAATGCATCATACATTTAATCGCCGTATTTTTATTATAAATAAATAATATATACCTGCATAACCATACTTTTCACAACAGTATTAGTAGGCCCAACGTTAATATATAAAATTTATAAACAAATTATTTCCTGACAGCGGAACTGTAAGCAACTTATCAACTGTGGCATTCAGCCTCATATATAAACAGAAACTGTAAACTGTATTCCAGTGATAGTCAATAGCGCGAAAATTTTACAAAGAAAATTGTGATTTTTATTTAAGTGTTTAATTGATACATAGTTATCTCGGTGAAGAAATAACAGTGGGAGTACAAAACAATGTGATGCAACATCTATTTTTAGAAAAGAAGTACGACATTATTATACATGTCGATAAATTGGAAACATGCTATGGAAAAACGTGCCAGCACTACTTACATGAACGCCCGGGAAGACTGGCTCTCCTGCGGGCACGGGCACCTTCCCCCGAATATATGAATCCATACAAATATATGTATCCAGATTCGTTCTAACAAAAAAGGTGGATTTGAATTAGGATTACATTCTTAACTATTTATTAGTTTCATGATTATTTTCTATTTAAATTCTTTTTAGTACACACATTTTTGCCAAGGGACAAATGGGGGTCGGCAGGTATATTTTTAATGACGAATTCTTTCTTTGTTTTTTTTCTGTTATGTCTTATCAAATCATTGAAATTAAATAAATAAAAAGTATGGATAAGGTAACCATTTTCGCTCACGGACAGACAGCTGTTTTATAATACAAGAATTTTTGTTATACGCTCTAACCTAAAAGAAGGAAATTTTCGTAACTCTTGCGCTCTTATATAATCGCAAGTAAAAATTCAAGATACTTTCGATTCAAAATATTTTTTTTCAATTGACAACTTGAAATCTGACTAATATGTTATTCATTTAACGGGTAATATATTTACTTTAGTAAAGAAAATGGGAATTAATATAGATAATGTTGGGGGCAATAACTGGCAACTGACTATTTAAAAAGACAGACCTGGGCAGGTTATGAGTGATGTATCACGTCTCTGAAGCGTTTTGTATAACCCTTACTCTTAAATCTCGTATCAGTTACTCTGTACGCAGTAAGCAAGTTACTGCGTCCTGTGAACTTGATATGTCTGACTAAAACGTACCTCCATTCCTATTGATCGGTATCATGAAGCATTGAAAGTAAATGTTCTACAACGCATGTATAACGTATAAATATTACTCTTAAATCTTAAATCTCTTTTTAAGCTTTGGGTACTAATTGAAAATCAATATGAAACAAGAAAAAGTGTGGTAAGGTTTTTACGTTATTTTACTTGAAAATACATTTAATAAAGAATTAATTATTCAACGTAATCGCTGAAATTATTAATTTAAAATATTTTAGTTGCAATTTGAACAAACGTTTCACAATATAAGCACATCACATATATCTGAATTCTTGTACCCTATTCTCTTCAAAAACGTTGTTCATTACAATGCTATTATTTACAATGCCATTTTATGTCATTTTAATGAACATCTAATGCTATTGTTAGTAGAAACTAATTCTCATGAGAGTAGTCTAATTGTATTCATAATTAATTGGACTCTTATTTTAACAATATCACATTTGTCGTCATGGACACCCGAGATGTCGACATAGGACTGAAAGACCTTAGCCACCTCGTGCAAAAAGGGTCATGGATTTTTATGTGTCCATATACAATTATCAGTATCCAAAAATATACTGAAACCAATGTTAATTACAGAAATTGTGTATGATTTTAGTGGTTGAAAAGTGACCTTAAATAAGAAAAAATATTTAAAAAGTCATATTCACTGTGTGTTATAGCATGTGCTGTGCAGCAGCTTTAAAGAGAAACTGAAGAAACGCAGGATGTAGAGTAACATTATTTACATTTTTGCGTTCCTCCGACTGAACCTCGGTCGTTTGCAGCCACCTTCATTAACTTAACTCAGATTTAATGAATTACTACAAGACTTTTCACAAATAGAAAACTTTATTTGTTTTGCTCTGACACTGGCGCTAGCGCTAAGTAAATTCGATGAAGTTAAGAAAGAACGTTAGAGTGTTTTGCCACCACCTGGCGCCAACCTGTGGCCTTCGCCACAAGAGCTCTCCACATTTGTCCATTGCCGTTGCGTATTCTCATTGTAAACTAGATAAAGGCTCCGTACATACACAAACAATGACCGCGCCGAGAGAGAGGAAACCAAAGAAAGGCTTTTCCGTGGAAAACAACAAAAACCTATTTCATTTGCACGGCAGCGTCGACAAAAGCAACGAAACCTCTCGTGACTGCGCCGTCTGGAGGGGGCAGCCGTGTGTGGGGGGGGCGGTGCAACGGTCGTTGCCAAGCGGTGACGACAAAAGAAAATTAAAATGTTTATTGCAAATAGTAACATTCCGCAGTCTCCGAGGGAGAAGGTTCTTTGACTTTTTGCGGAAATATTTTGTGATTTGGAAATTATTTGTTGTCAGTTTTAATATCACCATCTGAAATCAGGTTTGTAAACAATTATCAATTAACAAAACAACAAATCATCTTACTTGCCGTAAAATGAATGCAATATCGCTTGTGTATATTTATTAGACTTCTCAAAACTTAAAAAGATTGTCTGTAAAAATTGCTCAGAGTCAGATATAACCTTATTATTTTCTGCGATATATGATTGTTTCGGATGCGTTAGGTCTTAATGCAAACATCTACTCAGCATTCAAGCTTTTGGTTCAATTACAGAATCTAATGAAGAATTACATTATCTTTGTGTATAGTTTGTATTATTATTAATGGAATAACAATGAAACCAATAGAGATAAACTACTTTTACAATGATTAAAACATTTAATTTGTTATGAACAGTGTGAATTAGGCCACTTTTGCGCCGATTATAATTACAGCACATTATAATTACAAAATAATATTAAAGTGTTACTGCTCCTCCCTGAAATAAATACACCAAATTATAATACAAAACAACCGTTCTTCCTTGGTAATGGTTGTGTGGTTGCGGACGAAATCTGATCGAAGGGCAATGAATGCTCTAGCCTGTATTCTGAGTCGACTTCCTGTTTTGTTCGCAGGTGTGCGGCGGCGGCGCTGCCCTGGGGAAATTAGCTTTGGGCTGACGCGCCGCGTGCACAGGCACCCAACTGCGCCACCACGCCTCCCCGCCCCACCACCAGGGCCTGCTCCACTCGGCCCGCCCCGCCCCGCCCGCTCCCATCGCAACTATGATCGGTTAGTTCCGCCCCCTCCTCGTATCTCCCCCAGAAACCAATGTCCCAGCCGGGACAAGCTGTGAGCTCCCGACATGTGAGAGTCATGCATGCATGTGTTCACGTGAGGGCGAGGATAAGACACAGGAGGGGAAGGAAAAATTGCTCGCGTTTCGTGATCCTAATGTTAGTGTACTGCTCCAGAATCCTACTGATATTGATTGAAGAAATCACTAGAAACTACCTATCAGAGCAAGCGGCCGCAAGAATGTCGCTCCATATAGCGACTAAAGGCAGTAGTTGGATAAGGCGGAGGGGGGGCGGTAAACATGCCCACAGGCTTAATTCAATTTTGAATAGAATGCATGTGTTGTGTTATTGTGAAAGACATTTTCTCAAAAATCTCAGGACGACGGCTTAATTATTTTTCAACATATCATAAAACATACGAATTTTCGTTTTTTTATATTTTTCACATCATTATTCGGAGAAAAAATTCTGAAACAATTATCTGACGTAAATCATGATAACCTGTCACTGTACCAGCAGTAATCGATCTAACAACTGTTTCAGACTCTGGTTCCTACATAGTCGTTGCCAGCCAAAGCGCAGTATTTTGATTGGTTCCAGATTTCTTTATTTCAATACGCATGACTGTACCAATTGTTTTGGCTCCTCAGTGTATCTCTTTGGCTATTTACTGAAGGAAATCGATGTGGTTTTCTTTTCCTTCTTTTGTGCCTTTTCGAAATTAGTTTAACTGATTTTCAAGGTTCCATCAATTTTATCAGACTTATAACATCGTAAAGAATCAATCTTTCTAAACGATGGTGTCAACAATTTATTGATTTAGCGTTTTATAACAGCAATCCTATTTTATTAAAATGTGCTTAAATAATTATAATTGTCTATGATTAATAGTTATTCTTTTAAAGATAAGATCTTTCTCTTAGTCGTCAAAAGTTTTGAGTATAAGGTCCACACTGTATACACATTTCGGGACTCCAGAAGAGATATTTTCGTTGAATCTGCCCTTCAATTTACGTACGTGTTCGATTTGTGTGTCCTTCGCAGCCGCGGTCATTGAGACTCATTAGTGATGATATGAGTAGACGATTACTATACTGTGGCGATGAATGAAGGAGAAAACTTGAAATGAATGGCAGGGAATGCGGAATATCCCTGAGAAAACGGCCTAAGTGCTCTCTTTGCCGCTACAAACTCTACATGAATTGATATGGGTTTCAATTACAGCCGGAATTTTGTACGGAGAATGCTCTGGTCTCTGCACCACTAGATACCCTTTTGCTTTCAGACCACATTTGAATGGAGCTTGCAGGTTCCGCCAATAACTCTCTTGTTAACCAACACGATGCATTTCCTGCTTACGAGTGCAATAGTTCAGCTAGTATTCGAGCGTAAAGTCAAGAACGTGGTTCATAAAAATGAGTCTGCGACTCCAGAAGTCATAAGTAGACAATTGTACTGCCATGTGTCGCTATGAAGTGGGAAACATGCTGTTAATATGTCAGCCTTTGTATACAGACTGCAGATCAGCATTGTTGTCAATGGAAAGCTGATAGAGCGTACATGTAAATAATGTATGTAAACTTTTCATTTTTTATCTGTAATTACCTATATTTTTTTTAATTTTGTAAATTTTTATTGATAACAAAATTATTTTTTTCAAAAATATTTCTAAGTTTATTTTGTTTTATTATTTAGTATACTGATATAATTATATTGTAAATAAATTCCTTTAAAGAAATAATCATGAATTTATTCAACATGAAATTCATGTTCACAATATACAAAATAAACACTGAAATAGCAAATGGTATCGTCAGTGATTATTTGAATCTCTCTATTAAGTTCTCCAAGCGAGCTTCTTTCCGTGATCTCAAAAAAAACTTTAAATTGGTTCCATTCAAGTTTGTTCTAAATGTTTTCGTCTGCAGGGAGCTGCTGACGCTAATTCCTGTTAGTTCACTGGCGGAAAATTACTCTGGTACTTTTTTGCCGCGCTGGCGGTGCTGGTTCGATTCCCGGGGAGTCCATCAGGCGCTCCGAGAAGCGCGACTGCGTGGCCCAGCGTTGTAAGCAGAACGGCATTGTGACTCGCGTGCTGTTCGTGATGACATGAGCGCGTGTGGCAGCGTCGACCAGTTCGTGTGGTGTGATGGACGTCGTTGAATCACAGTCAGTTGGTAGTCAGTCAAGCATTAATAATTGTTCATTGTTGAACTTCCCTAGAGCGTGTAATTTGAAGCTGCGTTTGCCCACTCTGTTGTAGAATTGAGATTGTTGACCACAGGTTGAAGTTAAGACTTAATTGATTCCGTAAACTGACAAGGTACTGATCGGGGGTGAAGCGAGTAGGTTGATCCATGCAGTAGTGATGCAGATATTGACAGCTTGTTTACTGTCCGAACACACGACTGTTGATGCTGTTGGCCTGCGAAGAACGTTGGTTGCAAAATACGTGTAAAATATTAACCCGGCGGATACTTCAAACAAGTGCTTGACGACTTCCGAGGGGTGCGCCTCGCGCCGCCAGAAGAGCGGAGAGAGAGGTTCCGTGAAGGAGATGAAAATGAATGTGCTCCGTTTTGAACCAGAGATGTTCTGCGACTTGTTTGTGATCGTCCGCTGACCTAGATAGGAGCGGATGAATTTGAGCTATCGCGCATATGCATGATGGTTATGTTGGATTTTATGTCTGAAATAGCTTCTATGATTAAACTGTTTCAATAGTGGTCATTGCAACGAGATGCTGAGGCATTTGGCAAGCGGGTGGCAGTTGACAGTTTTGCTAATCGCCGCAATAATACTCGTAGAAGTGGGGTCACTGATTTAAAGTATATGAAATATGTGCGTAAGAGGTGAATAAATGATTATATTTAAATTAAATGGAGAAAGAATGTTGTTTGGAAAAGAATAATATACATGGGAGTTTAATAATAACAATTCTATTTGAAACTTGTATTTTTAAAATCCTGCAAGTCAACAATTGCAAAGTTGTGGGAAACATGAAAAAATGTATAATTAATTATATACATAAATACATGCATACATAAATACATATATAGTCATACATACCCAGCAAGTCAATGACATACAGAGATTCAAAACCAATCGCAAACTTTGTAGTGCCCTCACGGCCATTGAACTCATCTTATTTGCAGGATTTACTAATGGAAAAATGCATGTCTATGCAGCCAGCAGCTTCTATTTTCTCACAAAAAGGAAAATGGGATAGAGAGGTACTTATGGTGTTTAAGAAAAACAGATTAATTTATGAAACGAAAAACAAGCATCTTATTCTGAAGAATTTATAAATACGTATATGAAGAAAGAGGGAAATTTTTAAATATAAGCTAAAAAATATTTATTTCTAAATTTGTGCAATTTTTGAACTCTTATTGAATTCTTCCAACATTCCTCTGAACTTTAATTTTTAAAGGCGTGTACGAAAAGACAAGGAAAATATTTTAAGTCTCTCTTGAAATATTGCTGGAAGATTGTTTTAAATCACATCTCAATAAAGCTTGTTAAAAGTGTATTTCTATGAAAATAAATTAAATAAGAAAATTATAATAGATCTCTTAATATCAGAATTATCTTTAACTTCTTATCGTTTAAACGTTACATCGCTATCTTAGATAAAGCCATTATACATTTACGTAAATTGAACTGAACAAATCCAAAATATCAGTTGAGAAACAATTTTCAATAGATTGTTAATATTACTTTCTGTAATGAAGCGTAGTAACCTCGTACAATAATTTCCAAACAAGTATATAATTTGATATCAATTATTACCGATCAATTGTCCTGAAAATTAAGGAGAAAAATGTGACGGGGTTTGGAGCTCCTACAACACCAACACTCCTAATTTTCCTCTCTCCTTCCCCCTCATTCTCTCCTCCTCTTTCTCTCCTTCCCCCTCTCCCTCTCTATACACAGATGTAAAATTAAGATCAGAATATTGTACTCACTAGACGATTAAAAATACTTGTTCAATGTGACCTGAAAAACGAGCTTAAATGAGAACGATCCTTCAATAGCCAAGCAGATTGCATATTCTTCCGCAAATGGAAGCCGACTGAAAACAAATTTAATTAAAGTCAAGAAAGAACAGCATCTGTAATTACGTTTGGAGTTACCATTTATATTTTATTAATCTACTGATTCTTGGAATTATTATGTTTATTATTAAAATCCCCTCTTAAGATACAGTTTCTTCATTAATTTCCAAGTCGCGTATTTTTCGACTTTGGTTTTTATTAAGACGTAAACGCAGTATCTAAAGAAAAAGGATAAATTCTTTATTTACAGTTATAGGCATTGACAATAGTTACTTATGAATAAAACTAATGAAAGACTTGCCTTTTTGGCAGCTGCAGAAAACCCTAGTAGAATAGAAAATATCAATAGATTAATAATTATTCAGACGATACAATTACCGCATGTTTAATTGTTCACGTGACAGCGTGACTACTAAAACTGTTCGTATTGGTAATAATTGTGAAATCTATTATTTTGGAGAAAGATACCACAGGATAAACATTAGTTTCTGTATACACGCATGAATACTATTTTTAAGTTTACGAAAAGTAACGTAAAGGCAGAGACTTGCTAAAATTTGAATAAACTATCAGGTATATATGCTCGAATAACCACTTAGCATTGAAAATTTCTTCTATACAAAAAAATGCGCTTGGAGAACTGTTTAAACCGTACCACCAGATGTATTCACTTATAGCAGAAAATAAAATAAGCAATATTTTTGAAAATTAAGAAGTCTATGTGCAAAATTACTACTAGTTTATCACAATGATTATATTTTTTTCTTTTTATAGTGAAACCAAAAAGATTTTTCGGTTCATTACGTAACTTTATTCATTTGTTAATTAGCTTATGATCAGTATTTTAACTACAGTAATGGAAACATAATTTACTATTGTAACAATATTGTTGCCTTAAGAGGCATGAAGTCAGGGGGTAAATATAAACCGAATTGCACTGTAGTTTCTATGAAAATGCAGGAGACTCATTTGCAAATGATTTTGAAATAAGCCTGCCAATATATATACATAATAATAAAGAAGGACTTTAGTTTTATAAACCTGTAATGTTTTCGAGATGGGTCAGCGATAACTCAAAAACCGAAAATCGAAAGAGCTGTGTCACAATCCAAACGCGTAGGTGAGTGGCAGCCGGTGATTAATCGCGTCACAGAGCAGGCGGATGCAAATGGAGCACACGCACTAGGCGGGGGCACGGGCGGGGCCTTCATGAGAGAGGAGTAGAGGACGTTCACAACAGAGGTGGAGAGGTGTGGGCGCCGGGGGGGTGAGTGTCTAGTGATAGGCAGGTGACGGATGGGCGAAGTATTGTCGCGATATGGGCGGAGTATGGATGGATTCTGAACGAACGATAGGCGAGGGATGGGCAGAGGATGGGTGGGGCATGGACGCGGGAGCGAATATGGGCGGGG
>BOPP01000109.1:1888734-1901110 GCA_017312745.1 Gryllus bimaculatus
TTCGCATATACATTCATTCTCATTCTCAAATACAAATAGCAGAATGAGGAAGAATGAATTACTCAAACATTGCAGATATGAAATGGCGATGGCAGTGGTGATATGAATATCACATTGAATGAGGAAACATAGGCGATCCAGTTCAAATGCAAGATCGGATAAAACATTAATCCATCGCTGGCCTATACAATATATCTAATTGATCTTAAATGTACAAAATTTATGCGGAGGTTCATTTTAAAATGAAAGAAGTATATAAACATTTATTTCAGCGAATCTTAATGTTATTGTGATCAATATTTCATAATCTTCTCCTTTATTTTTACACAAGGAAAATAGTTTATATAACTTCCAGCATGTTAAATTCATCATTTGATATTAGCCTATTTATTAATTTAACAAGACTTAAATGAAAGTCACTCAATATAGCGTAGTATATGCTCTCTGTAGTGGTAGAACTCCATCTAGTGTTTGGTTGTCTTATAGTCATTGCGACAAAATTTACTTATTCTGGAGCTTAAAACACAATATTCTCGTTTACTAAGAGCACATTTCTTTTCATTTAATCCAATTTTCATCTCACAAGACTCTCCATTCTATTTGCTATTTAAACAAGCACTCCTTCGTCGTATAATCCAAGCCGTATCTCCGTCATTGTGTTCATGTAACTTGAGAACACAAATTATTCAGAATATTAATGAAGTGCCTGCGATGATAACGCGCTCGTTGAGTGTGATAAAAAACTTGCACGTCGCTTCCTCTCTTCCGAAATTTGGCTGCGAGTGCACTCTTGGATACGCAATTGTCGACAGAGGTAATATTGCCACCTGAGGATTCCTGCTCGCCGCATCCTTTGTGGCACTACTGACAAAATGTTAGTACGCTTTGCCTTTTGTTTTTACTGCGATTGGAATAATATTTGAAATACATTCTTAACTGTACGTGCTTGATGAAATATTGTCTTGTAGTCAACCGTTTTCATAAATGTCTTTATTGTTTCTATGATCACTACAAATATGCTTGCGAAAGACTATTTTTTCTTGCAATTGTTTCAAGTCCATTTCATACCAAGCTATCATTTTCATAGTCGCTCTTTTCTCCAATTTCAACTTATCTTATCCCAATAGGAAATCACCTGATGTTTGCGTTTCTTTTTACAAGTAATATTTCAATAATGGCATTCGTTTACACAAATTCTTTCACGTCTGTTCTTTCCTTTCAATAATTTCAAGGTTTTTTTCTTTTACAACCAACTTATTAATGCTTTTTTTAAATGACCATCTTCCTATTGCTTTTCCTTACGAATGTAATGTCCGGTGCATTGAATTCTCATTCTTTTCTAAATGCTCGTTCTACCGAGGATGGTTCAGTATCACTTGCGGGACTCTCGACATCTGCCTTAATAACAATTCTCACTTTAAAACCGCGTCTCCACTGGAATCATTCCCTTGACCACCGACCTCCTTTCCATATTAAACAGCCTTCACCTTTCCCCGTTTGGGTCTCTCCCCTAATTTCCTTCGCCCCCCTTCCTCCTGCGAGCGCGCTGCCGCCGCCAGCGTGTTTCGCCAGTTTTCATCGGCGCGCGCCTCTCCCCCTCTCGGGGCCACGCAAACACGCAAATACAGCGCGCGCCCTGGGCCTCCGTTAATTAGGGGGCGTCGCGGCCTAAACTCCGCCCTCCCCTCCCGCCCCGCCGCTCCCCCATCCCACTCCTTTCGCGAGGAGGGGAAGCGCCGGGAGAGGAACGGTCCGTGGGGAGCTACTCCATGAAATAGGCAGCGGTCTTCGAACAGATTTCATGGAGGTGCAAGGGAATGCGGGAGAGGAGAAAGTTGGGAGGTTGTTGAAAACAATTAGTAAGATATAATAATGGTCCCTAAACACAGGACAGATTCCATTCAAGGTATTGGATTACTCTGAGATATTTGTATGGAAATGGAATTCAAAGTCCAATACTGAAAATAAACTGACACCGTTTCCTATAAAATGAACATACAGTAAATTCTATATACTTATTAAAGTACTTTTCTTGAAACATCCATCAATCATGAACAGCTGATATCCATTTAATATTTGTCTCTCGACGACGGTCAAACGACTTATAAAAGTTTGTACAAATCACTGTTCGGTCCTGCAAACTCATATTTTGTAGGAGATCTGATATGAGCAATACATTTTGACGGCCCAAATAGTAAAGACAGTAATGTTAAATAAATATGTAAAGTGTGTAAGTAATTCGTAGATAAAAAAGAAGTAATGACAAAGAAGAGAAAAATTAATGGAGTTCTTGAGAAGAAAGAATGCAGAGAAAGGGCAAGTAGTACATGATTGATGTTTAGGGAACGGAAGTTGGTCAGAAGCAAATAGAAAGAAAAGATGAGTACATTATGTAAAAGTTCAGAAGAAAAAACTCAGAGGGGCGGAGGTATAAGATGGTTTGATAGTAATGTATATTGTATATATCCTGATTCTAATGTGTTGACAATATATTAGATAGAAAGAAGATACAATAGTGAAAGAATATTAAATATGTGGTGTTCTACCATGCATGATTTTATAAACACTGTTACATTGTTGAAATGGCGACTGAAATGCACAATATATAAATGATATTACACATAAAAAAGTAAGATTTGTAAAACACAGAAAACAGTCAATTGAGAATAATAGTTTTGTGTGTTTCACATTACTAAATCCGTTCCCTTCACTACTATATTTTATTAATATTTGTTTTCAACAATATTTCAACTCTGATCAAATAATTTCACATCTTAAACTCAAATACCTCTGAAAAATGTACACTCATTCGAAATATGTATTTTGCTTCCTATATAGAACATAAACCTTGAAAACTGATAACGAAATGTAGCTTATTAAATCTAATAATAAGTGTTTTAATACCAAAAGTGTTCGAACTGTACGAAACATTTTGAATACTCTAAGAAAATGTATCTAATAAATTAATAATATAACATCATTTATTATGTCAGAAGGTTGACAAACAAGGCATGAAATTAAATAGACACTCCCCCACTCACAGAAGTATTGCATTTGGTAATGATTAGAGTTTGAGTATTCTTCAGTGATGCAACCCCAACAGAAATGCACGTTATGTGGTGTACTTACCGGAAATCCAACCCACGAAATAGCAAAGGCCACGCGAGCAGCCCCGAAGTCCGCAAAGGCAGGGAGACACACGAACACGGAGGCGGAGGAGACGGTGGCGGCCTCGGGGGGATGTACGCGAAGACAGAGCGCGGAAAGGGGTGGGAGGACTAGGAGGGGGTGGGGTGGGGTGGGGAGGGCTCAAGTTAGGTGCCTCGCGGCAACCCTTGGCCGCAGAGTTGGCCGCGGCGCGAAACACGATTATACCGAATAGCATTACGGCAAAGTAGCGGCCCCGGAAGGGCGAGATGGCAAGCGCGGCGATCGGCGCGGCGGAGGCACAGGCGAAAGGGCGCGGAAGAGTTAAATGGACATTTTTCCCAAAAATGGAACAATATACTGCTTGTGACGGTGAAATGTGGAAAGAAAAAACTAAGAGAACTGTAATTAAAGTACCTCTCACGTTCTGAATTGACAAACATTGATGATGACTAAATGGTTTAGTGCTATGGTTATGTCATTGAGTTTATACCACATATTCATCTTTTCAAGTTTTCTTTAGATTTTCTGATTTCATTTCTGAAACGCAGGATTCACAACATTCCATAATATGTTTTATAATTTTGTACAGTTTTCTTACCACTCTATTTTTTATAGTTTTATTATCAAATATTCTCACTTTTATATTCTGCGTATGTTCTTTTTTACTTCATTTTATCTGCTTCTCAGTACAACTTGCTGCAATTATTTACTCATAACTGCGTTCATCAATTTGATAATAGAGATAGTTAATTTCTGGTCACAACATGGTAAACATAATTTTTAGGTTATGTACGCGATTATGTGATTTCGTAATTAATTTGACATGTTTAAATTCTTAAAATGTTTTGTGTTCGTGGGTGCTAACGTTTATATTTTAAAATTTTCAAAGTTATTTTCAAGTAGTGTCCTAGTTTTATGTGCATTATTTAAATATATTATCAAATATCCATAACTCGCACATGAATTCAAATAAATTATTGATCACAAAAACTGTAAAAAAGTTAATGAAATATAATAATAACAACTAATAGTGAAGTACAGTGAGGTAGCCAAGAATTTATGGATCGAGCCGCGGCATCTTGCGTGTGCACCTACCGTTCATCCATTCATATTATGTTCTTCATAGAATTGTTAATTTATGCATTATTTTGCAGAAATGCAAGCGTTTGCTTGGGGCAGAGCCCATAAACACGTCAGCTATGTAAGTATAATTTAAATGAAGTTTTCATTTAACAATTGCCTACGAGTGGATTTTTGAATCAATATTTATATTGTACTGACTGAAGAAACGCGAAATTGCTCTAGCACATATGAGTATTTATCACAATCATCTATTACATATCACTGTTTCCTGGGTTTTGCGTAAAACTCCTTCAAACTAGCCCCAATAACTGCAATTTTGTGCATGCTTAGGTGAAAAAAAAACATGAAGTATAGTCGAAATAATATTTTTTATGAAATGTGATTTAATATGTTAATTAAATGTCTCTGTCCCAATCAACGTTAATCAAACTAATCTGTCCCGCGTTGCTCTGGTGTTCATTTGTCACAATATGTTAACCATGAATTCTATCTATTCCGTTTTCTGTCGACCACATCCATGTAATCTAGTGCATTCCCTGTATATTGGACCTTGCCCCGCCATGCTATCTCCACCGCCAAACCCTCGGTCTTCTTCACTCAATTGCGTAGTTCGCATTTTGGGTCGACTGTTAGACGATGTCGATTGGTTAACGGTGCCCCGCATGCCTGGGCCTAGTTCAATTCCCAAGCTTAGAAGTAGTGGCAAACATGACTATTCCCTTCCTCGAAACTTGCTAAATCCGCTCTTCTGAGCTTTTCATCGTCTACAGAAACTGAGATGATTTTAAAAGAAAACTACAGCTCTATTTTGGCCGCGACCAGGGAGCGAACCTGGGATCACGCCACAGAAAGCTACTACTCTTTCCAAAAGGTATCCTAGAGGCCTTCATTCCATTTATAACTAAAAAATTAAAAAATATGTACTGATGGAAAAATGCATACCTCACGTTTACACTTTTCATGGACTTTTTAATATAACATGAATATCCATATATCACATACCCTACAAAAACATTCAATATTTCAAAGTTTTTGCATTAACAAAAGTATTTGAGTCTCCATTATTCAAGCCTTTCTATCTTTAATTACATATCTCTGGCATATTTAGTACATTTACTTGGAAAAGTAATTATGCTTATGTTCCTTATCATTTAAAAGTAACTTATCTTCATAAATATCGTACTAGTAGTCTGTTGCAGTAAATGCGATACTGATAATAACACACAACATTAAATCATAAAAAAGTAGATATAATATCGCTCGACAGCGACAAATAAAACACACACGTATAACATTGTAATGAATTAAATATTTTGAAGAAAAGAGTCGTCATGAATACTACAATAACGAAGTATTTTACTCTACAAAACAGTAACATTGTGGTCTCGACTCTACCCTTCTGGTACAACAGACCAACACTATGCAGCAAGATTAAGCACGCAAACCAACAAATAAAACTGTAACTGAGAGAAGCAAATCTTACACTTTTTGAAATGAATTTCCTCTCAGCAAAACACTTCACCCGGCATGGTCTCCACATGAACCTTGATGGAAAACATACAGTCGGCAACAAGCTTGCACAACTCATCATCAACTCCAGTCCTACGCAGTCTCCAGCCAAAAATCCATCCCTTTCACGTTCCTTACGATCTCCACCCCCCCCCTTATTTCGAACCCACTTAGCTCCTCCTTCGATCCTTCTCCCACTACTACTACGAGTTCTCCTACACCTGGTGCCTCAGTTTCCTCACAACCTGTCACTGTCGGGACACACTACAACCCTCGACCACGCACTCGAGGTAAAAATGGAGAAAATATATAGCAACTACAGTCAGATGCAGTAGAAAAACATCCGTGTAGGTACTTGCAAAAAGTAAACATTCTGCACTATAATGTTCAATCCCTTTCAAATAAAACTGAGTTTATCGAAGCAGCTCTACAGAGATATTGAAATCAGATGGATGTTCTTTGCTTTACAGAACATTGGTTATTTGATAATGAACTTAGCATTTTCCAAATTCCAAACTTGTACCTCGCATGGTAGTATTGTGGAGGAAAGGAATCACATAAAGATCCTGCATATGGGGGTTATTGCATTTATGTTCAAAATAATATCGATTCTAATTTCTTGACAAAGTTAAACGTGTATTCCGTTGAAAATGTGTTTTAAATATCTGTAGTACATCTTCCGACGCTAAAAATTATATTTCTTTGCATCTAAAGGCCTCCAACAAAGAGAGCAGTAGATTATATTATGTTCTTAAAAAAATTGGCGATTACACTAAACAAAGTCACCAATCGCTCTTTTGAATCCATATGTAGAGATTTTAACATTGATTTTCTCGTCAAATCTTGCGAGAAAGAGCAGTTCCCAATTTAATTCCTGCCTTCAGTTTAGATAATACAATAAATACACGGATCACACTAAATTCAAGGCAATCGATTAAATAATACTTACAAAACCACTACTCGACATGAAATTGAAACAAAGATTTAGGATACAGTGATCACGATGCAGAAATTCTTACCATTATAAGAAATTCGAACTCTGCCACAATAAATAATACACGTATGAGTAGATTATTTACTAAAAGTAAAATAAAATTTGTCATCAAATACTTGCTGCAAGAGTCATGGGACGCGGTTTACAATACAATTCTTTTTTCAACACTTTCATTTCACTTTAAAACTTGCTTTCCTCTTCAAAAGAGGAAATTAAATATTTCACGGAAAAGCAATTCTTGTATAACACAGAGGATTAGGACATCATGTAAACACAAACAAATCCTTTCCTTCGTTTCTAAGCATCGTAACGTATCTCAAGGTTTCGTCCTCTACTTTAAAACAAAACAAATCACTTTTGAGAAAAGTTATACGGCATGCTAAAAGCATGAAAAATGTTCAGTATATTTTCAACTCAAATAAACAAAAGTAATGTGGAATATAGCAACCAATTTGACCTAATCAATTTGAACCCTTGTAGATAATGTTGTTTTAAAAAAACGATAGAAATGTAAACGATCTGGCAACAGTGGCTAACCTCTTTAACCAATACTTTTCGAGAATTGCTGCCGATCTCAGTAAGGGTCTTCAGCCACAAAATTCAGCATCAGACGTTTCCCAAAAAATGTTGGGCACAATGTTTGTTTCCGAACTTCTTCCCATGAAATTCTGAAAATAATCGGTAGACTAAAACATAAATATTCGGTCGGTTTAGATGAATTTCCAGATTGTTTGTAAAAGGCTTGCGCGCCCGCCATTAAACACCCGTTAACTCACTTATTTAATGTATCCTTACGGACAGGAATTTTTGCAGTTGTTTTTAAAACAGACACGATTAAGCCGCTTTGCAAAAAAGGCAACAAAAATGAAATTCATAATTATCGACCGATTTCTCTTTTGTCGTTTTTTTTTCAAAAATAGAGAGACTTTTTTACGTACGAATGGAAACATTTCTTAGGAAACACGGCGCGTTTACTAAAAATCTACGGAAAGAGCCAAATTTTCTTTTCTTAAAGAATCCATGAATCAAAACAAAGCACTATTGGAATTTTTTAGATATTTCAAAAGCCTTTGAAGTCATTGATCATTACATTTTACTCTCAAAATTACTTTCGAATGGAATTCATGGTGTTGCTCTAGATTGGTTAGGTTCGTTCCTTAAACAACGATCTCCGAGAGTAAAAATACCATACTGGAATAATGGAACATTATATACATACCTTTCTGATTCTTTGCCAATTGCATGTGGCAACGCATGTGGATCGATTTTAGATCCTATTCTCATCCTACTGTACGTAAACGATATGCTTTTGAGGATTAGAAACGGAAAAACAGTTCTCTTTTTGGACGATACGAATATTCTTTGAAATAAAAAACGTAAATAGTACAATAACAGATATTTCAAATTGGTTCCGTAATAATAAACTAATGTAATAACAAATTCCGTAATAACAATAAATTTCAATGCAGTTTTCAATTTCAAATAATTAGCTCTGCACTTCACTGCAAATGAACGACCATTGACTGATGTTAAGGAAACAAAATTTTTAGGTCTTTCAATTCAGTCAAACCTTCAATGGAAAGTCCATTTAAATGAATTGAACACTAAATTAAGTTCTTTATTCTACGCTTTCAGAGTTCTTTCAAATTCAGTCAGTCTACACATTGCTCGTTGTGTATATTTAGTAAGTGTTCATTCGCCCCTGAGATATGGCACAATATTCTGGGAAAATACATCTTATTGGTCCCAGACGTTTAGATTACAAAAACGAATTTTACGAATAATGAGCAAATCCCACACGCGTGATTTATGTAAGCATCTCTGTATTAATCTAGACATTTTACTATTACCTTATCTCTTCATATATGAATCAGTGGTTTTGGTCAAAAATGACTTACTTAATGGTGGGAATATATTTTCAGCAAACGCCGTTGTCTATAACTACAATACTCGGTGTAGTAATCTTATTCATCAGGTGACAGTATCAACAGCTCACTACAAAAAATCACATATAAAACATGTACATTATTTTACAACACCTTGCCAGATGACATTAAACAATTAAATTCAAAACAAAGTCCAAGTCCCAAGTAAAATCTTTTCTGCTGCACAACTGTTTCTATACAATTAAGAGACGATACCGAGCATCTGAAAGGAAAGTAATATTAATTTTAACAATGACATTTACTGTATTTTATACCATTTGTATTGTATTATTGAAAAGAACCTATAACAAGTATTGTACTCCAGCTTCTGGGTCAATTACCCCCATCTCGAACAGGTTTTTGTCCAGTCTCCTTGATTCTCGAGCAAATGCTGAGATGACCCCTTGTTTTGCTTCTGGACATAAATGTAACTTCAAATTAACTTCTCCCCATAGCACGTCACACACAGTTTTTAACTGTTTTTCACGTAAATAATTAAAATTAAATAAATAAATAAATAAATAAATAAATAAATAAATAAATAAATAAATAAATAAATAAATAAATAAATAAACAAATAACACGCCAAATATCTGTACAGTTCCGACTGTCAAAATAGACTGCCTTTGTGTCTGTCACTAGTAGCAACAGTAGCAATAACTTACATAATTACAAATTATCTAAGTATTATATCTAAATTACTAATTTCATGTATAGGAATAAATTGACGGAAAACTAAGCAGCCTATGATCATATGCGATGTGTGAATGACTTTCTTAGACGCTCATGATAAATGGAAAATATAAAAATCGTAGATGGTTTCATTTGAAAAAAAAAGGAAATTTTGTTGCATTAAACATGAAAACATTTGATTATTTTCATCCGCAAAAATTTTGATCCAGTATATTATGATTATATTCTCATTATAGAGCTTCTGTTCTTACGACACAGATAACGCCAGACGACGAGGAAGAAAGAAGCTTCAGTATTCACGTGCGCCATTTCAAGACATTACGCAACGACGAAGAGGAACTTCAGTACCCACGTGTATCGCTTAAGAGCAGCCAATTATTATTTCCGAACCCCATTTTCTACACTCTCGACAGCAGTATTTTTGCTGCTGTAGGCCAGTAATTCAATCCACTCGTTCAACCATTGAAACTGACGGCGACATAAAAAGTAGGGTTATAAACAGTAATTATATTTCCATGGAGAAAATTTTGCATTAAAATTCCAAAAGGATAATACATTGAATTTTTTTGTGAGAATAAAAAATATATCCGAACCAGTGTTCTGTTGAAGATGCCATTTGTCATCCCGCTTCAAGGCGTTTCTATAACTGCAGAGCGGCTTTTCGTTTTCCCGGGAACTTCTGCCCCTTTCCTGCGGGTGAAAGTCTCCGATAAAATCAAATGAAAGTGTATGAGGGTTCTGTGATTCTATTTCTCTCTTCGATTCTCACATCGGGTGCTCTTTCAATCGTAAGGGTCTGTCTTCTGGTTATGTAAGATATTTTGTATTGTATTTCATGCACACTTTGACACTTTCTTATGAATTATTTCATTGTTATTTAGGAGGTTAAGCCATTAAATTAGGTCTGCTTGCTTTATATAACATTTTTAATGTTATAAAGACGAATAGATTACAGTTTTAATGTAATTACACCTTGTGAATCGCATTATATAATGCTTTTTAAAGAGGGAAATTCGTTAATGCTATACGGTAACACGAACTATCGTATCACGCATTTTGAACTTGGGAATCTTTCATTTTGGATGCTTCAGTTAGTTTGAATAGTTAAGTTTACAACATGTTTGGAGACATCTTTATTTTATTGCGTATATTCATTAATGTTCAAGTCAATTACATTTCTTTAAATAAAAACAATCAAATACATTAGTTCAACCAAATCTATTAGTGTATTAAAACAAGGTTGTGGTTCAAAGTTAGCTTATCCAACGGTAAATGTGATATATCTCTGAAAATATTATATTATTATAATAAATGATTCCATGAACATTTTTGTCAAAGTTACGTAAAGAACATGTTCTCACTCTGAACTATACTTTAATGTTTATATACTGAGAATGATTAAAAAATTTAATATTTTAAGAGTTTTATATTAAAAATTATTTTACGTAAATACAATTTGGTTTTATAATCAAGCAAATTTTATCAAAATTTCAACTTTAAAAAAATCATCCCGTCCCACTGTTCCATCAGTGTGCTTTCTGCTTAACCGGAACCCCGCTTCGGAGGTGGTTTGTGCCGAGGACCACGTCTCACCGGCATGAACGCACAACGCTGCCAACCCCTTCCTGCTATCTCACCATCGCACATGACCCACAGTGTGTGGGCAGAGATAAGAAGCAGCACAATTGGGATTCATGAGGCTGCTGTCAAAAGGCCACGCGTACGATTTCAAAAGAGCCATTGGGCTGGTCGCCTCCCGCTGCTAGGGGATAGACGGAGAAGGAGCCGACTTGACACCGCACTCGCCCTGGCGCCAGACGAATGAATCGAGACCCAACAAGTGTCCGTTATGTAACGGTAGAAAGTGATGAAAGTAGCAGGGGATGCCATGTTGCTTACGAGTTTGAAAGGTGACAGAGGCGGATGAAATATGAACATTTCGAACGTTTGCTGATCAAATATGGTGTTATTGTTCCTGTCATGACGTACAAAATTATTTTACAAAGACTTCCTTTCGAAGTGCTCGTTTTCATCATGCACAGTAGTGCATTTTCAACACTTGAAACAATATATTTACTTATTTCATTTGTTTCCTATGTATAATAAAGGATTTTGTCTTTTCTACACAATAGGTAAGTTACAATAGTATTTTTTCTAAAAATGTCTTTCCATAATTATTTCATCCGTGGTAAATAGCAAGCTTTTCGTGATCAAGACATTTTTTTCATTTAAGTTTACTTCCCTGGCAATATTACTATTCTTAAAGGGAAATGGGTCAGAGAAACCACTTAATATAGCTTTGCAAAAACATGCGTATTTCTTCTAACAAATAATATTGTGATTGAAAGTTTTGCAAAAATGAGTAATGTGTGTACGTTTAGTAGAAGTGTACGTGAATGCAGTAAACTAGTAATGGCTTGCATATTTTCGTAAAAGCTTTCATTTATTTTTCTACGATAGCTGTCGTTATATTTTATTTCCCAACTTATTAATTACTTTATAATTAAGACAACATTTATTCACAAATAGCTAACTTATACACTTCTAAAATGGATTTTTAAAAGTAGGATTTAAATGACACATTTCTAGATCTTAATTACAGATGCTCAATTTCTAACAATGAAAATAATCACGATGTAGCAAATTCATAAATATGTTATTTTCTTGCACAAAAAATTATGTATATGAGACATTTATTCAAACATTTACATAATATACAGAATTGAAGTGTTAATACAACAAATAGATGACATCACACATTACTTAAACATTTTAACTTCGTTGGTTAAATTATTGCGCAGCTCCAAATTGAGACTTGGATATTCAATGATCAAGCAAATGTCACTTAGCTCGCATTTTCTTCAAGTGTTCGAGTATCAATTTCTAGTTAATGTAAGGCGTTTTTCCTCTCAGTACTCTAAAAAAACCGCGGAGAAGAAGGGGTGCAGGGACTTGAGGCGGAGCGGGGCGGAGCGGGGCGGAGCGGGGCGGAGCGGGGCGGAGCGGGGCGGAGCGGGGCGGA
>BOPP01000109.1:1902486-1921485 GCA_017312745.1 Gryllus bimaculatus
AGTATGACGATTGCCGAAAACCAATCTACACCTGGAATTTCTGTACTCTCTAGTTCAAAATGTAAAAACAATGAAACCGTTTTTAATCGTGTTCTTCTGTTATTCCCGTACTGCACTTTGTTGGCGTTGTTAGCACGTTGTTTTTATTCAAACTAAGTTCAGTGCCACACGAGCGTTGTCTTGAGCGTTTTACGCGCTTTGAGTAATGAGCATCACATATTAACACTGAATTTTATGAGGAATGGCCAAAGCGCTCATGTGCCGTTTCACACCAAATACTGTGTTAATCTACGACTCACGTTACTTACCACGCGAGAACGCAACACTCGTGACACAACCTCGTGACACAACCGCGAGAACGCAACACACCAACCAACAATTAATAGATTGAAATATATTAATTTTACGGTCACCAGAAAGCTGAGCTTCAAACATATTATGTTATTAAACTTCTTTGAAGCCCATCAAAGTTTTCCATAACTCTGATTCTCAACGTGCTAACCTTGCTGAAATTTTGCAAAAAATGCTTCTTTAAATACACAAAACGCAATAAGACGAGGACTAAACGCTGGGCTTGAAAATATTAGCATAGAACAATAACCAATAACTTAACTACACATGCAAGAACTTTCAAATAAATTACAAATAAGAAACACAAAACAATTATCATTGGCAATCTCTAGCATTAACTAATATTTGCAGTATATATTCTAAACAAATTACTGAGCTTCATAAACTGAATTGCAATATATCTTATAAGGTCCAAACAAATTGTTTCCACATTCCCGGCGTCAAAATATTTCTTAAATATTAATAAATCATTTGTAGGTGTTTAATTTTTCAACAACCGTAACACATTTTTAAGACAGAGAGCGAACTACGCCAATAATTCCCAATTTTAATAAATATTCAATCCTATGTCGCCAGAAAATGCACAATTAAAAAATTAAACACGTTATATAAATATCTGACAGTGCGCAAATACGAATCTGCGTTTTCAGACATAAAATCACTTCACACTACACACCAACCCTCGACCAACTTAGGGAACAAGGGTTCCTTAAAAAACAAAAATTTCTAGTATGCATATTACAAACAAGCTAATCGAACGACCCGCAATTAAGTTTCAACCACTTCAATTTCAATTCATATTCATTCATTTCATTCCATATTCACATCTGTAGCCAATTCACAGTTTCAAATTAAATTGTAATACATAAAATATCGAACCTCCATATACTGCTTTTAACTTCCGTTTGATTGTGAGCGTTAGACATTTTCGTACGAAGATTCGATTCCGGAAACCATAACCAAGCTATTAAACATATTGCCCTGGATGTTCTAAAGATGTGATGTCCCTGCGCAAACAGCTAAACAAGATTGACTTCAGACTTGCCTCAGAATCCAGTGATGACTTGGTGCAGTTAAATATGGGATCCTTCAGAAGCTAAAAAAAATCTTGCACATAATATTTGGTGTCCAGATTGCAACACTTAATCAATAAAATTAGATCTGAACAGCGAAGTGAAAACAACCAGTTTCACTGACCACTAACATTATCATTTATATTCATCGCAAGAAGTAAACGTAAACCGTATTTATCCAAAAATACCTCACGTGGCATGACAAAAAAATGTGTTGGAAACGTCCAAGCAGCAACTAACCAAATTCAGAACTGGCTTATAAATGGCTTGATATATTTTGGAAAATAACCTGAAACTTTCATTAATAAAACCTACACCACTGGACTTACAAAGCACTTTGGGCTTACAAAACTTATCAGTTGCAATAAGAACACCAACAATACAATAAATATTTTCTCATTTTCAAAATGAAAATTTTAAAATATCTTCAACTAGTAATTTAGAGCAATTACAATTGTCTCAATACTTTACCGTAATCTCATAGTGTCCAATGGCAGCCGGTAAATGAGTGCGTAGGCTTTTCGCTCCTTTGCCAGGAAAAAGTGACTGGGCTAGCGAGGCCACCGCTCACTTCGTGGATCGCCACCAATGTCCACAGAGGCCGTTCAGCTAGGGAATGGAGCTGTAGTGCGAAGTCGTAGGCTTCCTCGACCAGAGTCATGTGTTTATAAAAACACGAGCGCTGACCATCACGGCGCATACCAGCCCTGAGAAAGACCACGACAGGATGGTCGAAACGTCGGCAACTCAGGCTTCGACGCGGCGTCACCCGGACAGTCCAGATCACCCACGGGGCTGTAGTGCGGTTTTAGTAACTGTCTCTCAAGGCCCAACTTCACGGTGGCATTAGGTCACTGTATTTCGCGTTGTTCTCGGTCCTGCCGCTAGCTGTCGCATGATCGCTGACCATATCCAGCACATTTATACGGTCGCGATCATGCGACATGTAGTGTCACGACCGAGAATGACGCGAAAAACAGTGAATGCCCAAACATAATGCCACCGTGTAGTAGCAAATTTACATTACACAAATCATTAACACAGTTCAGGAATTTGCCCGTAACCAAAAAATAATAAGATAATATTAAAAATTGTTGACATTATTACAAATTTTAAGAAAAGAACCAGAACTTTCAAAAATAATAAACTTACTTTGAAATATAATGTAATGATAAACAACCTTCTATGTGAAAAAAGCAAAATTTTACAAGATAGAGGAAAAGCACTTTTTGATATTAATAATGGGATACGTTTACGATACGATACGATAGGATACGTTTAAACTTTTCACACTTTCTATATAGTACTTTTAAATACTTATTGCAATTTTTTTCTGAAATCACAATATGGAACTTCCCATTTTCTGGTTGTGGCTTCTACCACATGTGGGTCTTACCACATACGAGATCTATTATCAATAAATTATAAAGATCAGTTAGGTTTTGTACTTTCTATTTTAAGATCACAATGTCTAGATTTCTTTGCATATTTTCTTATCAAACTAAAGAACAAGCAAATTCTGAATCATTGATATTAAAATGTACAAACTCGTCAATTCCGTCACACAGGAGGTCGTCCAACATCAAGAACGAAATCGAACTTTTAGGTTGTGAAGACGTCATTGCACTCAAGTGCGCAACTGCTTATGAGAGATTTGACATCATGCAACATATCGTCGTTGTACTCTCAAAACTCTCAAAAACGTCCGTATGAAGTGAATTTAGTGAGAGAAAATTAATGTAAAGGAACGCGTTCATTTACAATTTTTTTATGAAAAGTGTTTGTTCTATTTGATTTATTTTCCCTGACTATATTCACTTCATATGGCCGTTTTCCCTAGAGCATCAACGATATCTACTTGGCTTTGAGGAAAACGCCCCGTCCTTGGCAGATACGCAGCCAGGGGGCGCCCAGAGGGGACGAGCAGCACATGCGGACAGATGCTCCACTTTTTGGTTCTTTAGCGATTCCGAGCACATCAACTGCCAGGGTCATGTAACCCGTAAGTGTTGTGCATATGTTTGCTCGGAAAGTGGCGGTGATCTTTCCCCCGCTGTGGGGCGACATCCGGCGCTGACCTACCGTCAGCTAGCTGTTTTCCTAAACCAAGTATCTCCCACTAGCGGAGCATCGCCCCAATTGGGACAAGCTCTAAGCTCCCGACCGGTCTCCCGGCATATATGGAAATGTAATGCATTTGTAGTTTAGTGTAGGAGTGAGTGTGTTTGTGTAATGGGGTAAGGATATCACAAGGAAGAGTAAGGTGAGATTGCGGGCCGTCCGAGGCCAGTTTGTTAGGGTACTGCCCGGCATTCGCCTGGTATTGGATCATCTGTACGTACAAAAAATAAAATTTTTTTAACATTTTAAATTTTATTAAATACAAAATATTCGTTCAAACTTATCCCATTATATTAAGCGCTCTATCATTGCTTCCAAGTTTGTTAAGCTATTGTTTGTTTCATTGATATATATTGTGTTTCTTTCGCTCAAAACTACGAGTCTGCGGGAATATGTGATCACTCTTTTCCAGAAGAGAATAGAAAGTTTTAAAATGTGGGTTTCCATTAAAATTTCAAATTCGATTTTTTGCATAATTTCGTAACTATCTCTACATAAAAAAATTGAGAAGTGAATGCATGAGAAAAATTAAAATCTAATAGAGTTCCATCTATTCAATCAAAATATAAATAATAAATGTTTTGAATAGTGAATATCTTCACTCATATTTTTATTTATGTTATTAACAGCCTTTAATGGATAAGGTATCATCGATATATTTGTTGCAAATGCGTATAGGGTGACAGAGCCTGAGCATGAAGAAGACTTGCGGTTTACATACTAAAGCAGCCAGCGATATGGTGCAGTGCGGAAGGGGGTTGATGTCAGCCTAAGTTTACTAGGTTCTGTGACTGATTGCAAGGGTAAGAATCGGAGCCCATGTCCAATTTGTCTGTAGAAAAAAATATATAGGTTTATTCTTTACTTCAGTAATTTATATTTGCTGTATGAAACACAAAACAGTAGGTTTACAACACAGTTTTTATTTTCCAAAACGAACAGAATAAGCCTTTATCGTTCTAACCGGCCACAATATCTAAAAGATGAAAACACAATCCAGCCGTCGTCGGTGAATTAATATAATAGCTAGTAAGAATTATTCGAAGTGAGACACCTCTTCAATACCATATAACGGAACTACTTCTAATGTGTTAGCTACACATCTACTGCATGACGAGGGGGCCACCGGCGCTGTGTGCCTCCTTAAAAGGTGTCCCCCCCGAAGGGAAAGGCGACTGCTACTTTCCTCTCCGCCGGAGAGGTTCTTCCTCCGTCGCATGGTTATTCACGAGTGGTGACGGAGCTGGTGTCTCGGCTGATTTCTGGCGACGGGTCGGGCCACTAGACAGCCCTTGAGCGCCGCCGATGGCTTCCCAAATATTGACGAGGCGGACACTACAATAATACGTATTCATATATAGATATTACAAAGTTAATCACGGGTAAAATTGGCTTCCTATTTAAAGCATACACGGAGTAAATATTGAAGTGTGTCCTATTGGAAGTAAATATGAGGTGGGATGAATGCGGTGATAACAACTAAGTGAAATATTTGTAATAATTTAATGTATCTTATTCTGGGTTACAGTTTTATGTCGTGGGGGTGCTTACTAAACTATCATTTTATATACCCTTACACCTTTATACACCCTTAAATTAACTTACAATCTATACTTAATTCTATCCTTATATCTACAACATAATTTTACATAAATACAAATTTGCATATTCGTTTACTAATGCTCCGTGTATGTTCATGCTTCATGTTAACGTTTTGCTCACAAATATGTTCAAAAAATTGGATCAGATGGATCGATTACTAAATGAGATGTCTGAAAGAATCCTGAAGACCCATTTAACATTATGAGCTTTCTTAGATCTGTATATGATACACCATAGTTTGTCAGAATTTGAACCCGATATATGCAAGAACATCATGAATATTAGTCCCTTCTCAGTCACCAGCAAAATAACTCACACTCTTCTTAAGAAGGCTGAAAATATAACTGAGGAGATCATCCACGTAGAAAACATAGCTGACTTCTTGTTCGAGGCTATGACTAGGGTTATTCCTGACAGAACAATTGTCCCCACCCCCAAACGGGCTCCGTCCGTCGTCCGTGATATTTGGATGACTTGAGAGAACACAGACGCAAGTTATGAACCAAATAGAAAGTTGTGACTACAAAATTGATATCCCGAGGAATAAGTAGTTTTTCCGAGAGAAGACCCGCCTTGCAGCGTACTCTAGCGCGGGATGGGCCCGGTTCCCCTTATTTCCCTCACTGCCGTGAGGGACGGAGTACGTCAAGGCACCGAACACAGATCGCGAGCGACCAGGATCGAGATACTGGGGCTAAGGAAAACGTAAGACGTACAGCTAGCAGAAAGCGATCGCGGTTACTTACATAGCACCCCCGAACCATTTGCATCCCGCACGATATTTAATAACAGCCTGAAACGAAGGAAGCTGTATCCACACAAAGGGAAGGTTATGGTCTCCACTCTCAGAATTTCTGTTTGTTTTCTGTTCGTGTGTCGGAAAACGGCGAATTTTCGATACAAAACTCGCATTGGCGAGACATGGTAACCAAAAATTGGTTAAATTCTATTCTTATATAATAAATAACTTCTTCCATCAGGTTGTCTAGTCAAAAGCCAAGCACTGTGTATCCTTGATACCAAAAAGTCGATTCACGGGAAAATGTCAGTCACACTGACCGTCATCCGTTCGTTCACCCAACCGTCAGCCCGTCCGGTCTCAAGTTGTAGATTAAAAACTTTTAAAATAAATGTACTGAATTTTCGAAAATTGCAAAAAGTCAACATTTATAAAGTACAATATTGAATATAGCGTTAGCTTTAATGGAATAATTTCTAATTATTGATCTTACAGAATGCAACACATCTCGTTTTAGTTACTTTACTAATTTCTGCGTCGTGGGTTTCCTTATCGATTTTGGCTCACCTTGTTCCAGCTGCCATCTAGCGCCACCCAAAGTACATTTCTTCACATTTTTTTCAATTTTTTGGTCTCGTAATGGTACAACTGAAATATAACTTAATTGTAATGCGACCGAAACGTTGGCACCTGTGCCCTGGACGTGGGTTTCCCGGATAGCCAAGTAAAAATGCAAATGTTATGTTCATGCAACTACTTTACTTACGATAAGTCTGCTTTAGGAAGTGGATGTCAGTAACAGGATGCCAATTATTTGTATAAATTGATTGGACTACAATTGGAAGTTCTCGATTAAAATTCACAAGCTGCATCAATTTCACAAGTGTTGGTGTTTCGTTTCTACACTTTTGCCCGTTTGATGCAAGGAATATACTTTTGATCGAACAGCACTCACTACAAAGTCATCGTATGCTTCAATCATAGGTTTCTTCAGCTTTCGTTTCTGTACAGGCGTTTGTGGTTGTCGTCGGTGAGATCTTTCCGGGGTTAATATACGCTGGATACGGATATTCCAATGAACAATGCGATTCACTTCACCGGTAACGACTGATTCATTTGCAACAACGAATTGAAAACGTTCAGAACGATGCGCATTTAGCTACTTCGAAGAAAATTTCCACACTTTTATTCAATTATTGAAGGGCCAGTCACACTCTGAGACATTCTAAAACGAACTGGATAGCAGAGACTGGCAGGTCGATCGGTGGGGCGATTTCGCGGTGCCACGGGTCGCGTCCCATGCGCCAGACCCACCTCGTTCACGGGCTGAACTGTCAAAAGTTCGTAATCTTATCGCAAAGCAACATGCAGTCAGTTCACAATGGTCTCCTTTCCCGAAACTGTTCCAGTAGTTTTGACGCAAGGTTAATTTAATGGATGATGGAACATAATTAATTTTTACACAGAGAACTATTTACTTTAGGATTCCTACAACGGCATAGCTCACACTGCAAACCAATGAGAATCATCCTAACACAGCATTTGTTTACATCTGTATTTTTCTTAGGGTGAACGGATAATAGGTTCTTTACTTTTACTTACACTACAAATTTACGTCAAAATTTCAGCTGCCCCGAATTGGCACTTAAAAAGACCTACCTGAGTGTCTGCCGGTAACCACCAATCCTTGTGTGCAAAATCGTCAATAGAAGATATCAATGCGAGAAGAGTGGTATGGAAAGCGTCTCGGCGACAGTGTCTTGATTGTGACTAGCTGAAATGCAGGGATTTAAAAAATAAAGAGACGTCGATGATATCTTCGTTAGGAATTACCAAAGATCGTAGCTCGTAGTCCCAATAATTTCTTTTACTTGAAAAACCCAAAAAACAAATAGGAGAACAAGGCTCATGCCTTAAGTTTCACAAGACAATACAGCGAGTGCAAGTTCTTTTACAAAATATACAAGCCCACGCAAACATTTTCTACGCAAACCATATTCAATAACACATCATTATTACGTTTTTATGAGTGAAAGTTGATCAAGTTACTTCCTAATTATATTCTCTTAATATGTTGAATATTTTTCTGTGATTGTAATATAGTGATGCTTATAATAATATTAATAATAAAATAAATTGGTACCTCACAACTGTTTAAATTTACCAGTTCAAAATTCAATTTGCTACTAATCCTTGTCCTTCCGACATACGTTAACAGTTCCGATAAGCTTCAGTATCAGAATGTAGCCATAGGTGCAGCGCTAGCCGTTCCTTGCAGAATCATACCCTCAACAACGGTGCATCTGCTACGCTGCTCACAAGGCCAGTGGAGAGGCGCTGTTCCCATCGCGAGTTTCATGAAAGTATGAGCGTGTTTGCGCTGCGCCCGCCGGTTTCCTTTCAGAGCCGTTCATTATTCCATTTATTCATCTGGTTTTCTCCACAATTACCTCTCTCGAAGCTAGAAATTATGCAAATATGCTATAACAGTTTTCGTATGCTGTGAGAATGTGTACAGAGTTATAAATTGCAGTTGTGATTGCAGAACACAGATGATTAAAGTGGTGTACAAGGGAAAAATGAGAAAACAAAGTATTCATAAACACAGGATGCAGCAATAGAAGAAAATTATGTTGAAAGGTAAAAATAATGACAGTTACGTCCAGTAAAACAATTGGCTTCCGTACTCACCTGTTTATGTGAAGTAAGGGACGTATGTCAATTAAACAAAGTATATTGAAGTGTGGAGTATTAAATTGGAGAGGAAATCAAGCAATAAGGAAGAAGAAATAAGCTGAAGTAATTGAGATGTAAGATATTGCATAGACACTAAGTAATAGTAGCACGGAGAACGTGTGAACGGAGCGTAAGATAGCGATGGAGTGGCGAATAAAAGGTTTTAATATTGTCAGTATAGAAGAATACAAAAATAGAAGAGAAAATTTGGATGCAAATAAGAAGATTGGATGTTAGAATGGAAAATGGTGTTGATTGCAAGGGATATGAGAAGGTAAATTAGTACGTCAACTTATCGTAAATCTTTGTTTTATCGCCTTACTACGTTTACGTAGTAAAAGAGAGATGCCACAAACACTTAGATGGAAATCAGCGATATATGATAGAAGTACGCAGTGGTAATGAAAAAGTGGATAAATATTGTTCCTACATGTACACGTCTGTACCTGTAACACGATGTGTACCCAGAATCCACATTTTGTTGGGCCTTGATATCTAAAAGTCGTTTGACTGCAAATCTACTGTATGTCCGTCCGTGGTCAACTCTGAAGCCTAAACCGTTTAGTCGATTATCTGCAAAATTTATTGCTCGAAGTTTTGCTACTTTGAAACGGATATTTCAATTTTGTGGAAAGTTTTACATTAAGTCTCAACATTTTGAAACTTTTTTCCAAAATACGTACAAATTTTACTTTCCCATCTTACTTCGTAAAAAGAAAAGGGATAATAGTTTGCCAGAAAACGGAGTTTTCGGGGGGAGAGGCATCTTGTTGCTGTGGCTTGATAAAGAAAAAGTGGATAAATCTTTTTACTACATATAGTAAATTACTTCCTTGAAAAAGATGTTTAGTCGGAATTTGTGTTTCGTGGGACCACAAAAGAAAAGGAAAGTGTTTGTGTGATCACCACTAGCGGCAACATTAACACCGCCACTACAGAACAAATTATTACATGAATCCATATCAAAAAAGTTCCAAATAAAATACCCCAATCACATACCTCTGAAACAAATTCTAACCACCCACCTAAAAATGAACAAGTTCACTACTGTTCCAACCTTCAACAAAATAACATGTCAGTCCGTATCTTTAAATAATTTCAAACGTATTTCGCTTAATAGAATTAAGTCGCGTAACTCAAACTACCCTTACCTTTCGCAATCCCTAACTCTTCTGGGGGAAGCGGAAATGTATCTAATAGCAGAAGAACATCCGCTGAAAAGAAATGAAGATAGAAGAGGCAAGAGCCACGCTGTCTGTAGATCTTAAAATGGAGCAGAGTGTTATTAGCGCCAAAATAATTTAGGCGATTTTCTCCAAAACAGATATTCTTCTATTCGTTTCAGGGATCTGAAGCTATTTGAAACAAATATTCTGATTTTGGGGGGAAATTTACATGAAGCTACAACATTTTTGCAATTTTTTTGAAAATGGTTCCCAAAATGTTGGATTAAAATTTACCCTGGAATAGCGAAATGGATGCTTAAAATAATGCTCTGCAGGCCTCATTCTCATTTAAATATCTTATTTTTCGAAAATTTGCAAAAGTTCAATTTTGTAGGTTTCATTTGACAACTACAATGTTGAAGATTTTTTAAATAAAATATTTTGTTCCAAAACAAATATTAAAGTAAGGCCCTTTACAATTATTTGAAACGAGTATGTTGATACGCAAATTAAAAAGCAAAATACGCATAAATAAATGACGTAGGTCATATTTGCGTTACACTCTTTTAACTTACTAAAATTGGGAAAGTTAATTTGTTTCTATTTCTACAACTAGATTAATGAAGAAAGAATTGTCTTCTTCAATTTTGATCTGTTCATTAAAAAGTTATCTACAAAATAAGGTCATGCTCAATTTTTTGAAACTATGAGTAGTTTTTGCATAATTTTTCCTGAAACATAGTCAATTTGTAAACAATATTTAACAATTAAATTCTCAAAAATAGCTTAACATTTTTCTTTAAATTTTCTATTCTTACATATGTATCAATAGTCGGGGAAAAGTATCAATAGTCTAGTCTAATTTCCAGCCAGCTCTTCGTATTTTCTGAAACTCGAGAAAATCGCAAAAGGTTAACATTCCACAACTACAGTAATAAAGATAAATTATAAACAATATATTAAAGATATTGTTTTTAACAAAATCTATTTTAATAAATCGGATCCGGAAGAATATATACCATATTCTTAAAAATTTAATAGTGTTTCGTAATTTTTATTTGAATAAATGCATTTAAAAAAAACATTTTCTCAAAAAAGATCCATATCCACCTCAATCAACTTAAAATCCGCTCCCTTAAAAGCCGGACACGATGTAAACTTCCAATGGAACGCTTTCCCTGGGCGGTAGTAGAATGTGTGTTTAAGAACAGAAAAAGGGATGAGACCTATTAGATAGCTGGCGATTGCTTGCTTGTTAAGGTACTCATCCAAGGTTCATCCGTTATTTCTGGGAGAAATCACGAAAATATACCCAATTGAATTTTACTTTATCGCACTTACTTTCTAAAAAGATAAGGCATTGTTATCGTGCGCCGAAATACGGAGAATTTTCTGCAGAAAAACAAGAGTGTTGCCGAGCTCTGGTAATTAAAAAGAAGATAAATATTATTCCTAGACATAGTAAATAACTTACTAAAACTCATGGTTTGTCCAGAATCCATGATCTGTGAGTCTTTGATACCGAAAAATCGATTACGCAAAATGGCTATCTGTCCGTTCGACAGCCAAACACTAATGCAGAATGGCCGAAACTCCCAAGCACAAGAGCAGGTTGGTCCCTGGCGCAGGATAAAATACTCTTCAACCCCTGCGTGTATAAGCTCGCCGCCGAGCTGCTATCCGGATGCGCGTGAGTGGAATTACGCATCTACCCATAACCTGGTAGGATCGCCTCGCCAGCTTTCACTACTTACCAGTTTTTGGTGGTGGGGTGTTTATGGCGCATGTTACACTCCCAACACCTTTTGATATCGAGCGCTGCCACGACGAAGCTTACAGCTCAACTTGTAGGTACCGGAGGGGGAGGCACACAGCATCAAACCCATTTCCTCACTGCAGCACTTTTATATTGACGATGTGAGTAGGTACAGAGCGGGAGGCCACAGTTTCCCGGCAGAACGTGTCTCTTGGACCACAACACAAAATCGCCTGCCAATGATGGCATCTGTGTTGCCACTGAGATATCGCTGCCGGCCGTTTGATTTGGTGTTTCCGGGCGCAGGTGATTGTCATTAGTCCCTTAAAAACAGTGAGTGCTTTATCACGGGTAATTCGTACAGCGTGAGGTCCCGGCACCGACCTATATATATGTTTAGGGAGTTTTCCACTTCTTGGTACCTCTCGGAGTGTGACAATTCCCCCGGTTGCGTTACCTTCATGCTCTCGGCTGGTGTCCTAACATTTGAGGTAGTGTAGTGCATGTAAATGTACATGTTTATGTGTGTGTACGTGTCTCAGGGATAATAATAGAACAAGAAAGACGAAGAAAAGATTGCACGCTTCCGTGGCCTGTTTCGTAGGGTACTGTTCCTTCAACCGGGTGGTATTGATCAGAGAAAGCACGGAAAACCCCTTCCACTAGAACTCTCCTCGAGGCAGCGGATGAATTCCGCCTATCGTGGTGGGCGCGGAGGACGAGTAGGCGCCGCCAAGCGCGAAGGCGCCCGTCCCATCCTCACCGTGCGCCCATCGATATCCCCCGCGAGCACTTGTCCGAGGCGAAGCCCCTCGAACCCGATGCGCGGCGATTAGGGGGCGGGCGGGGGCGGGGCGGGGGCGGGCGGGGCGGCCGGCGGGGTGGGCGCGGGCGGGGCGGGCGGGGGCGGGCGGTGGGCGGGGGGGGGCGGGCGGGGCGGGGGCGGGCGGGGCGGGGCGGGCGGGGGGGGGGGCGGAGGCGGCGGCGGGGGGGGCGGGGACGGGGCGGGGCAACGGCCGCGGCACGGCCGAGACGTAAAATCGGGCGGCGAGAAGCGCGAGGAGGGCGGATGAAGACGCTGCTGAATACGGCGCGGCAAACTGCGACGGGGCTGTGGAAGTGAACGATGAGGCGTGTGAGGAAGAGAAATTCGAGTACAGGGGGTAGGCAGATCACTGATATCACATATGTTGTTGAGGCTGCAAAATATTGCTTAGATTTGATGGGAGATCATTTTGCAGAAACTGCGACGAAAGTTAATGTGCGTGCCTTTCTGTGTTCTCGCAGACGTGAATATTCTCAAAGACGACACGTAATTGACAAGGTTACACATTACCGCATTAATGTTAAGTATAAGAATTTGTCATGGATACCTTTGTATGAACGAAAATAAAAACGTTTCCCCTTGTCAAATTCTATCGTCATAAGGTTTCAGCTGCTTTTGGGCCGCATCTCAGAGCGCGGGTCACGGAGACTGCATAACGGAGTTGCTTGCGCAACGAAAACCAACTTTCAATGCGCCCAATTACAGGTATTACTTAGCTTCTCTACACAATGCGAAAAAAACTGATCCGCAGCTCCAGATTCTCAACAATGCGATCTCGTCGTGTTCTAATGTGACAAATTTGGATTTCCAGGAAAATTTCTACTATGTGAAAGCTTTTTGCTGTAGGCTAGTAGCTGGTGCGATTTGCAGTCACGTTTGGAGTTAGAGTTGAAAGGTTATTTTAGAAGAGTTCGTATTAAAATTATCGTTGCAACGTTATGAGAGAAGTTCCCCGGTTTTGGTATCAAATTTAAGGCGCCAAGTTTTAAATGTTATCATTTTACCTCTTGAATATCACAAACAGTGCCAAACTGAACTGACCAAGCCATAGCGCAAATTTGAATATGCCAATTACGCAACAGTTATTTGATAATTATTATTATTAATTATATTAATTAAATTTAGTATTATTACTATAACTATTATATCGTTAGTCATATCTGTACACTCAATACGTTTATCGCAAACATTTTGGAATTTTATCTCAATCCAAAAATATGGTCTCAGATGATCGATTTACGCCAGCAAGTTGTGTGTTGAAAATATGCACTATCGTTGACGTCCACGTCTACCTCAAAAGTTCGCCCGAACTCGCAACAGCCACGTAGCAGCGGGAGCGTAGGCGCGGCGCAACCGCAGCGATGGGCGTGGCGGGTGGAGAGCGGGGTGGCGGGAGACGCCGCAGCGGGGAAGTTGCAAATAGCCAGCACATCCGTCAAGGACGTCGCCCGCACGCGCTCTCACACGCCACGCCCCCGCGCCCGCCACGGCCCCACACACTCTGCATATAGCAACTTGCCTCTCCGCCCGGGTGCCATCCCGCCACGCGGCTGCTCGCGCCCCCGACATCAGTATCTAATAATAATAATAATAATAATAATAATAATAATAATAATAATAATAATAATAATAATAATAATAATAATAATAATAAACTCGCAAGATCCATGATGATGAAGATTATTGGTTAGTAGAAAAGGAAGAGAAATGTTATAATATACCTCAGATGAGCTCGCCTGATATTACACAGAGAGATATCTTCATTTCAGCCAGAAAGACGTAGAATTGGAAAGCGCCAGGTACTGATGGGATACAAAACTTTTAGTGGAAGTATTTTCCGTGTAGCCATGCGGTTCTGGTCAGATGGTTTCAAACTGCATTCAACGATCTATCATTCCGGCATCTTTTACTCAACGAGTTACATTTATGATAAGTACGTCTAGCAATCCTAAGACTTCTAGTAACTATCGATCTATCACATGTCTCCCCACAGTATATAAGTTTTTTACTAGCCAGTAGCTAATCTGTACTAGCCAGTAGCTAAAGACCAACAATCTTCTGGTTCTAGACCAAAATGGTTGCAGAAAGGATGCTCAAGGCTGCAAAGAATTATTGAAAGTAGACAATATTGTAGTCAATTAAGTGAAAAAAAGACACCGCAACATTTCTGTTGGGTGGATTAACTATACCAAGGCCTTCGACTCAATACCTTTCGTGACTTTTCTCTTTCAGCTATACGACCAAGGAACATAAGATCAAATAAGGAATTTTTCGGGAGATAGTCTTAGTCCCTTATGGTTCTCCCTATCTCTAAACCCACTCAGCAGAATGTTAAGAGATTCAGGGATGAAATATGAAATCATCATCTTGATCTCGAATCACGATCTCAAGTAGTACGCTAGAGATGAGAACCAGCTTTCCTCATTGTTTGAACTTCCTAAGTCCTTTAGCGACTCTATTTGTACGGAGTTTCATAAATGCGCTGCAGTGCACATGAAAAGAGGAAAAATCCTTGATCCTGACAAACTCATTCTGATATGTGACAGAAATATCAAGAACGTGGGCAAGAGGATCCCTATAAATATTTAGGCCTGCACCAACTTTTGAGCACAAGTGAATCAAAGATGAGATGTGATATTAAAAATAAAGTCTTGCAAAGAGTTTCTAAAAACTGCAAAATTCTTTTAAATGGAAAGAATCTCATATCAGCTATCAACCTGTCGCTGTCTTGGTGTTCTTCACTGGAGAACAACTGCAAGAGCTTACTCTAAAATTAGGACAACTCTTACCAAGTATCGTATGCTCCATCCCAACCCTTCAATGGGAAGACTATACTTACCACGGAACGAAGGAGGTAGAGGCCTTCTGTATTTCGAGTACTTGTGTGCGAAACAAATCAGCAATCTTCGCAAATACTTCCTTCATAAAACCACGGCCATACATGAAGCAATTTATGTCACGGAAAAACATTATACGTCCTGCACCTGAATCAATCAGACTCTGAAAGACTGTATGTACCAAAGAAGACAGGCTGAGTGTGTGGACCCAGAAGAGTTTGCCCGACAGGTATCCTGCTGAGCTCTAAGGGAACGGTGTGAACGCGGGATCGTCAGTCTTCTGCCTCTATGGCGAGACAGAAGGGTCGTCTTTCTATTCAGGACGAAGTAATCTCCACTCGGTATTACCAAAGGTCATTGGGGATATGAGTGTAGAGAACCGCTGCCACCTTTGCAATCAACCCGGCGAAACCCACCAACATATAATGGGCGGGTTTTGTGCTTTATCACAAACATAATACCTGATTCGGCGTAACGACGTTGCTGCAACTACGTTGCTTTCTCAGGCTCTGGCTGCAAAGTCGGAGATAGTACAGAAAGGTCCCATACTACAAGTTTAAGCCGGATTCAGTTTTGGAGTCGAAACGGTGGGTACTCTTATGGAATGTAGCAGTCACCACTTATCGCAGGGTCGAAGCCAACAGACCGGACATAATATGGATTGATAAGGCCTCAAGAAAAGGGATTATGGTCGACATAGCTATCCCTTTAGTCCGAAATCTGGTTGCCTCTATTACCGAGAAGCGAAAATACCAGGCCTTGGATATTGAACTGAGCGAGATGTGGTGGTTAGTATCTGTTGAATTAGTCTCTGTGGTGATCTCGGCAAAGGGTCTGATCAACTGATTTGTCTCTATGGTCGTCTCGGCAAACTGATATCTGAAGTCCTCCAAAGGTCGCGGTGTCTGTTGTAGGACACATTGCTAAGCGACAATAATAATAATAATAATAATAATAATAATAATAATAATAATAATAATAATAATAATAATAATAGTCGAAGTGCAAGAAACTGATTTATTAGGAACAATCCACATTTTGCGCAAAATATTCTAGATGTACCGACAGTCTCTAGATCTGTTCCTTTGGAGGGATCCCTTCGCTGCAGCCACTCCATGTGGAGTTGGGATGGAACTTGGACATACCGTTACTGAGTAATTGTAAATTTTTATAACCATTTAGTAATGTGTGTACATTTTTATATCATTTTTTGTTGTATATCATATGATTGTGTATTGTATATTCATATTCATGTCTTCATGTCTTCTTGTTTTTCGTACAATAGCTTCGATGATGGAACTAAAAGATTGCGAAATGTCGGCAAACTGACATTTTAATTGTTACTACTCCGATCAAATCCCGTAATCTACATAACTCATTACATCATGTCATGAATTCTACAAATAAATTTTAAAAAACATTTTTGATTCCATTTTTTAGAAAATTTTGAAAATATCGCAGTGGATTCATGTAATATACTCTAAAATTAATTAATATTTTGCAAAAACACTGAACTTTGATTGGAGCCAGATGAGACAATCCATGTTGGAAAAAATTTCTACGATTGATTTAGACGCTAGTGTTGTTTATATACAGAACAGCCAGACGGGCGGACGGATGATTTGAAAAAAATACCTTTTTCAGTATCGAGGTCTGAATTCGAGAAATGTGGCTGCATAACGTGTCAGACCGATTAATTTACTACATATTTGAACAGGAGTTATCCACTTTTTCTGTATCATGGTCTCACAATACAGGGTTTTCCGTCGAAATTCTGCGGTTTTTCCGCACCATTTTTTAACTTTCTCTATACTACGTATACTACTACGTGTATGTATGTATATATATACGAGAAAGTAAAATAGAGAGTTCATTTTACATTTATCTCTGGGATGCAATACTAAGAAAGTATGTAACCGACAGAGAAAAACATTCTTTTAAAAAAACGCACTATTGCATGTACATTGACATATTGCATATAGACGCATCTTTAAACCAGAAACATTTTTAAATATCTTCCGTAAATTTAGTAATTTATCGAGCTTAAAATTTAGTATCTACACACCTAACGGCAAAGAAAAATAATGAAACTGTTTTCAAAATAATTTGATGTTTCACCCTTTCTATGCAAGCCCTTGTATTGTTCTATGAGACGTTTCTATCACAAATATTACTGATTCGTACCAGTCATCAGTTAGTCCTCTTATTTCAAAACACGGTAACGTGATACAAATGCTTGTCAATGTATGTAAAGTTAATGACATTATATAAATTTGCTATACAAAGAAATTCTAATAAACGAGAATTGTGTAAGTATACAAACATGTATCTTTTCAACAATAAGATGGAAAAATGTTTCTTAAGTAATTTATCTGATAAACGCTTCTTTGGTGTGCTTCTGTTTGTCTTGTTTCTTTATCTCATCATTACAGTGATCATGGAGCTTTATATCACTGGAGAGAAAACCTTTTTTTTCAACTGAAAAAAAGAAAAACCCAAATTTTTTAATTGGATAAAAATGGAAAGCTATCCGCAATAATGTCATCTACATATCTAAGAGATGCTTAGAAATGTCCGGGCAATGTGTTCTACGAAAAAAAGATCAGGACCGTCTTTCATGAACGCATTATACGCGTCTTAGGGGCGCTTCTTGGCTCGGAAACGTGATGTTTTTGCATGTCGGAAGAGATTCACAGAATGCAATAGACTTCCTTCTAGAATGTGGGCCTCACTGTGAAACTTTTCAAGAACTGGTTATTCATCCACTAATTCTTGATCAACAAATTTTGAAGTAACTAATTGTAGTAAGTACTAATTCTTGATCGATAAACCGCAAAGAAGGCAATGTGTTGAGCTGTCCTGCGCAACCGGACGGCGAGTGGACGTGGCCCCGGAAAGAGGAACGCTCTCGGCAGGGACTGGCAAGGACCGGCGCACAAATACGACGCAGCCATGATAAAGAAGTGGGCCACGCCACGCCGGACAGAAACGCTGGCCGGCCAGTTTATCCTCCACGGGAGATTCGAGGGGAAGAAAGGGAGGGAGAGAGAGAGAAAGAGAGAGATGGAGGGGTGGCCGGGCTGCTGTGCTGCAAGAAATGGCGGTCGAGAGAGGAGCGGTATGTCGACATACTGTGCGCAGTCCACGCAGCGATTGCGCAGAGCAGGCGTGTCAAAAGAATGAAACGGAATTTACAAAGACACTCAAAACCAGCTATGAAAGTCTTCACTCAGAAACAAATAGGGATGTGATGTTATGTAACGTCAATTATTAAAAAAATTACATTATGCTTCTTCCTTTTTTGGGAATTGACTCAGGTGTATAAAATTTAAAAATATAATCGTTTTTAACATCTTTTTTACATAAACTTTTTTACATAACATCTTTTTTACATTTACTTCATATTTACTTAAAAGTTTGTCAATTAATTACACACTTATCTTTAGTAAAATAGTAAAAGTATTTTATTTAGATTTGGACAAGTTATTTAAATATAAAATGAAAGAAACGATATTTCTCTGCAGAAAATATAATTACATTTGACCGATGGTTCTCTGAGTTCAAAGAGGAATTACTTTTTTTTGGTATGAAAAATAACTTTTCTAAGACGCCAAAACACTTGCGCATTATAGTTGAGCAAATATTATTAGAACCCCTCCCTTCACAATTTCTATGAATCCTATTGGCAGGTTTCGAAAAAACTATGAAAAAGAATGCACATATTTCTCATTATTATTATTATTATTATTATTATTATTATTATTATTATTATTATTATTATTATTATACATT
>BOPP01000109.1:1951233-2056545 GCA_017312745.1 Gryllus bimaculatus
TAGAGGCTCGGCCGGCGAGGGGAGCAGAAGTGTCACGAACAGAAAGGAGGAATGAACATAATGCCGAGCGTACTGATCAGTCGGAGAAGTGCAAATAATAGTTACCAGTGTTGTGAGGTAACGGACATGGTGGATGAGGACGAATCAACCGGGGAATAAATGAAAAATGTGAAAACTGTATTATATTTGGAGAATTAGTGTCGGTAATAAGCACTCACCATGTGGCGAACTCAACGGTGTCTTTGTGAACGATAAAAACAGTGGAAGTGCATTGTGTGATGTCGTATATTCACGAAAACCGATAACAGTGTAACGAAGTGCGGGAACGCATGATTGAATTGCGAGCAAGAGTCGGTGGCGAACGGCCTGAAGGAATTCTCTCTTGGGCAGCGCCGAGCAATGCCGCGTGGAGACGAACGTCCCAAGGCAACGGAGGACGACAAGCATTCGGGACCCACGTTCTCGTATAGCAAGTAGGCCCCGGTGGCGGGGCGTGTGATGGGCACTTTCCACCCAAAAGGGGCCGAGCTGAGTCGAGTGAAGCCGAACGAGACAAGACAACGGCAAGTGAAGAACATCGTTGAAGCACTGCCAACACCCATAAGTATTTATGCAACCTTATGATGGGGCACCATCTCGTCGGTGAGAGGGGAGGTGGTGACAACTTTGAAGACATTCTCTTCTTACTTTTATGATTGAATAATCCATGTGGAAAGCCAAAGATGAAAATTCATAGTATAAGATTCAAATGATGGCAAATTAACGAAGGATTCGGGTCAGAACACAGATTTAAACGTATTGGTATTGGGAGTAGCAGAAGGGATACATTTGGTTAATCAAACTAATGCAATTATAATTATTTGGCGGACAATATTGTAAGCTCAAAGGCACTAAACATGAGATTGCAGAACTAGAGGACACAAGGGTAATTAAAATGATTGAAGGTGATCACCCGATCTCCAATATCCTCTGTACTATTAATAACAAATGTTTCTTTTTGTTGCTTTTTTCATGATGTTTTTCTTTTTGTTTGCCAAGTCAGACAATCAATCAGAGTATTTCTCCTAAACAGATTTCCTGTCGCACATTAATTATTAATAACTTCATCTAACGATAAAATCAACGTGTTCTTATCGGTTCATCTGCATGATTATTAAACCCCAATCGAAAGGAGAATCTACAACTAATACTATATTACTATTATATACTATATACCACCTATACTACCTTACCTACTATCACCCTACTCACCACTATACCCCTCTTTTTTTTTTTGAGAGAGAATCTGACCCTCCTTTGACATGGTATGCCAGCACGTAGGTGAACTGATGATCACACATTATTTTATCAGATAGATAAAATTTAATAAGATGAGACAGGGAATCTGTTTCAGGAACAGGGATCTTATTGGTTGCATGTACGTGTTATGCATTAAAAAAGAAACACCTCTTTAAAGGAAAACAATGAGAAAAACATTTAGTACCAATATTACATAGAATGGTTACTTTTGAGTGATCACCGCTAATTATTCTTATTACCTTTATTTTTTTCATTTTACCCTTGTGATCGCATGCTTCCTGTTTTGAAATTACAAGACAGCCGGCCAAATCATGTCAGCTTTATTACCATAAGTAGGTCCGTTTCGCAAGTCCCCTTACCAGTACGTGAAACTCTCTCTGGATCTCACCCCCATTATAATATTACATAAATACGTGTCGGCGAGAGCTGGCTCCAAGGTTATTCTTCCTTGACCGTTCTCCAGCGAACGCTTGGCTTCGCTCGGTGGTGCTCAGCACTACTCGGCGCTGACGAGGCGGACGTTTCAGCTGCGATGTCCGCCGACGCTGGCCTCGCAATGCTGATCACACCATGCACCACCACTGTCTCTATCATACACTTACCCTATTCTGATCGCCACCGGCATTCAGCACCGGCGTTGATTCCTTTCAATATCACTGTCACAATTTCACTGTTGTTAGCGTATTTATTCATTCCACAGTCAGTCCGTTATTGTCCACATGTTCATGACCTTACAATCTAGGCAATCCTAATTCGTCACAATTATTCCGACTTATTACTGCTTTTACTACTACATCCACTCCGTTTATTACACACTGGCCTGCTCTCCTCGCTGCGAACGGACGTCTCGCCTCTCCCGGGCTTGGGACGTGCGGAAGACCCGTTCTTTCTTTGTCGTTACCGCGGTTTGCGGCGCCGCTTGGTTTTGCGCGCGTCTTTTGAATTACTGCATTATTTAACTTCTTTACTGAGATCGATCGGGTCTTCCTCTCCCTCCCCTCCTTCTTTCTCCCTCCCTCTCTCCCCCCTCCTCCCTCCACCCTCCCCCCTCCAGTACAAAAAAGAAAGGACTTTAACTAAACACTATTGCGAACGAGCGACATGCCGAAACGTCTCCTCTTGTTTGCTATTACTCAACAACTACTCATTCTTTAAGTGCATAGCATCATTGAAATATCTATAACTTAGAGATACATTGAAGTTGCATTTAGAATACATAACTGGTTTTTATATTAGGTACGAACAGCAGAATCGAATATAAATTTAAACTTGTAGTTGCAGTTGCGTGAGATGTCCAAAAATTTCAAACTACAGCAGTTTTCAAAAAGTAATTCCAGGTTATTGATTCACTTGTTTTTGCACAATATCCCCTACTCTCCGAACGGCGACCGAACAAAGCGGTTACATAGGAATATCTTATAAAATATTAACACACGTTCCTACGCCCCGCTTAATAATCCGCCGAACAAATCCGGAAAATCCCGTCCATTAAAGGTTGGCAGCATCCATCAGCGCTCGTGGCGCCGAGTCGGGGGAGGCGCGCGCTTAGGTTAAAAGCGCGCGGCGCCGGGTCGGGCCGCTTTGTTTCGCGGGGAGGGGGCGGCGCGAAGGACGGGAGGTGGGACGAGGCGTTCGATCCGCGGGCGCTTCTAAGTTCGCTTTGCGGTCGCTGCCCTGTCGTGGCGCTGGCGGCGGAGCGCCCGCGGCATTCGGGGAGTGTGTCGCAGCATGTCGCCCTCACCGCTTCTCCGCCACACCGCCCCCATCGCTGCGGCTCCGCCTCCACCGCCCCGGCCCGGGACAAGGGACGTGGGTCCCTTGAACTCTCTTAACCCCGCTCCGCCATCTCTCCGCTTCCCTTCGCCCCTGCCCCACCTCACCGTCGCAGCTGCGCTGCCAGATGTCTTGCAGAGCCTTCCTCTCGAATTTTGCCCACTCGGCGTCACTACGGTTTTCTCCACTGACTCTCTTCTCTCGGGCATTTTGTTTGCGACCTTGAGTTAAGCCATGTTTTATCTTATTTCTCAACACTTATTTATGTTCCTCTTCGACCGTGTTCTCAACAAATATCCTGACACATAAATTTGAACAAAAGTCGAATTTCAAAATTATTTTGGTCGTGTTGCATGTACTCACCACTTTCACTGGTTAATGATACACTTTCTACACTCTGAACTTGCACTTCTGATATTCTTTGAACTTGGAAATATTTGACCACATCGAATTAAATAACTATGAAGAATTTCAATGAAAATAAATTATGATAAAAAATACATTGTGGAAGGATTTTTTTTCTAATTTCACTGCCGGGTCTATTTCTTTCGAAGTTCAGCTGCTGTGTAAGAGAAAACTGTACGCTTTTGTTATGCAATTGACCTTTTCAATTCAAAGTTGACCTTCTCAATTAACTGAAGTTCAGTTTTGACACAAGAGAATTGGAAACTGATTTCAATTAAATTAAGTAATCCAGGTTAACAACTCTTATTTGATTTATTATTTTATACCAACAAAAAAGATTACTCAACACTCTTAGAAGTTTTCGTGACTCGTAAACTGTGTGTGTCATTAACCAAACAATAAGTTACAGGGATTTTCAACTTTATGAGGCGTTCTTCCAAACGTCTAAATCATTCTGAGTGTCGTAACTTTAACCATCACCGAGAACTTCTCCCGGCAATGTGCTACAACCTCTAAGGTATTCCAATTTGCAAGGGTAATCGACGAAATTTGTGGTGCTACCGTAGCCTCATTGTCGATATCTCTAGGAGGGGAGACTCAGGGTATCAACTGATGTCTCTGCAGTGCCTCTGACCAGGAGGTCCTAAGTTCCAGTCTCGATGATGGCAGGGTTTTTCCTAACATGCTCTCACATTAGCTAGGTGCGATTCAGTCGCTCTCTGGAGGATAATCCTTGCGATCGGCTAATCTGATCAGTAGTTTAACGTGTTTCTTCTGATCAACACCAGGCGAATGCTGGAGCAGTACCCTAACAAACGGGCCACGAGTCGCGCGCGATCTTTTCGTCTTCTTTCTTGACTTAGTCTCATCCTTTAATAACATACACTTACATGCCCTACACTGCCAGACATGCCGGGAGACTGGACCGGGGCTTCGAGCTTGTTCCGTCTGGTGCGGTGCCCTGTTAATGTGAAATACTTAGTTGAGGAAAACTGGTTTAGGTAGGTCGGCGCCGGATGTCAGAATCCAGCGGGGAAAGATCGCAGCCACTTCTTGTCCATAAAACATGCACTATACTTGTGGCTCTAATAGTCTTATCCGTCGCGATGGACTCAATGGACGCGTCCGGAATCACTAATAATATCAATCGATATCTCACCATTGTAATCCAATATTTTTGGACAGAGCTACGTATTGAAATCACCACTTAGTCTCCGTGCAACTTTACTGTCCACAACCCTCATCCCATATCCTCTACCCGTTTATCTGCAGCTCCGATGCAAAATCAACTTATTTGTTCCCTATCGTCTTTACATTTGATTACCAATGTCTTGAAACTCATGTTTTATTTCAGGATATTTCACCTTACTTAATCGCCGTTCTTTAAAGTTCTTGTGCTTTCTATACGTGTAGTCTCTTCACATATTCTTCGCCCATATTCTCTCACAGCTGTTTGTTATAAATCATTTCTCGCCCTTTCCGTTAAACTGTATGGAGTACCACTTGAATTGCATCAACTTAATTTATGATCAAAAAAGTATGAACACAATGTGTGCAACCCAATTCATCCTGAATATTGTACGTAGGATTCCCGTTAACAGCAGCGACACAAACTGTGCTTCAATTCTTCTAAAAAATGTAGCAAGCACTACCGCATGTGATCGGTATGTACTGCACTCTGTTGTTCGCAACATTGACACTTCCTTACGTCGCTACGCTACGTTGCCATTTTCTCACATTGCACGCCACGTTGCATTGTCTGGTAATCCTACAGTTGCATTTGTATAAGTACGGTACATTGTTTCGGATAATCCGAACATTTACGAAACGGAGCAGACCATCTCCCAATTAGTTCGAAATACCGGGATTCTACTGTATGTGAGTTGGGTATACTCCCCTCTGGGTTCTAGCATGCAAATCCCAGTTTATCCTGGTGAATTTGCAATGGCAACAAACAAAAGGAAGGTCATGTTTCCAGGATGGGTCGTTTCTCCTGCCTCCAATTCCACTATCTATTCTATCTTCATTCTCATTTTCCACTACGAGTATGTTATCGAACATATAAGTTGTCTTCCATACCTCTAAGAGAAACGTCTTTTTGGGGAGATTTTATGAAATTGTTGAGAGTCTGGTTGTAAACAACAACAGCGAAGTGTGGCCTTTGAGACCATGCAACATGTCATTACCAGTTCGTAACAACTTCGCGTGTTAATTTGCCTACAACAGTGCACAATATTTTACTCGTATTCCGGGTTGAGATCTTCTAGTCACAATAGAAGATTGATACTGCGTACGTATTCATATTACATTTTATTCATTCAGCTCCTACTATTGTGGGTTGTTAAATATCTGTACACATTTTACAAGTATGTATTAACTTGCGATAATTTTCCTGCAGAAAAATGCCAATATTACTAAATATTATCTTAATGAGTTCATATTCAAAATATTTACACTAAAAGTATGTTTACTTTAGTGTATGAGTTACTAATAAGTTATAATTTTGCTTAGAATTAGGGCTCAGGTTTTACAGAAAGAAATTAATTTTCAAAGGGGTGCAGTGGTTATGTGGCTTTGGGAAAAAGAAACTTGGAAAGGAGTCAGACTGAATTGAATGACCTTTCTTACCTTAATAAGGTCATATACTTAGACACGCTCTTCGAAAGGGTGGCATTTTCTTACGGAGGACATGGGAATTAACATACGGTAACGTCAGAAATTCCTGGAGAACAGTGTCCAGACCAGCTCACATCTGGAACCCATTTAGAGATATGACTACATAAAGGAGCGAAAGACCTAAGAATATGCGAAACAAACAGTATCAATAGAGATTCTTGCTTCCACAGATACAAGAATTCTTGAAACATACTTTTTATATTAATTTACATTATTGAAAAATTTCATAAATTAATTTACACGAGATGGATCAAAATTAATGTTTCATACTTCTGGGATTTGTAGAAGGACTAAAGATCACTTTTTGCCAATTAACAAGCAACGGAAAACCTTACACAGTTACCCTTAACTGTTGTTTGGCAGACACTTGAACACCCAAGTATGATTCGTCCACTGGCAATGACAATACTGATTTCTGACTGTCTATTGCTCAGCTTTGACTACAATTTTTTTAAGAAGAGGTGTAAAATTGTTATATGATATTTGCACCATATGTTCATTGGCCCAAAAAAGATCACTCTCATTCCACCTATTGGTTCTGGAAGTTTGTTACAATTATTCTGCACCATCCTGTAGAGTATAAATAGTGGGTGTGTCATTTCCATTTCTAATACCAAGGTAGCACGTTCCTCGAAATCGAGTTCCCTGCGCCTCCGCGACCTATCTGCAGCCCTCCTCCTTGCGCGCTCCGAGCAGCTGTGCGGAATGCGGCGCCGATGGCGGGGGGCGTGGCTGGAGGCGTGGGAGGGGAGGGGCAAAGTAGCCGCCGCCGCTGAACGCAGTGTCGAAGCGATCGCCGCGCCGCCTGTGGCTGCGGTCGACTCGTGCAACGGCGTTGCCGGGGTGAGCTCGGTTGCTCCCCGAAAGCCGCCTTAACATTGCTATGGATGCGAAGCGAGCTTCGCTTTCTGGATTGTTGACAAATGTTTTATTCTAGACTGTCTGGAAAGTAGCTCATTGTTGAATTGTTTTACTGCAAGAAATTTGTCCATTACAGGGCAATTCTGTTGAAAGCGTCGTGTAATGCTTTTTTTCTTGACTTCACTGACATCATCAACGAGCGTCAATTACAACTTTTGGCAAGGAACTGCTGTCCAGGAAAGCCAAGGAGCCTTGCATTATATTAAAAATTCATTTATAATAAAATTTCACCCGTGATTTGAGTAAAGTGTAGTATATCTCATTTGTCAATGCATAGAACGCTTTTACTTGTGACAAAAGCCACGTCATCTAGCTAAGGAACAAATTATTATCAGCAAGTTACATACCAAATATTCCATGTCAAAACATGTTGAGTTAACTTTCAATATATTCAGAACATGCACTTATTAAATTATATTTCAATTGAAACTATCTATATTAATTGTAATTTCATTCATTTAAATTTTGAAAACAATTATGTATCGTATATAAGCGATTTTTATTTCAACGTCGGACGCCAAAAACAGGGTCGTTGAAACTTTGTGAATTGCAGAAATTTACATTGAGATTAGATTTATTTTGTTTGTTTTAATTAACGTATGTTTTCCTTTTTAAAATTTAGTCAAATATCTGTTTCTATCGGTCTTTAATTATTATGCATTAATAGACTTTCCTCTCAGTTTTTAGCCTATACGTACAATGGACCCGATGGTTCCGCGCCTGCACAAATTCGCAACCGGAGTGTTAGCAGAGAGAGAGAGGGGGGGGTGTATATTTCTTGAAAAAAAGCAGGGAGTCATTTACTTGTATGCCCATGAGGCCATTTGCGGTACGCAATTTTCAGTCAGTCTTTCGCTTACGTCTCTATTGGCTTCAAGGTCATTCACGCCTACTTTCATCTCCTTTTCCATCCTCTTCATTAGGCACGTCAAACAGCGCTCGCCCGAGCTGCTTGCCCTCCTGGGAGCCCGGCGCTCCGACGGGCACGGGCAACTTCCCCTGACTCCGCTCTCACTTCCCCTTCAAATACAGAAAGGGTACATGAGCAAGGTGGAGCAGCGCGAGGCGGTGAATAGTGACATCATACGAAAATATGTTTGCGCCATGATTTTCTATCAAATAACCCAAAATTATAGTATGAATATTCTCTTTACTACTTATTTGTTAGTTATTTTCTTTGTACATTCTCCCTTACATAAACGTCTTTGCAAAATTATAGTACCATGTTGAACGGCAAATTCTTTTCTTTTTTTGTGCTATTAAATTATTCAGTAGTTTATTGTATTTAACAATAATGTGAAATAAATTAACAAGTCTCTGTAAGGTAGTAGTTCTCGCTCACGGACGGACAGCAATTTTAACAACCAAGAATATTTATCTGTAAAAGGTTCTAACAAGAATTTAGAAAGGTTATGCTTTTATTTAACTCTTAAAGAAATAGGATTATAAACTCAAGACATTTTTTGTTTCAAATTATTTATCGTACTCTCAATTGAGAATTTGAAATCTAACTGATGTATAATTTCGTTTTAATGGATCTTTTCTATGATTTAAAGAGAACATACGAGTGATGGAAATGAAAAATATAGCCAATGTTTGTGACAATAACTGTCAAGTAACTTCTTCCTAAGTCTGTCGTAGGCCTGGTATCCAGTGACGTATCGCCTCTCCGTGAGCTATTTGTACAACCTTACTTAAAACCTCGCGCCAGTTTCTCTGGACGGAGTGGTCGCGAGCTCTAGTAAGTTTGTTGCCTTGCCCGCGAGCATGACCTGCCTGGTCCACACTTTAACCCTCGCGCAGCTTCCACGCTCTTCAGTTCGCTGAGGGCCGACCAACGCGACCGTTCGGGAGGGCACCTGCTGTCCTGGCATCTCACCGCACAGCGCGTGCCAAAGCACAAGAAATGCCGTAAAAATATTATTATTATTATTATATCTTGTAAATTACTTCCTACAATCACCTCAGGAGTTAGTTGAATTTATCAGAAGTTATACACAGACTTTCGGGTAAATGATGAACAATACACAACCTTTAAAGAAATAGAATAGCATAATCGCTTCAGTGTCTCTCTTTGCTGTTATCAGTAAAAAATAAATATTGTGCAACAGAAATAAAAGTTTCAACCTTTCAATAATATTATAATAAATTTCTTTCTTGCTTCTTGAGATCAGTTTATATAATTAGAAAATAGAGAAAATCTAAAAAAGAAATACACACAAAGAATTTTCACTTCTAGACTTGGTATCGCAACTACGTCACATTTTTCTTATTATCGTCGTACAACATTTTGCAATGCCTTCTATGTATCAATTTCCGTCCTTACATTAAATAAGTTGCAATTGTCTTTCCCCTTACAAATCCCCAAGCATATGTGTCTAATACAGCCCTAACATCCCTCAATTCTATTTTTTTCTTTTCTTTGTCAACAGTTACGTTTGCACACACACTTGTATATTCTTCAATTTATTATATTGTAATTAACAATTCCCCTCTCTTCACAATTACTGAATTTTTAATGCATGGAAAATATCTTCGTATAGTGTATTAATACGTCTTCTACCCTTTTCTACATACGTTTTCTACCTCTTCATACATTTACATTTTCTTCATACACCTTCTGCAATTAAAAAACACCTGTTTATCACACTTTTAGCATTGTTGTTCTCACTATTTTCCATGAACGGAAGAGAAGAGTCAACTTATTTTCTCATTATGTTACGAATTTTTAATCATCGCACAGATCTTACGTGCGTGTCTAAACATTCTTTTAATGGAAGATTTACAGAGCTTGGCCCTAGGTGTTGGCACGCAGAGCAGGATGAGCGCTGCTCGGCGCCGCCCTCATCATCGGAAATTTCCAAGTGAAAAGTTATGTTTTGCTTTGGGAGTAAGAAAGCTCGATTCCACCCACCCCCCTCCGTCTAGCGCAGTGCAGATAACCCGCCGGCTCATATTCGCGTCGTTCTTTTTTTTCACACTTACGAGGAGAACCTGTTTCTATACGAAGATATTTGGTGACGTACACGTCGTGAACGGTGTTGTACGCCCAAAATGTCTGACGAACCGACGCTGCCTGGTAGTCAGCGAGCGGACACAACACTGATCTTTTTTTTTTATTGTGCTCCATTTGGGGATCAGACTGGCACATCACAATACAAATACTCCCTGCTTCCTCATTATGATTACTGCTTGCGAATTAGGTATTAATAACTTTTAGTACATAAATACTCGTTGTTTGTCATTATTCCTTGAGAGGATCGTTTAACTACTCTGAGACATTTTACGTAATACAAGTAATAAAGCAAACTAATTTCAAATCTGTTGTGGTATTTCTGTTTCTGTGGATATAAAGAATGAACAGTTAAAAATATCACTTAAATATCCGGAAATTATCATTCCAAAAAGTATGGAAGGTGACAAATTTACGTGATGTATCTCATTCATAATAACCATATATTGTGAACAAATTTATTCTACTTTAATTCTAGTCAATTAATTTCATAAACTCATGCACATAATACGCAACAATATGTTTAAAGGTAATTCCAATTATCATGAAATGTGATAAAGTTTCATATTATAATTCATGACAACGATAGCTTCAATCGCAGCAGTAAGACACTTATTTTTAAGAACTTCTATACTTTTGTATTGCAAATAATCAATCATTAAAGAAATTTTAATTTTCCTTCTAACAAATCGAATTTGGCCTGAAGTATTAACAAAACAACTGTAATAAACTTCGATGAATATTTTAAAACTATTAGAAAGCTATTGACGTAAAAAATTACTCATTTTAGTGCATTTCATTGCATTCTTTTACGTATTTGATTATTGTGTTTTAAAAATACTCCCCAGAATGCATTCCGATTCATCCTCATTATTATATATTCTCTGAACGTACTGAAAAGATGGGCAGGAAATAATTTTCGTAGAACAAAGACTTCTAAAAATGTATTAATCGACTTTCAACAACGAACAAATATAGAATTCTGGGAAAATTTCAAAAGTGGGTCAAACATTTTTCCAATGGGCTTTACGTGTCTTCGGTCTTTCCCTCAATTCTCCACTCTTCCCCAATAACATGCACCTCATCGCGATGTGGAAATCGGAAGAGGATTTCGGGGTACACCCGTCGTTTTGCAGCGCCATCACGCAACATCATGTTCAGCATCAGCTTCTCGAACCTTCCACCTTCGGCCACATGATTGCGCTACACATTGACCTAATAGCGACCACATTCAAAAGCATTGCTCGTACAATTCTATGTACTTGTCTTTATTTATCATTGCTCGTTGTAATGCCAGTTTGATGCAGAAAAAAAAGACACGAAAAGGTACTAGCAGAGTTTTGAAATATTTATTTCATCCTACTTCGCAATTTTTCCTTCGAATTTGTACATTTTTCTTTTAAATATATAATATTTAGGCATACCTCACTCTTGAATTTTACTACTAGCTAACTTACAGGATTTGATACTTATATTTCTAATACATACATCTAAACCATTTACATACAATATATGAATTTTGCGATACATTATTCATTATTAAATCTAGATACTCTCTATACGTACATTCAAAAATTATCATTATAATGGAATGAAACTTTACAAATTTTAACAGACATTATTTATTTTCATGCGTGTTTTAACATATCTTTTGGATATCGTGAACGTATTCTCCTGGAATCCGTTTCCCCATTGAAAATTTTAAACTGCAAGGAGAGTATGGAAGAAGGGTAAAAACTTTGTCTCGGCTCTTTCTTATATGTTAAATTAGGGTGTTATATTTGAATATCTCGCTGCAAAGTTGAAATATAATGAAAATGCAGGCGGAAGAGTTATAATGGTATAAATCTGCCCCTTATTCTTAAAGTCAAGTCGCATTCAGAACCACCGACACGATCGCCCGTGGTCGTAGCCTGTTCCCTCCGCCACCTGCTCCAGCACGCGGGGCAACTCTAACGCATCAGTAAATATTATTTTGGAAAACTTTAGCACTTGTAATGATCAATTTTTTTATTACACTAGAGTTTCTATCCGTACTTCACCTTCAATCTTACAAAAGACACTAGGTATCCGATTACCTACTAGACATATACTGGGTAAATATTTGAAAGTCAAAGGAGTAACTTTTATAATGCTATAAATTTAATGTGTTTGCGGATGGCAACACTGCAGTTTGGCCTAAGAAATATCACTTTTAATGACATACAGAAAACAAGTGTTTTATGTCAAGTGTTATGTCCATTTGAATCATTATGTGACAAATGTGTTGCAGCCCACAATAATATGATATTAATAGTAAATCTGTTGCTGTCTTTCTTTCAAACACGTTAAATTTACAAGAAAGTTCTAGGGATATCGTGCAGGGGTGTTCAAGTTGCCTGCGGGTTCCCAGTTGCACAATTGTGGTATCATCTAAGCCACAAAGTCGTATTCACAATTCATAAAATGTAACACCTAAACATTGATCTGTAAAAGAACGTGTATACTCATGATAATTTAAATATAATTTAACTTACATGTCTAAGTTAATTTATTTATTTGATTCAAGTACATTTTCAGCCCTTACAACTACAGAAATAAAAAAATGTGAATAAAAATAGAAACGATAATAAAACCGTTCCAAAATCACAATAATCATTTTCAATTTATTAAAGGTAATAGTTCATTTTCTTCAATGTCAAATCTAATATAGCGCTAAATTACCCTTTAAAATATTACAGTTTTCCGACACGTAGCACAAAAAAACTGATTCTGTATAATATCTTAAGCAATTTTTATTACATATTTTATAGATTTTCTTCTACTCAAGTACATAACACTAATACTTCGTATTTACAATTGCATCAAACATTAAGGCCACACAGATTTTTTACAGTACCACACATCACAAAGAGTCCGATAATACAACCCTTTTTAACTTCAAAATAACGTCTACGACAAATACAATTTTTAATCCAGTATCACAGAAATGCTGGCGCACGGGTCTGTTAAACGAATATCTAGGTCGCCTGAAGAGAGCATGTCGAAAGACCTCATTGATTATTTTTTGTTTCCGCCAATTTCTATTCATCTGCTGTTGATTAGTTCTGTAAGTTTAGTAGGTGGCGATATTCTTCCCCCACTGGACAGCACCGAACTACATTTCGGCGAGAGCAGTTTTCCTCCTACAGGTATCTCCTATGAGCAGGGCGCCGCTCAAGCCGGGACCAGCTCTACACGCCCGACTCTTCTCCCGACAAGTGTGCAAGTGAAGTTGATGTAAGTGTAAGTGTGCGTAAGGGGTAAGGATAGGACAACGAACAGAAAAGGGAAGATTCGTAAGATCCAGGGTCAGTTTGTGAGGGTACTTCGGAATTCGGCTGGTGTTGATTGAACTACCGATGAGAGAAGCTGACTGCTAGAATTCTCCTCCAGACAGTGACTGAACTCACCCTAGCTGACGAGCTCCTGTCGAAAATCCTGTGACCGTCTGGACTCGAACGCTAGGAGCTCACGATCAAGGGTACTACAGAAGTCAGTTGCGTCCTGAGCCACCGCAGCCGGTGCAAACGGTGGGCCTGCATCTCATCCTGCGCGGCGCAGCGCAGCGCCTCGCGCGTCCGGTCGTGGAACAAACCAGAAGCGCTTCCCGCTGATCGCGCGACAAAGAGTACAAGCGGCGCGCCATCGGCGAAGCGACGTGGGCGCTCGGGCGAACAGTTAGCTGGCAGGCACAGCTGCTGCCTCCAGCGCCTGATGAGACAATGCAGGACTTTTGCAGCAATGTGCAACGTGATGAATGTGTATAATTCTCAACTAAAAAACTAACAATTACTGTAAAACATATATAAAAATAATGTTGAAAATGTTAAGCTACTGAAAATCACAACAACGTTTCTGGGATAATTTTATCCATCTTTAGGTTTCAGAAATATCAATAGAATTACAAGAACTATTTAATTTATGTTATTTACAAATAAACTCGCTTAAATTTTGAAGAGTTTTTTTCAAATTATATTCCTATTGTGAGTTTGTGAATGCATGACTACCAATAACTTAATCATATGAAGTGACGTAGCTTGTTGTGACAATCAAAACCGAACTCATTAATAATTCTACAACTGTTGAAACATATTTGCGTGATTACAGATACAAGATTGAAATCTGTCCAGATTCGATCAGATTCATATAAGATTTTAGATCTGATTTTTATAATCACAGGTGTAAATATTTAATTTCCAAAAATACCAGATTGCAAGATAAAAAGTAAACTACTGCGTCTCCACCGGATATTTTGAATTTTGACGAAAGGCGAAGTCATCTAATTACTACAACAGTCGCTTGTGCTTGATAGGAAATCCCGGTTCGTGTGTGTTTTAAGAGTAAACATAAATTCATAGAACCCCTTCCTACACCTCCAACTCAACAGCAGTGACGGCGCAAATTTCTCACTCTGAATACGCGAAAAACTACACCGCTGACTCGTCGACAGCGAGCTAGTTTAAATGAGGGCGCGATTGCACCGCACAGGAGCGGCTAACTTTATTGTAGCCTCGGGAATTGGAGACGAGACGCGAGTGTAGTGGAACCGGGGACGAGAGAACATTCAGCTTGGGTAATTCATGCACGTTCAGGGAGGACCAAAAATGGCGTACGAATATTTTGACGTTGCAAGTCATGATAACTCAACAACCTCTTTTTTCATTACATTCCGATAGGGATCTCGTGCAGTTTCAGATTTTCTACTTAAATATACCTCTTCTTAATATTCATGTATAATTTCACTACATTTCATCTTAGTAACGTTTTAGTTTCTGTCTTTGCAATCGGTCCATTTTAACAGATTTCTAATTATATCTTGTATCATCATTTCCTGTTGTTTTATTCTTTGTCTTACCAAATTTACAAATATCTTGTATTAATGCAGTACTTACCTTTTTTCATAGGTATTTCAATATACTTTGGGCAGTCCAGCTACAGTCATCACGTGCACTAGGGGAAACAACTGTATACGAACTTGTCGTTGCAAAAACGATCATATTAAGATCAATTATTGAACAGTCGGTGCAATGAGTGATATGTTATCCAATATACTCCCCTGAGAGCGGACGAATACTCCCAGAATTATTATTTTAACGGACACCATTTCACCATAGATTGTCTGGGATTTTTATTGATTCGATCTGAAAGACAATTGAATTTCATATATGCCGTTTGTGAAATTTTACAGAATTTTTTAATGCGAATTGTCAATTCTGCACGAGTTTTAGACTTCAATAATTCTACATTGTAATTTCTAACTCCCTTTCAAGGATGCATCCATAATGGTCGATAAAATACAATTCCAGGAATGTTCCAAACTCCATCAAGTTTTATTGTGTTTTTTCTGTGAGTTGTCAGTTGTTCAAACAAAAATACTTGTACGAAAGCGTTGCTTGTTTTATTTTTCTGAAATACAAAGTGTTGGATATCTGATTATTGATTCGGTTTGCCTTATTACATAAAAATACAATGCCAAATAACTTGTTTTTATTTTCATGAAAACAATTTAATTCTTTACTATTGCAATAAGCAGTAATGTGCTCTGTAATGTTTATTTAGTACGTCCGATTTTTTCTCAGTTATACGCATAACTCGAGTACGTAAACACGGCAAGAAAATCGTTGACAACGCTAGGAAACAAACACTTATTTAAAATTTCTTTTACGAAAACGCTAGCAAACGTAATAGCATAATTAATTACATTTACCTTAGATAGTAAAAAACTTTACAAGCACTTCTCAACAAGCGCAAATACTTTTCACCGCCCAAAACAGTCGGGTAGAAACTATTGAAAGGCCGGCAGAAGTGGGACGCGAAAACTAACTTGCAGGTTACAAAGCTCTGAAGAAGAGACTTGGAGTGAAAAGACAAACTAGAGTGTAAGAGCGGCCTGCGAAATGCGGGCGAAGTTTCTTTGAAATTCGCGTCAGCTTCTGCGGCGAAGCGCGTGCGTGCACGGAGTGGCGCAGATGTCGCTGGTCACCCCTGAGCGGCGTAAGCGCCGTTTGAACGCCCGGACTTCCCCCAGGGGAAGTTGCTTCAAAGTACTACGAGGCCAACTACAACAGTTGCCCTCCCGCGGCCAGCGGTCCGACGACGCGCGTGGACAGTCTACCGGTGCGCGGAGCAAAATTCGGCCAAAGAAATATCTTTTTGGAAGATAAAGAGGATCGATATCGGTGCAGAAGGAAAGTGGTAGCTTGAAACTGACATTCTTTAGTGATGCAAAAAAAATGTGTTGAGAAAATATGTTCATCAGAGAAAATACCCACTGAGGTGGCTCAGGCCTCAGTTGGTGTCATTGCAGTGCTTCTGACTGGGAGATCTTAGGATTAGATTTCCGACGGTGGCAGGATTTTTGACATCAGCTACATAGCTAGGTCTATTTCAGCCGCTAACTGGCAGAGCATTCTAGAGGCCGGCTACTCCGATAACTCCGGCCGACAAACGAACTAAGGGCTGCGATCCTTTCTTCCTCTTTTTGTCGTATTGCTTACCGCTATTTTCTCTCATACACTCGCACACAGCACTTAAATGAACAATACTCCCCCACATGTCGGACGAGCAGTTGGGAGCTTAGAACTTGTTCCGATACCTGGCAAGATACCTCGCAAGCAACCTTTAGGTAAGTGCTGGATCTTGCCAATCAGCTGAACACGCCACACATATTCGGAAACGCAAAATAATCAAACAATGAATAAAACTTTCATAAAATGCTATCCTACATCTAATGAATATTAGAGACGTGTTATATTTCTAGTTTACGAAGGATAAAAATGTAGAGTAAAATTTGCTTGCCTAAACTGCTTTACTGACCAGATAGTTTCGATGGGACAAATGTGGGATGTTTAATATCTGTGGTGATAGGTGATTCTCCAAAACATGATGTATGCGCGGTCGAAGTTTTATTCTAAACGTGCTGGACGCGCTCGGCAATTTGAATCAGACGTATTTGAACACATTAATCTGGAGGTGTATTATTCAGCGTTCCCACCTGTGAATTCCAAAATTGGACGGAGTATCAGGTGGTCAAAATGGTCCAATTCTGACTACCCAGTATCTCTATTGGAAGAATCATATTGAACAGATATTGGGTGTTTGTCTATTTTTCTGGGTGTTTCCTAAGGATTACCATGGAGTTAGCTGAGATTCGCCACGCCATAAAGTGTTAGTATTTCGTAAATGAGGCTTGAGTAAGATTTTGAAATTGGCCTAACCTGAGAAAATAAGCATCATTAAAAATTAAAATACAAAATAAATATTGTTTCAAGTGTTTTTTACTTGGCAAATTTCCCAAAGCTTAGAAGATCTGATCAATGTTGTAAAAGAATTTAACATATCGACTGAGAACAAAAAGACAGGATCCTGATATTTTTTCAAAATGAAGGTGCAAGTATTCTAACTTATAGGGACGCGTGCTCTAATTAAAAGTGAAGTAGTCTTAAAGGAGCAAATGAGTTTAATAATTTGTCAAATAAAATATTGTCACGGATGAAGCACAATAGTTTACCGCTTCTTATGGGACATTTCATGAGATGTCACACAGATTCAATTGGGAATTAAACCTGAAATTCGTTCCCGCAGCACAAATGTTCTCCCACTGTGTGCGCAAGAGCGTCCACCGGCGGCCGCGAGGCGGAAGCAAGACGCGAGGGGAGAGGCTCCGCGTTCTGCGACCGAAGCGGCGCAGCTCGTTAGGGCGGCGACAAAGCGAAGACCCCGCGCCCGCAGGACTCGGCCAGTGCAAACCTACGTTTCCCTCTCTGCCCCGCTCCTTCCCGACCACCCCCATTCTCACCCCTGCCCCGCCGCCGCCCCTAAGTGGCCTTGGCGCCACCACGCCCCACTCCGCCTTCCCTCGCCCACACGCGACGCCCCTCCCCCCCTTCGCCACACCACTCTTACGTTCCCCTCTCTGCCGCGCTCCTCCCCTGCGCCCGCGACCCCCCGACCCCAACTTTTGGCCTCCCGACCGTTCCCCTTCCCAGCCCCACCCACCCTGCCCGCCCCGCCCCCGCCTCGCCTCTAACTGGCCTTGGCGCCACCTCGCCCGCAATTTTTGCCAATGCGGAGTAATAAACTATGCATTGGAGGCTGTGTATAAATGTAATATTACAAAGTAATATTGTGTTTAAAAATTTAGTGAAAATCTTCAGCTCATAACAGTACTATCAGCTAATAATTTTCAACAGATATTGAATTTTAGTGAATAATTTGTGAAGAAGCTTATAAACTATATATAATATTTGACAAAAATGGAAAATATACGCTGCACCGGTTTCACGGGGCAGCATCACAACAACTGTATCAACTGCAAGTTCAACAAGAAATAATCAGTAAGCAAATACTAATAATCAAGAACTCTCAAAAGACAACAGCTCCCAAACTCACGATAAAACTGCTGAAAGTGGGGTGTACGTGAAAAATAAGAGGAAAAGGGTGAAATCAAGTGATGAAGGTCGGTGCACCAAATACAATATTCCATATCTTCAGAGTCCTTATCTTCAACTATGATTCAGATTCAACAGAAACTGAAGACAAAGTAATTATTGAAAATATTAAAATTCCTCCTATTAACATTCCTAAAAATCAAAATATTGTTAAATTATTAGCATCATTCATCATTGCATCTCAATTCAAAGTATTTCAAAACAAGATTTTTTACTCAAAGAAGAGAGACCATATATCAGTAAATTTAAACTCTATAGAAGGTTTTGGTAATTACCGAACATTTTGCGCACCAACAATGTAGAATACTTTTCTTATCGTGATTCTACTAAGAAAACCCTATCAGTTTTAATTTATAACATTCCAACTACTTATTCCAATTATGAAATCAAAACAGAACTTGTTAACAACCAGTATCCTGTTACTTCTGTACACAGATTTTTGCCTAGTTTCATTTACAGCAAACTCTGGATATTTCAAAATTGAAAACAATCACAATGTAAAAGTAGAATATAGAAATCAGAACTTTTTTGTTAAATGAAATCTGATCTAAATTATCAGCTCTTTAGAAAAGGTCATGAACATTTATTTTAAAAAACAAGTAGTTATCACTTATTTTAAGTTAATTACTTCTTTAATTTAATGCAATAAAACATAATTCACAGAAACTGCTCCAAATTTTTCTTGAAATATTTCCAGGAATAGAACAAAATATCCTGAAAAGAATGTCACTGATTAATTTTTTGTTCAAGTGGCTGCATTTTTAGAAAATCTGAATTTAAAAAATAATGCTAGAAAGTATGAGCTTTCTACTTGTAGTAGCACTTGTTTTAACTTTTCTTGACTGAATAAATGCTGCAAAGTATGGCCTCTATAGCCCCTTGTGTGCATTCTCTGTGCATTTCTCTTGTGTAATGTCTCCTTTTCATCGTACGAATCGTGATCCTCGTTTTCAATTGTAGTCGCTCTGTTCTACACTTTGAACTTACGTTCTCTAATAAATCCCTAAAAGAGGCGTCGCAGAATCGTTGCAGGTTTAGCCTCCACATAGCAACAAAGTACACAATTTTGCAATTACAAAACACACAATATTGAAAATGACAACTTCCTATTTAAAATGAAACACGCACAAGTGCTTCTCCATGTTTGTATTTGAAGTTCATTACACGCTTTTATATATTTGTGTATCATGTTTGTCAATGCTATTCAATTTTTTAACACTAGGCTTTCTCGATAGTGTTTAAAATTTGAAAACATATGAAAAGACTTTTCATATGTAATAAATGATGTTGCGCCTAATTAAAACACACAGTTGTAAACAAATACGGGCACTGTACCACATAAAATTATTTTAAATAAGAGTACATTGAGGAGGTGTCTTTCTGTATTAATAGATCACAGTCGCTGGGGAGAAAAGCAGGCTCCCGCGTCGCGCACAGATATGTAAAGAACATATTTTATTTTATTCAAATTGTGTTTCAATCAAAATCTCCGTCTATGAATTTTAACATTATTTCAAACATATTATTGTAACATTGTATCCATTTAACATCTGATGTTATGTATTTATATGTTGCTTTAAATAACGTTTACTTTCCACTAACTACTTACTACTTGTAGATTTTATTACTTTTAATTTTTTTAGATTACTTTACTTTTTCAGACTAATCTGTATATTTGTAACATGTGGTTAGGCAGAAGAGTGGGCCTGATGGCCCGAGCCTCGCCTTATCAATAAAGGCAAATATTATTATTATTATTATTATTATTACTATATTAAATTTTGATTTCAGTTTATATTTCCTTTCAGACAAATAATATTTTAGTAAATGAACATACGCCAAAAGTTATTTAAAATCTATAAATGGTTTGCAATAAATAAAATTGTTTCAAAACGTAGGGCTATTACACAATAATTATTAATTAAAATTGAATTAGTTTGGTACAAAACAATTCTTAAATTTTGTACACTATAATTAGCCCTCAAAAATATGTGAAAGTAGAATGAGGCATTCTAAATTATGATTCCAAATTACTGGTGTTTCAGCTAATATTATAAAATTCATTTGTTGATAAAAGAAATTGATGAAATTTTTAAACACTTCGAAACTGACCTTTCACATTCTGGATTGTCTTTGAAAGTACTCGAAGATGTGTTGTCGGGGATTGAGATTATTTTCCTGGACAATTTCTCATCATAGAATTAAAGTCAATATATGTTTCTTTTATTCGTGAAGCATACAACACACACATCCAAACATATATCTTGCCAGTAATGTGTCGCAAAGGTTCACAATTCAAACTATGGTTGATTTCAGTTGAAGTAAGAAAACTCATCACAAAAATTAGGAGAAACACAGCCATTTGAAATGTTTCAAACTTCGTTTTACGAACTAATGGACCACGTTCCATGTGTGGCAAAGGCATTTCCTCTGCTGTGTAATAATTCATGAGACTAAGTTGTTTTTCCCTTCTGTTTGCACGCTGAAACATCAAAAGTAACAATGTGAACCATTGTTTAGAACGCTTATTCTAGAATGTTTTTGTGTGTAACACAATGTTACTACATATAATGTTGGCTGCGTAGCCATCAGCACAACAAAAAGTCCATTCATACCAAAATGCAATGCGTTATAGGTTGGAAGGGGCCGGGCGAGCCGCAGAGAGGAAGTATAGAAGCATGGGGCAAAAGTCCGCATATGCTAAGAGTTCGATTAGCGTAATTATTGTTTTTTAGGAGTGAAGTTGGCACTTCTGCAATATAAATTGGAAGGTGTCATGTTTGATGTTCTGTGAGGAGAGTGTGGTATTTTCAGGTTCAAAAATACTGTTACGACAATGAGGTGAGATATAATTGGAATTTGATTTGATTTAATACAGCAATCTTTGAAAGTATCTTTATGCTGTTAATAACACAGCAATTAAAATCTACAAATCCAAATATGAGTATATGAAATAAGACCTATATAACGCACTACTAAACAGTTTCGGGAGAATCTGTAGATGCCTGACAGAAGGCAGCATAAATTAAAATATATTTTGACGGTTATGGCAAGGGTCCGCATTCATGTCAGGGCAAGGATCCTGTTGCGGACTTCTTCCTCAGCTATTATAGCGCATGTTTTTTATTCATAAAGGATCACCACCCAGCTCCAGGCAACGGAACTGTTTGGGAAATCGTTCATAAAGAATTTTACGACTAAAAAGGCTGCAAAAGCTTTTGAAATCTGTGGTACTGTACCCATTGGCAAAAACAAATTTGAGGAGAAAGCCTAGAGACGAGAAACTCATTCCAGTTACTCTGGTCGGTAGTTTTGGTTTCTCCTGCGAATGACGCAGCTGTACCCTAACAAAATCGTGAGCGACCGAGCACGATATTTCCTTCGTCTTCCTTGTTCTACCCGTGCCCCTCACACGCAATACACTAACACACGCGCCGGAAGGCCGGTCGGAATAGTAGAGCTTGCCTCGCTTGGGGTTATGCCCAGCTGGGAGGAGACATCTGTTAAGGGAAAATCCCGCTCCCCAACAGAGGGACGGCGCCGCATCTCGCCATCCAGTGGGGAAGCATCACCGCCAACTTCCCCAAACACTATAGCCTGCACTTACGAGACTGATGACCTTAGCTGCTGACGCGCCAGGTATTATATTAAATTCATCGATCAAACCAAATCATCTACATTTGATGTGTCTCAGTAAGTGTACATGGAGTTGAATTGACACGAGCTTGCTGGCCATTGGCCGAAAATGCCTTAAAACGTTTTATTGACTGAGAGATGTCGCTGAAAAAAATGTGTGTCTGATTGGCTGCCGCAGCTTTTTGTGCGTAATGTCATCATGTCTCAACTGAAGTTTAATCTCCTTCTTAGATACTCCATCGTTAGGCTATTTTAGGACTAAACGTGGAACGAAACATTAGAACACATACATGCTTTTCATTTTGCTTCACATATGGTTGAACACATTAGAACGCTCTCAAAACGGCGCAAAAGGAACAAATCGCACCATATGCATAGCAAACGAGAGATAGTGGCAATTTTGCTGCATCCAAATGAAATGCACTGAAGATCCATAAACTCGTAAGAGAACGAGGAAGCGAAGATCTCCTCTGTATAGCAAGTTACAAGGCATTCCACATATACTCAATAATGTTCATGGCTGGGGATTTTGGTAGCTAGTGGAATTTTTTAAATTCAGAAATGTGTTCCTGGAGCCACTCGGTAGCAGTTCTGGAATTGAGGGAGGTCGTATTGTCCTGCTGGGATTACCCAAGTCTGTCGAAGTGCACAATGGACATGAATAAGTGTAGGTAATCAGACAGGATGCTTACGTACGTGTCACCTGTCAGAGTCGTATATAGATGCATCAGGGGTTCCATATCACTCCAACTGCACACACTCCATACCATCACAAATCCTTCCCCAGCTTGAACAAATTCCTATCGACATGTAGGGTCCATGAATTCATGAGGTATATGTCATACTAATTAGCGTCCATCTGCTCAAAGCAATTTAAAACGAGACTCGTCAGACCAGGCAACGTGTTTCCTGTCATCAACAATCCAATGTCGGTGTTGAAGGGCCCAGGCGAGTCGTAAAGCTTGTGTCGTGCAGTTATCAAGGGTTTACGAGTAAACATTCGGCTCCGAAACTCTATATCGACAATGTCTTGTTGAATGTCTCGCACGCTGACACTTCTTGATGGCCCAGCTTTGAAATCTGCAGCAATATTTGGAAGGGTTGCATTTCTGTCACGTGTAATGATTCTCCTCAGTCGTGGTCGGTTCTGGCACTACCTTTTTGCGGCCTTAGCGATGCCGGAGGTTTGATGTTTTATTAGTACACTCGTGAGGTATTTTTTTTCGGGAGGTGATATTCACGGTACACTCGTGAAATGGTCGCACGGGAAAATTCGAATTTCATCACAACCTCGATGTTTTGCTCCATTTTTCTTGCGCTCACTATAACATCACATTCAAACTCACTTAAATCGTGATGACCTGCTATTGTAGCAGCAGTAACCGATCTAACAACTGTGACAGACTGGTTGTCTTATATAGTCGTTGCCAACCGGAGCACCGTATTCTAATTGGTTCCAGATCAATTTATTTTAATACGCATAGTTGTACTTTTTTTGTTCTTCAATATATTTTTACCATTATTACGTGCATAAATCGAAATGATCGAGTAAAACGTTCCCGTTCGTTCACCCAGTTTCAAAATTGTAACAGTACCTTTCGGAAACGAACGTATCCTTTGCATCAATGTTATGTACAGAAAACTGTTGAAAGTAGTGTTCTCCACAGACGGACGGACGGACGGACGTTTAAATAACAGTTTTTTTTAATCAGAGGGTCCAAAGCGTGTATTTTGGTAGAAATCTAGAATTTGATTTTCTGCAACATTACATACTTTTCTCAATAGTACATTCATTACTTCGTATGTACGTTTGTGCACGAGAAAGTAATAAGAGAACATAAAATCAATATGACTAGATTAGACATTAATTTAATAAGTGTTAATGCGGAATATATATTTTCATGTCGACAGATACTTTGAATATCCCTTGCAGCAATAGCTTTTTAGAAGTATAACGTTCTAAGTTACACCTACTCCTCTATGATAAATTTTCTTTTTCACTCTTAAATGAATAATTTAAATATTCATTTTATGAATTGTATTAATGTTATTCTTAACATTTAAAGTTAAATGTTTCTGTTGACATGTTCATTAGCCAATGTCAAGTTGATTTTATTTGATAGTTTTTTAATGTAAGAACATTTTTGATTACTGAATTTTTCAGCTGTTATGCCGATTCCAATTCTTATGAAATTCAGACTTACCCCAAAACCTAAGAATTCCAGGAACGTAAACAGTGTGTGAACAATGCTTAGCAGTTTGTTCTTTTGCAGCTGATGTACTATACTCACATCTAGGTCAGTATTGACCATGCATGGTCTACTACACCACACACTGCCTTGGTCTATCGCATAAGCTTGGCGTGCGTACCTAAGCGTTTATCCAGACCCTTTGCCCTACGCACAAGTATGCCGTCAGGCTTGTATCTGGATCCCAACAGAACATGGTTTGCCCTCACGGTAACCTCCCCATCCAATGCCTGGGTCGGCCCGAAGACCCAGTCAAGTCCCAGGGAGCACGAGGCTCCTACCCGTCTCCTCACTGTCTCCCCGTCGAGGCTATCGACCTGAGTAAGCCGCAACCTGAGCAAGCCAGATAGGGAGGCTCATGTCCCCAATCTGGACATGTTTCTGTAGTAATTAAAGATGTTATCATTGCCAACAATGTTTTTTAATTCAATAGCAGCTTTCGATGGCTTAGCCATCATCATCAGTTGTCTGATACAAGAAGAAAAACACAAAAAAACAAAAACATTAAAACGTGAATTAACAACAAGATTATGATAAAGGTTACAATACTTTACAAATTTTTTGGAAAATATATTTGACAACGGGAGAAAGAAAAAGTGGAGGGGGGTTAGCTGCTATTGAATTAAAAAACATTGTTGGCAATGACAACATCTTTAATTATTTTAAAAATGCCAAAGATATCTTACCACAACACCTATATGTTTCTGTAGGTTTGATATTCGCCACGACGTTACTCATGGGATTCCGGCTGGCGTATACCACGTCCAAGACCGCCCACGGGTCGTTAGCAAGCACGCTTCTCACTGAAGACCCACCTCAGATTAAAATGTTCCGTTCCGCCGTGAAGCTCAGGGTCCCGGTGATTGCTTACACGTCTGTACCTAAGACCACGACAACCTACGTGATCGTGGTTCCCCCTTGTGGGGCACATCTAGACCACATATTACTCCGTTTATGCGTACGTGGACGAGAAAGTAAAAATTCCCGTGCGCGCCGGGCTTTAGACTCGGCAGCAGCGCCGGGCGCGGCAGGCGAGGTGCGGCGGCAGGTAGCACGTTGAGCGCAGGCGCGCGGAGGGCGTTTAAAGGAGGCAATTGTGGGCGGAGAGGCCGCGCTTGAGAGCTCGGCTCTCGTCGCAAGCAGGGCGGGCCGCGAAGGTCGCTGCCAGCACGACGACGCACAAAAGGAGGCTCGTGCTAGAAAGCCAGTGGAGGAGGAGCCGAGCTGCAAGCCATGTCAATATCCAGAACTCTTCGCAGTGGAATGCTAATAAACTGGGTTTTGTATTCAAAGAAAAAGGGAATTCCGCGAACGTAAATGATGCAATTATTGGATGAAAGTGAAATAAACTACCCAATACCTTTCTATACTTCTTACTCTAGGAAAGAGCTTCTAAGGAAATCCGTGGCGACATTGAAAAAATTAAGTAACGCTTAGCGTTTTCCAAATTTTTTAACATATCAATGTCATTGAAGAAATATTTTTAATTTCAATATAATTTATCACTAGTTGGTTTACTTCTTATAAATCTATCTTCGCTGGAAAAGTAATAAGTAAAAAGCGCAAAATAAAAGTAGAATTTCATTTTAAAAATATTTCTTTGTAGAGAATGTAATGTTTCATGATTCTTCATTCAAAGAACATAAAATTGACAATGGCAATGGCAATGACAATGGTATTGTACATGGGTTTACTTTCATTTTAATTATTCTAATTTTTATTAAAAGTGTATTTTAGATATCTAATGGTGATATCAGGGAATTATTTGAGCATTAATTTTTTATCACTTAAAGAATGACCAAGAAACTTCTATTGTGTAATTTTCTGATTTTCCACTTTCCGTATTAGAAAACAAGTTCCCTCGGAAAGGTAGAGTTTTCATGTATTGTCATTTGTTCTCTTGTGAAAATTGGAGGCGATATTGTTGATAGCTGTAAGAGACACTAACAAAATATAATATAAATTAATATCTACCTGTGAGTAAACTTTGAGAAATAAAATTGTTCGTAACAAACTAATTGTTTACACACTGTAATATTTTTAGCTGAAGGACATGTAGTTCCGGAAATATAATACAAATACAAATACCTTGCCAGTGGCATCCATCTGAAATCACAATATTAAACACAGACATATTTTTGCCACTTTCTTACATAAAAAACACGAATAATTTTTTATAACACGATCAAATCTTTTTTATCGATGACCAATTGTGGCTGAAAAGGTGTATATAGTATGCACAATGCTATGTTCCTTTATTTCATTATTACAAACTGAAGCTCACGTAATGGGCGTTGTCTTTCGATCCATGTTAGATTTTGAGTGCAGTATCACTGAACGACCCTTTATGCCACGATAGCATGCAACATCAATGAACTGGAACATGTTCTCACTTGTGTTCTCACACTTTTGGAAACAAGCAAGAGAAATTCTGAATATTTTTTAGAATTTTTGTATCATGGCCCATTAGGAGCGAGCATGTCGTGCAACCACAATCTTTGCCCTTCCATACGCCACAAAATGATTCTCAAAAACTATAATTGTTCATTGATTGAGCACCTTCTGTAGCTTATGGACAGAGTGCTAGCTTTCCGTGGTGCGACTCTCGGGGAGGGTAAAATAAGAGCTGTAGCTTCCATTACAATCGTCTCTATATTTTAACTGTATGACGACGGAAATGTTCATGAAGGGCAAGTGTACGATATACGGTGAAGGTGCTCGCCACAAGTCTCTCTGACCCCCACGTGTGAATAATAAATGAAAACAGAGTCCCGGCCTAAAAACAGCGCTAGCTGACAAAAGTCTGCGGTATCGACACTAAATTGCCAAATACATACATCGATTCTACAAATCGCATCCAAAATTTATGGAAGGAGAATTTTTACATCAAAAAATTGTTTTTGAACTCACGTCCAGAAGGAGCATTTCCGAAACTTCCAACTTTCAAAGTTCAGGGTCGAAGAGTTGTTAACAGTGGTTGGCTAAGGAAGTTCTTGAAGGTTGGTGGCCACTTACGAACTGATGAAAGGAAGGGCCATCGAGATAGAGACAGACGTTCCACGAATCCGAGTGACGAAGATCGGGAGTTGCATCCTGACTTTTGCAATCGATTCTACAAGACAAATGAAGAGGAAGAGTACAAGATGCGATGGAGGCAGAATACCGCTAAAGGTAAGCTATCAGCTATTATTCAAAGAATACCTTTCTTGTTAGATGGAATCAGAAGACTATTTAAAATATTATTTCTGTGACAAGTCAAAGTTATTTCTCTTTCCAATTATATAATATTTCTTTCATTACTTTGCATTTAATACCATACTTCCTTTCTTCAACCTCTCATAAAACGTCTAATATGAATATTGTGTTCCTTGTATTGATGAAAACACAAAATCCCTTTTTTAAGATTGTAATCTATAAATTATGTTCTTGAAGTATTTTTGGTATTGGAATATCCGGTTCAATATAACTTTAGTTGTGAGGATATAAAAACAATTAATGTTGTATATTCCGAACAGAGCGTCATAAATTAGCTATTGTATAGAATATATAACTATTTTCAAAGTAACGCCAACATTCTGGGACAAATAACATTGTTTGGCGATAAAATGAAAATTATTTTAAATACAGAACGTGTTTTGTATTGAAATGGTGTAATCTGTTGTGATATTTTTGAGTTCGATACTTAAGATATCATTTCTCTACCAACAAACAACGATGTTCATCGGCAAATATCATAGAGAGTATTATATTTCAAAAATGTATTTAAGTTGTTTTAATTTGAATATCGTAAGTATAAGACGAGTTGATCTCACTGAAGTTGATATGTCGAAGAAAATGATAAAAGTTGTATTCTTTAATACAAATTATAAATGAAGGATGTAGGATGCCTAACCTACTTTTTAATTTTTCCAAGTTGAAATTAAGAATTTTGTATTAGTTGTAAAATAATTAAAGGACCAAAACCTCAGCTATGGAATAAATGCGTTTTAAATTCATAACCCTCCATTCTTGGCAACTAACTTGAAACATATCCATTTGGATAACTGTGATGGAGCGATTCCCTTCCGTCCCACCCGTCAGCTAATTTAATCAACATTAGCTGTTTATTTGCAACTGCATACCTACGTCAATGCAATAATTGATGCTGAAAACTAAATCCTGCCTGATTTGCTTTTATCGCCAAGGGCGCGGAATAATCCAGGGGACAACGCAGTATTTCACATCTCTGTTCGGCATCACATCCCGTTGACCGACAAGGTTCTGGCCTAGCTCAATATGTAAGCGTGTCGCTTAAATACACAAAATGCACGGTTCAAAGAGAATATCCCTCCAATGGTTAGGACAGTTATATCCAGTTCTCATATTGATTCGCAAAATGAACCCAAACAGTTGTGCAATCTGGTTCTAACGAGATATTGCTCTCCTCCATTTCTGCCAAAAGAAAGACGCTCCCTATGGAAAAACTTTCCAAAAATTAATTATATTCTACTTTCCAAAACCGTTTCGTTGGAATTCACACAGAGTAAAGACATATGGGTATTGTAAAATATTCACAAGAGTTATTTTCCTTTAAGTCCTTTGAATAATATTTTGGAGGTAAAGTAACAAATTCTGTAACTCCAATTAACCCTACCCTCCTCATTTTCACTACATTAAAATTAATGGCTATTGCAAGCAATTTTTGTATGGTAGTTCTTATGGTACTTTGTTTACGATGAAAATATAGTAATTCAACAAATAAATGCAAAAACCAATGTTTAATTTGCATACAGAAGAAAATTAATATTGAAACAAGGTATTAACTTAGAAATCTAAAATAAAGTACAAAGGATATGAAAACTGTTTCCGGACACTCTACAATCGTCTTTTAGAATGTTTTTCGAAGTAGAGATTTTTTACCACACGATATAAAAATCAATTAAAATATTTCAGTCAGTTCTGTCTTGGCAGCGACCGCGAGTTGACGTGCCTGTCGCTCCGAGGGTACTTAGAGCTTAACGTTGCTTCGAATAACAATACAATTCAAAATCATTTCACAGCAAGAAATACACAATTGTAGTTTCCCTAGACATTGAGAAAGCATTTAATAAACTCTGACATTAAGGTCTTTTGTACAAACTGCTCCAACTAGGAACTGACAAGTATCTACAACATCTAATCAGAAGTTTTGTAAAAGATAAATATTTTTCTGTACGTATTAAATCAAGCCTCTCAAACAGATTTGAAATTAATGCAGGAATCCCTCAAGATTCTTATCTTTCTCCACTTCTCTTTTCCCTTTAATGACGCATTTACCACAGTCAGACTATACAGAAATTGCCCTGTACGCAGATAACACAGCACCTTTTATCTCTCATTCAGACATTAGCTGCGCCTTCGACAACATACAGATTGACCTAAATAATGTCTTTAAATGGGTCACAAACTAGAAAATGAAGATAAACGCTTCTAAAACTCAAGCCAAAATTTTTACACTCTGCAAACTTCCTCGACTACGTCTCCTCCGTTTCCAAAGCACAAATATAAAATGGATGAATAGAAATACATCAGCAAAATACTTAGGAGTACTACTTGACACTAAACTAAACTGAAAGCAACCTATCAAATCTATAGTGGATAAAGCTTATGCAAAAATATTCAAAATATTAACACAGACTCCCCACTTTCTATTATTGTTAGTGATCTGTTCTCAATCATCAGTTAAAAATAATATTTTTTTCTATAAGGATCGTGGATCTTTCTTTGTCCTATTAGGAAGGGAAGTGATTATCCAGAAAATTTCCAAACTTAAATACATTTATTTTAACAAAAAATCAACAACAAAACTTGCTCTTTGTACAATAAAAATCACTTCACACATGTCTCTTCTCTCTTCTAGAAGAAAACAACGAAATTTAATAAATTCATTTACATTTTTACTGTCTTTGTAACACTTTGATTATGGTAGTCTTTATCAAGCACAGTTTGCAATATTCTTGCCTAGGTTAAAAACATTAATTTGAATAACATCAATAGAAGATAAAATAAATTTATCCTCTCACCTAATTTAACATTAGTATTTCATATAAAATTACACAATATCCCCATTCAAAATAGACAAATATATTACACAACAAAAAAATCTTAATTCAGTACAATCTCTCTCTTGAAAAACAACGTGAAATATTTACAGCACAAAGAAATCTCAAATTTATGCTCTCTTACATGTTTTCTTTTCTGAACTGAATATTGTTTCACACCCAATTATAGTTTCATTAGTAAACTATTTCCATTAGAAAAATGATTAAATTCTACTTCCTCCACCCACAAGCACATAATGAAGTTCCATTCCCTCCAAAGATCTATTTATTCACACCCCGAATGTTCATAGAAACTTTTTAGAAGTGCAGTATTTTCAGCATTTCATTTACGCCTTATTCAATCCACTCGGGCAATGTTATTATTAAATAATCGTTCGAGGCAGTACTTATCGTGATCTTGTGCATCGGAGTCGTTCTTCTCCGTGATGTCGGGTCGAAACATGGCCGCCCCTGGCCCACGTGTTCGCGGCTTCCAGTCCGGCGCGTCGCAAAAGTGGCCGTTTCAAAGCCAGAGCCCTGATACACTGCTTGTGGCTGCATATCCACGATTCAATCACCATAAGTTATTTAGCTCTTGAGTGCACTTCCACGCCTAGCTCTCGCTAATCTTCCCCACGTACCATCTCCTCTGGCAACTCCTTTCACTCGTTCTCACCATATCTCTCTCACTTCGATCAGCACGGAAACCTCAATTCAAAACGTCACAGGACGTCTATCTGTAAGGTTTACTACTTCTTGCCCGCGCTATTGAAATGTAGCGTTGCCATCCTAATCACAGATAGGCAACGGTTACACTATATCAAATAATAAATAGAAATTCCGGACTTAGCACTGTCTACAGCTTAATCGTCTATAAAACAATCATAAAACCAACGTTCACATATGCCTGCCCGATATGAAATAACGCCACACTAACTAACTTAAATAAAATAAAAGTAATACGAAATAAATTTCTCGAAAATGTCATTGAAGTTCCTTGGTTCATTAGCAACATGCAAATCCAAAATGAACTAAATATATCATCCATTAACGACTATATAAATCCTACGGCTCATCACATCCTTTCCCCAACCGCGCAGTACAACAATATTCAAGCTAGGTAAAACGTATAGTTCATCAAAGAGAAAAAGATCACGATTCCCTAAAGACTCCCTTTGTTCATGTTCATGTTCATCCCTAAAAGGTAATGTGTAGAATTTTGTCTAATGAACACCCCTGAAAGGCAGAAATGCCGAGCAGGTAGAAATAAATTTAAAAATAAAATAAAAAAGGGATTATCGCAGAGACCCAAGGCTCGGGACAGACGGTGCTAGGTCGAAGGTGCGAAGGTGCAACTTCTTCCACAAATTAATTATTAAAATTTAGCATTTTTCGCAGATGATTAATATTTACAGCGGCAGAACGAAAAAAACTTCAAGAGGATTTAAATACACTTAAAAAATGGTTTCGGTAGTAGAAAATTATAATCAAACCATCCAAATGAAAAGCAAATATATTTTAATTTAAAAATCATATGCTATAAAGCCATTAATTCTAAATACACGTATATTCAATGGCTCTCCCTTACCACTTAAGTAAAATTCTCAAGATTGCCCGTTGACAAATGGCTTACATGAAAAGATCATATAAATATTACAGCTAACAAAACATTATATAAAAATGTTAAAACTGTATCCAGTATTTAATAAAAACTCAAAAATCTCTATCGTCACGTTATTATCAATTTTCAAATATATAATAAGACCTTTACTAACCTACGCCGGTCAAGTTAGGGGAGGTGCGGCAAACAGCAATATAAATAATTTACAACAAGTATCTCCGCTGGACAGTAAACGCACCTTGGTTTATCGGCAATGAGCAAACACAAAAATAAATTTCTATATGTCCAATAAAATAATGGATACACAGACTCTTCATCCCATTTTGTACTAACCTACCATCCTGCATTGCAACTCTATAATTTAAATTAGGTCCCCTACATACCCGTAAAAAAAATCAAAGGCGGCAATCCAAGTACTCACTTCGATCTCCGTAAAATAAGAGATAATAAAGCAGTTAATAACAAATCAGAAATGAATTTGAGTAGCTTGACGACCCTTCCTGGTCACTCCTCTGTAATTAAATATTATTTCATTGCAAGTTGTAATTATGTTAAAATGTAGTATGTTACCAACTTTGTATGGGAAAATTGTGTATGATTTAAAACCTGGAAAGGTCTCACAGGCCAAACAAGGATTATTAATTATTTTTAATTTAAAAAAATCGTATGGTTTTCTATATTTATCATGTATTCTATATTTAAGATATGACCATTATGTACACTTTGAAATTACTTTCCTTATTCTTTAGAAACTGTCGTTCAGGTCTTTCATAAAAAAAGTTGAAGGAATAAACTCCTTTAAAATCCCAAAAAGATAGGAAATCTACAACATAAAATGAAATAGATTGGTTGAACAGCAACAGAATCCATGGTTTTGAAATTCCACGTAAATTCCGAGAAGCGACATCGTTACGGCATACCTCTATTCATCCATGATACGACTCCTCTCAACGCTTCATTAACATCTAAGGGCATTCATTCAGATTTCACTAGGCTGTGCCGTGCTTCTCCATGGTTTCGAAATAAGCCTAAATTATTTGTTGGCGAGCACATGCACAAGGGGCATCTTAAAGCATCACACTCCACAGTAGTGAACATCCCGAATGTGCATAAGCCAGCGATTTGCACAATTACTAAAGGCAGATCGATAGTGGAGCATTGACGAGTGATCGTCGGGGGTGTATTCGTCATCGCTGGGATTACACGTAGTTAGTTGATGTTTGTTTGGCTTCGCAGAAATCAAGCCGCATGGAAATTTCACGCTCCAATTCCGTCTGTTCTCATTGATGGCTGAGAGTTGTTTTTCCTTTTGATTCTACGACACAAAGATGCGTTTTAATTATTTAGAAGTCTGCAGTACTTATATACCCTGAAATAATTATGAAGTTGCAAGTGCCAAATTTTTAATATAAATGTTCTAGAAATACACAAAACTGTACGGAAAATGATGTAATGACGTATCAGTATATTTTTTACGGAAACCGACCTTCAACTTCTTGTAGTAAAATAGGGGAGGTTTTCAATTTGTTTATTAGGATTGGAAGAATAATGACTGGACATTTGTATAATTTGAAGTCATTTCCTTGCTTTCCAGCATAATTTAACTGTACAGATCAGAAGTGGTGAAGTTGGTTCACAATAATCCGGAAGATGCTCTTTTTCCAGAACAAATCTTTCACTTTTACTTCACAGTTTCAAATGCTGGTCTATGCTGTTTCCTTGACATTGTTAAGAAGGAAAAGATGTGGTGTGGGTGTGTAACATCTCAATTGCTAGTGACTCATGATACTTCATTGGCTTCCAGTCGACTGCCTCTTCTTATGAAAAATGATTGTCTTTCTCAACAACAAAAATAACAATTTAATTACAAGACTTCGGTCTTACCGGTTCACAACTTACATCAAATCCAAACCACTTCGCGAATGCCGGAGCAGTACCCTCGCAAACGAGCCAGGGACCATGCGCGATCTTTCCTTCCTCTTCCTTGCCCTACCCACGCCCCTTATTTATACGCACATAGATTTACATGCACGACATAACCATGTATGTAGGAAGATCAGTCGAGAGCTTAGCGCTTGTCCCGGCTGGGGCGGTTCCTAGTTGGTAGAATACCTTGTTAGGAAAATTGCACTATATGACGTGTCGCCATTTAACGGGAAAAGATCAGCCTGTCTTCCTAGTAGAATATGCACCACATTTACGGGACTAATGATCTTAATATTTGACGCGCCTGGAAGCACGAAATAAAAAATCAATCAATCCTTTTTTTTACGTGTCGAGTCTCGGGCATGTGGCCCGTTCTTCTATCTGACAACGCAAATTTCGCATCGCTTAGGAGGTACTATTGGGCGACGAAACAGGCAATTTAAATTTGGATCAGACACTTGTTTTAGGCTTGAGGATCTTTTAAATATAGTAGAACCCGCAAACTTGGGTACATCAGTTCGCTAACCAATATACCACCGAACCCCACCAGTAATCGGAATACGTTCATTTCCACCATTTGTTTTTTTTAACAAACTGTCTCATAACATCAAAAGAACATGAAGATGCGCATGTGAGTATTATACGTTTATTGAAGCCTGCCATGCACCAGCTTTGTTTTATTAAATTATTTTCCGCCAAAATTCAATTTTTTTCAAAAGTTTGTAAATTATAACTGAATTTTCAAGTAACTAATAGTTACACTTCTCCATCAACTATTCTTTTAAACTTTTTTTTCTTCTCTTCATGAATGTCTATAGGTTTATTAATAAAAAACAGCTCCTCTTCAAATTTCAACATTCAGATATATACACTTATGCATGAATGTGATTAAATTCAACTACATCATACGTTGGCGTGACGTTTTGACTACTACTTTGTAGTCATCTTCAGACACCTGGTTTAAAGAAAAAATATACACATTTTTCAAAATTGGATTATTACTGGAGTCATAACAAAAGCAGCACTTCACAACAATGAATAACAGAGAATTTCTTAAAGTTACTATAAACTACAAATCAAACGTCATAAACTTAATATTGTATTAACTATTTTATTATATTCATAAATTTGTAAGTTTAAAAGACCTTGAAACTCTCCCATAAAAATTAATGTACAACATTTTAATACATAAAACTACTATACTTCATTTTTGTTTCATTAAAAAGTGCGTTATAAATTGTAAGAAAATACACTGCATTTAAAACGTGCAAACAATTTATTATTTGAAAACAATAATAATAAATATGTGTACCATTAATTTGTATTAACTTTCATTCAATGCTTTGAATAACTATGCTTCTTACTAGAAGTTTAAATTAGATACAACATAGATTTTCTCACTTTCATAATTACCCTTCACTGCATATTTAATAGATGTGTTTCATGAGTACGAAAATATTCAGTTTTTATTACAAAATAAATTTTCCCACGAGTTTTCTTTCACGCCTCATTGAAGTTCAAAGTCTATCTCAAATCACAAAAAAAATCTTCTGCAAGGTTCACTTTTGCTGCACTATTATCTACAACTCGTGTCAACAAATGCATCAGTAAAGTAACAAATCATGATGGAAATGTCTTCCTAGCACATATAGCTTTAACCGCATATCTTCGATATATTTTCACTTCACTGTCTTCATCCCCTTCAGAGTCTGCTTTATCCATTTCTCTTTCAGAGAGCTGAGCATTACCGTCTCCAACAGGCGCGAGAACCCAGTTATTAGGTGTGTAAACTACTAAACAACTCTGCCTATAACACTAGGCTATAACTCTGGTTATAAATACTGCCCCGAAGTTAAGCCATTTCCTTTCAAGGAGAACCCTTCGTGGATATGCACGTTTCCTTTAAAGCAAACATCCCAACGACCAAAAATGCCAGTCTCAAACGATTTCTGTAATTAAATAAATATCAACAGAACATATGGTTTTTGTATGCAATTTTTAGGTTCTCCAAGTAGCACGGGCTTTTAGCAAGCATATTAACATTCAAATTTCTGAGCGTGTGAACGGATGAAAAATCAAATATAATCCGTATACATTCAAATACTTCGTTTCAGAGGTGATCATTGTTTCATGTATTGGAATGATTACTAAAAATTTCTTATTGCCTCAAAAAACAAGCACACATAATATTAGAATACAAAATAAAATTCATTATTCTTTTGTAGAATTTTCTCTTGACAATACAATTCATCTTTTTCAAAATATTTTATTTTCAATGCCACAAATAATCCTATATTAGCGAGCAAAGTGACTGTACGCTAAAGTCCCTCTCCAAATCTTACGAAATTACTCAGGTTATACACACTGCTTTCTTTGGGTCTTTAGTTGGGAGGTTTTGTCACAATAAGTAGTTTTAGCATACTATGCACTACGCGCTATACTATGCACTATACACTACGCGGCGGCGATGGTGTAACGGTTAGCGTACTCGACTGTTGTACCCAAGTTGGCGGGTTCAAACCCGATCGAAGCCGTTTAAGGGCGAAAAAATCCTTCGTACGCCTTCCTTCGGAGGGGAAGTAAAGCCGGCTGTCCCATGTTCGTAGATTTACTTGCATGTAAAAGATCCTCAAGCCTAAATGACGCCTCTGAGCTAAATTCAAATCGCCTGTTTCTCGCCCAAGAAATACCTCCTTTCTCTCCTAATTGGTGAAAGAAACGTAGCGAAATTTGTATGGTCAGACGGAAGAGAAGACCTGATTGCCCGAGTCTCGCCACGTAAAATAAGGCAAATTCAATTCAATTCAATGCACTAGAAGTAGTAGTATTGGTTATTTGCAAGGTCTTTAAAACTGAAACTTAGAAATTTAATGTGCACATGAAAGTATGTTATAGAAAAATGATTCTATGTAAATTTTTATATTTGGTTTTTATTGTTCTACATTGAATATTACTCAATCAACGACCGTTTCGTACATCATTTCAAGAATTACGAATCAAATGTTCCTTTAAAATGAAACAAAACATTATTTCTGAATGCAGGTCCACTAAATTGATCAAATGTGACAAGTAAATAAAGAAACTGTAATGAGTTGTAAGTGAAAAAAATATTCAACATCCGCAGCACTGAATATGTTAAAGCCTGAGAATAATCAATAACTATATTATGACCCAAAAGCTATGAAAGTAAACTTAAAAAATGGTACAATTTCCTTCATTCTTTCTTCTTAAAAAATTAGACATCTCTCTAAAATATGTTCTCAATCTTCCTCTTCCATCTTACAGATTCTACTATTTTTCATCTTACTCACTATTCTACCAATATTTACTTGCTTTCATATCATTACCTAACCTACGTCTTGCTATCATGCATGTTTACGCACGCAAGTGGTTTGAAACCGCCTGCGTCACCCCTTCCCCTCTCCGCTCGGCCGCCGGGACAGCGAAGGCGCAAATCCGTCTCTTTGTCACCGCGCCGCCGGCTTTGCCACCCTCTTAGGACACGGACGCGCGGTGCGCATACAATGCATCTGTCAATTTTCTTACATATACCTGTTAAATAGCAAGGAATATCATCCATCAGAATCAATTTATACCATTTAATAAAATTAAAAGTAATTATATTTTCGTAATCTTCTTGAAATAACTGATCTCTATATCTTTGCATCAATACTTTACTTAAGTCCATCCATTCTCCTCTTTACCTTTTCTCCTTCTCCAACGATTAACATTTATTATTCCAAAAAATTTCCCTTTCCTAATCAGATTTCTCAGTCTCTGTCTTAGTTTATGTTTTTATCTATTTCCCAATAAACTTTCTTTAATATCTCAATTCCCCTACCTCTCCTAACCCTTTCCTCATACTTGCACGCCATTTTCCTTCTCTATTCTCATTTCTTACCTCTCTGTTCCCGATCTTACCATGTAACCAGGTGTGCAATACTCTGAACCTAGGATCCATCTTAAAAATCTTTCATCTATTGCTTCTAGTCTCCTCCTTTCCTTTCATCCCCGAGTTTCTGCCCCCACCTGAAAATAGAAATAACAATACTATCATATATCCTCATACATTTTGCTCCAAAATACCTGCACCTTCTCTTAATTATATCCCACACGTTTCATACCGAACATTCCCTTCTTACCTGTTTCTGCTGCATGCTTTTCAGAGCCCCTCTCTTGTTAAGCAAAAACCCTTAATACTTACAATCGTTCACCGTTTCTAATATATTTCCTTTCGATATAATATGTAACATTGAGAACTAAGATGACGTTTTAGAAGACAAAGATGAAAAGTTAAGAATGTTTGATAACTGCAGGAAAGGGTTTAGTATGTAGCATTGAGTATTATTGTAGCTTTTGAATTTTTGTAAGCGTAAGAGTACATCACTGAAATTCAAAAACAAATTCAAAAACAAAAACAATTATAATTATTACTTTTAACCAATTCAGTAATCAGCATGTTTCTGTACTTCAATACCATCAAGACACATCATCTTTAAGATTGTACAATTTCAAACCAATTATGTAACTTCTGATATAAACCTTTTCAAAACTAAATTCACGAACTGAAGTTCCCTCCAGCACTCTCGCAGCGCTCGCAAGCGTGACAGCCCAAACTCGAGGCTTTCCTATTGTCGGAGCAACTTGTTAATTCTGTGTTCGCGTTAGTTCATCTTTCTTGATAATATTCTACATCGTCATCGTAATCTGCGCTAAGAGTTATTTTCAACCGCCAACATTCCATTACTTCCTCTTGAATATCAAACTTCAAGTTTAATGTTTCTTTTTCCGAAGGGGCTAAAGGCAAAGTTTTTTGTTTTGTTTGACATTCTATAATTGTATCTTTCGATAACAATTATCAAGAGCATTTCAACATATAGAGAAATGTTCGGGGGATTGCTGTATACTTACATTACTTAGACTTAAAGAAGCTGCAAAATTGTTTACAATTGAAGGTCAAATGTCCGTCTCTTGCAATATTTAACACTCTCTAACTTGTCCCTAAAAGTAGCATAGTAAATGGTTTATTCAATTTCAAACCAAACCACAAACAATGCAAATGCAAATGATCTTAGAGACATTCTCACCTTGTTTTCACTACCGTAGAAGACCACTAATTACTATACTATTTATATCAAACCATTTTAGAATTATATGCCTTAATTTCCTGGAACACTTTTCGGGTAATTCATATGGAGTCTGGAAGAAATTTTCCAAATATTCTAAGAATTAAATCATTTTTAATTTCCCGTATACGTAAGTATACACGGAGTAATATGTTATTTAGTTGTCTTCGAGCAATATTGCGTGCAATATTTGATATTTTAAAAAAGTTACAGAAACAAGAGTTTCTCAAAAACGGCATCATATTTGTTTTTTAACTTTTGGCAGGGATAGTGCTAAATCTACTCTATAAGATGACATAAACGAAATATTGCTCTACTCTTGTTTTGTCAAAAATTTTAAAAATTACAAAACGCCTTTTCTTACTTGTCTCTCATATTATTATTATTTATAATTGCTGCAATTTGTTCACATTATATTTGTAAGTATATGTGCTGTAAATAATTCCATATAAAATTAGTCGAAAACTCTACTGTTGTCTGTGAAATCTAGCCCAAAATCTGTATTTTCAGAAACGCTCAAACACCATTTTCTCAAAAACATGTCCAATTATTTTCTTTAAACATTTCGAACGAATAGTGGTAATATCACTTTTTAATATGACGTAAAGTTGAGTTCAGTGTATTTTTTTGGTTTTATCAAAAGTTACAAAAAATTGAATTTTTTAAAATATCTCTGACGTCGCTAACATGAACATTTCCAACAATGTGTAAACTCTATTGTATTTGCGAGTTAAAGTACTTAAAATAAATTATGTGAAGATTTTCTAAAATTCAAACATTTTTCATGAAAAAAAGTTTTGAATTTACAATAGCACTTAAACACCAATTTTTTAAAACGCGTCCAAAATTTTCACCGAAAATTGATATTTTGGAAGAGGTTTAACAGTTCTTTAATAATCCTTAAATAATATTTTCACTCTACAATTAGGAAACCGAACATTTTTTTAAATGTCAAAAAATGTACTTTAGACGGCGGTACTTGGTAGCTGCCAAGAGTATGGTAGCAAGCCGATAGCAGAGGAAATAGAAAACTAATACGGGAAAGTCTGCGCCATTCTGTAGCACCACTAGTTCCTTTTAATTTTTGGCTCTAATAAGGAACAATTTGTTCACAAGTAAAATAAATTTCTGAAATGTTTTTTAAATTGCAATTTTTTCTGTTTTAACAAATACCTTTGATCTGGAATCCAGTCGTTTTTAAAAGCTGTTATATATCATTAAATTTCACAATAGTGTATTTTCAGAAACGCTATAACAAAATGTTCTCAGAACTAGCTTCATTTTTTCGGAAGAGCATCTACGGGAGCAGTCACAGTGCGATGGCATTGTGTGGAGGTGAGATGATAGAGCTATTTCTGGCCTTGGTATACATTGAAAGTATCATTTTATACTCAAAACACAATCAAAACATTAATAAATGCTACATCATTGCACTCTTCTTTTTATGATATATCTAATGCTAGCGAAAAATATATGTTCCGGTTTAAAAAATCAATGATTAATTTCTGAAAGCCTAAAAATATTTTAGTCAGTATCTTCTTACTATATCACGTGCCTCATGATTCGCATTGTTGAGACAAAACTGCATTTCAATATCATGAACTGTTTAGAATTAATGAGGTTAGCACATTGTTGGTGAGATTCCCTGTATAGAAAAAAAAAAAAACAAGATTTATTCATTTTTTTCTTTCCCCAAGTCTGACAACAAGTGTTTTCCATCGACAATTCGTTTTCCGCGCACGATTAAATTGCTTTCTCTTCTTAGGAAGTAAACAAGAAAAATAAAAACATTGCACAGCGCTTTGTGTGTCACCTATAGGCGACAATTACCACGAACCAGCTTTCAGTCAGTTGATCATTGACATCTTGTGCCAACTATTGACCACTGAAATTTGAAAACAAAATGTGTTTTAGAGAGCATTGGTTGGATACTTTAGGCTTAAACTATTGTCTGTTGAGAAGCGCGTTGTTCCCTTCAGACCTCTAGGCCGTATTTCTATAGATATCGTGTATCAGGAATCAAGCTATTTGCTTAAGGGAGATGCTCACTTAATAGATGTTATAAATGTACATAATTTACAATGTAGTATCTATCAATATGCAGAGAATATGGAATGTTGCACCACTTTATTGCTGATACATATAGCGAGAATATGCACATGGGTTTGCACCGAGAACATAACAAATCTCGTAAACCTTTTATCTTGGATTTAAAGTACGGCTGTCGGGACAATGAGATAAGGCAATCCCATTGAACAATAATCCCTGCCACTTACATTATCTGGTCCATAAAACGTACATGAAGATATAATTGATGTGGAAATAACCAAAGGTCGTACTTCGTAGTTACCTCATCTTTGCAAGCAGCTACAATGGGATGGACATGAAAGGAAGTGAGATGACTACTTTCTTTCCTTGCCTTGAGAGACTTTGCACTTTACTACACCGCATTTCATGAATACTATATACTATCATTGACATTTCGTATTATATCATTGACATTTATAACATCTTTTAATTAACTATTGCTTAAATTGTTACTAACTTTTTAAATCATTACAATATACAGTTCCACAACAGTGAGGTGACGAAAAATATCGATAATCCTTCATAAAATCACATTAAAAACCCGTCACTCAAATGTTAAATAAATTAAACAAGATTTATTTGTCAACGTATAACAAACAATAAAATGTAAGAAAAAAACAAAGTAATATGAAATTCTATACTAATTCTAACTTTCAAAGCATCCCGCTGGAATTATGCTGATATCAACCTGCTGGTTTGTATCTTATAACAACCTGATTATGTAATTTTGATATAAATAAATTGTGGTATTACATTTTGTAGAGCTTCACAGCCTTCCTCTGAAACTATTCTCGACAGAATAAGCATTCACACAGTTTGGGCTGGCGTGCTGCTACTTATCATGAGAAGAACCGAACGTCAAAATCAGTTAGGAGTGTCAAAAACACTTCCTATTGCGGGCTATACAAAAATTACTACTTACGAGGTTGCCCAACTCATAAGCATTCACATACTAGTCACAACTATTAGAGTTGACAAATGTGTTCGAATGTAAACCAGACATTTTAAATTTTGTTAGCTCATAAAAATTACTAAAAATGAAAAAAGTTTACTATTAACCTTTTTATATTTATCAATATTATGTAATAAAGATATAGTGTTAATCTGTTATCCGAAAGGTTTAGTTGTGTTCAGTTTGAAAAGTGAAACTGTACATACAAACTAAATAATTTCAAAACGCTGAATACCGAGACGTAACCTGTAAGGCTGTAACAATCATGACAAAAATAGCAACTGCCGACTGAGCACTGACTTCCGCGCGTGAGTAGGGGAGACGGCGGTGATTCAGCGTGCTATCTATATCCATGCACCTACCTTCCTCCCACTTACCCTAAACCTACAGCCCTAACTGTTGCGTTACTAGATGTTGACTCGGACAGAGTCAGAATTTTTGAGTTCATATCTGGCGGCGCCAGCCTCATATTACATGAAAATCCTTTAAAACCGGAGTATCTTTCTTCCGGTTTACCAAGATTTTCTTCACCACACAGACATGAAGAAAACCACTGTCTGGTCCAAAACCGGACATATGGCAACTATAGTAACAACTGACAAACCGATACCACTTTTCCAGCTCGACAAACAGGAAGAGGTGGCTCAGGGCATCAACTGGTGTCACTTCAGTGCCTCTGACAGATCTTGAAATTGAAGTCCCCATGGTGGTAGAATTTTTCTGTCTAGATAGACAAGGACGCGTTCTGTCGCTGAAGGAGAGTTCTCACTGCTCCGATCAGTTGCTCCCTGTGGTTCCTCCGATAAATACCAGGCGAAAGCTGCAGCAGTGCCACAACAAACGGGCCAAGAATCGCGTGTGAGCGTTCCTTCCTCTTCCTTGCCATCTCCTTACCCCTTACTTACACACGCTCACTCTGATATGCATTGCACTACCACGCACGCCGGGAGACCGGTCGCTAACATGAAGCTCGTCCCAGCTAGGACGGTGCTCTTCTAATGAGAGATATCTGGTTGGGGAAATCCCTACTAGCAGACTGTAGGTCGGCGCCGGATCTGGTCATACAGTGAGGAAAGATCCCCACCTCCCGAAGAAAAGCATGCACTACAATTATGGGACTAATAACTTTAGCAAATGATGCGCCTGGAATCTCTAATCAATCAATCAATTAATCAAAAATCCATCTCGCAAGCTCAAGTTCTCAAACCGCTTTCTCGTGGCGTCTGCCTTCCCTGTCTACTGGCATTACTACGTTTTCCAATTCCCGCCGGTGTACCCTGTCGCCGCAGACGCAGTCCGATGTCACCGGAATGGAATTATTTCGAATTGGTCGTGCGTGATTCAAGTTCCGAGCCCTTCGCGCGCAAATTACGACCTCCCACTCTCCCCCTCCCCCGCCCCTCGCTTCCATGAGCTGGGACGGGACCTGACATGCAGCATTTGCATATCTCGCGGGATATGGGGAATTTTACCGTCCGCTGGCTCGCAGTCAAAAGAGGAAGGACTTTTCATGTGGAATGTTTTAAACGGGAGATATAATTTTAGTTGTTTCCCTGGTTTAATTTCTCGCTACACTTCAGAGTTGTTTACAGGTAGGTATCACGAAGGGTTTTGTACGTTGAAGAATTAAATTTTACTCGTGAAGGAAAATATGTTTAGAATTTTTTTTATATTTTTCGTTACGAATGCATATTATTTCCAGCTGTACGCGTAAATGACATGTATCTTCTGGCTAACTTTTTGTGACAAAATACCTGTTTTAATAAATTAGGGGTCCAATGACCACAGGGATTTCAGACGATTGATACAAATCAATACACGTATTTCTCAAATATTTGTATTGCACACGTTTCGACAATGACGTGAAATTTAGAACTAGAGAGCTTCATAAATTTCGAGTGAAAAACAAGAGACTGACTACAATATTAAGCCAGCCACAATTCCAAGATTTATGAACTCTTCCACGAAGCATTAAAGAAGCCCACTGAAAATTGGAAGAACATCAATAACGAGTGATTTGTAGGTATTTTAAAATCCTTTTTTTAGGGGAGGGCTCATTAGATTTCTACTGCAAATTGAACCTGCTCTTTTTAAAAAAATCACAATGATCCGGCGTTGTACGGGAATTTATTTTATGGACAGTCACTAGGAAAAGCGGTGCTTTCAGGGCATGCATAGAATGCTAAATGTTCATTTTTAGCTCTAGTGCTGAAAGTGCGACGATATTCAAGTGTTCATATTGTGACGTACCTGGGAAGCGGTACTTTCACGACAAATAAATTGTGCAAGGCACAGGTACATTATCGTGAATGGGTCTCCAGGAATTTGGCGTAGCATAGGAAGATAATCGTTATAGATTCTTTTGCACATCTAATTATTTTAATGATCAGAAAACACACTTTACAAATAGTAATTTACAAATCGCAATACGCAGGCCTGGAAACAAGTTCACGGTCAACGCTACTTGATGTTTTTAAAAACACACCTGCTTCTTGGAGGCGAGCGGGCCTGTCGTGGCGACGGCGGCTGTGTCTTCGGCAATCTTCGGTTCGCCCCGAAGTCCCGACGGAATTCGCCCTCCTCGGCGACAACTCCTCTGTCCAACGTAACGCGCGATGAATTCGCAAGGGGTCACTCCAAGCCGGTGTGAACAATGTCTCACGGGTATTGGAACGCACGAGACGTGAATTGATGTTCGTCGGCTGTTCTAGTCTTTTTCAGCGACCTTCCTGAAACTTTGGCGCGGATGTCCGTACAGTACTGCCACTGTTATAGTTATACCAAGGGCGGGATAATGACCCGAGCCGCCGGCACACGATTTCCTGTGCTTATAGTTTTATTGCAGTTCTGGTGCGCAATTCTACTTCCACTAATCATCTTGATTGTTAATCATTTATCAACCTCTGGTTCCACACTCAATTCCCGGCCACAACTCAGTCCGAATTGCACTTACAACCGACACTAAATCTCTTGGACGCAGCACTGCCATCCGTGCTTCACTCGAGGCCGTCTCCGCGGCACCACTAACGTGCTCGCGCTCGCCGTTCCCCCCCGCCCCGATTTGACCGTTGGTGGCGGCGGCGGCGGCGTTAACTGCGGCTGATCAACTCCAGTACTTTATTTTAATTTGTAATTAGTGATCATTTTAATTGTTCTAATTACAGAAACGTACTTCGTTTGAATATAAATCTGTGATTGCAACAGAGAAAACAAAATACTTAAGTGGCTACCACAGCTCTAAATGTACCGTTGAACGTAATTAACACATTGGCGCGAGTAATTCCACATTTGATATAATGAATTATTTTAATTTGCATAGTAAATTATTAAAACCTTGGGTCCTCCTTTAGATGCGGCATTAGTAACATTTGAAAGCAATGCTTAATAATATTTAGGACGGAAAATTGTTTTTTGAAACTAGTATGCTGAGTCAAATATTCACACGAACCTAATAGGTAAGCATGGGTCATGTATTGCGAGAAAGAGAAATTAACTGCACTTGAAAATCGGCAGTAAGAATCGCAGTTTGATAGTGATAAATAGTTTGGTATCAGATCTTGCGTTGACGGTGGACCAATCAAACCTTTTGGTGTCCATTACTTGACCCAAAGCCTAGGGTGGACCAATTTTGAACCTATGCGATCGACTTGGTGTTAATGGAAGAAGAAAAAAAAGTTGGGTCAAACTTAAGCTAAAAAAATTGAAACAACTAGATCTGAATGTCCTAAAGTTAAAAAGCGATGTAGTTTAGAAAGGCTAGAAATGAAAGTAAACGTGAGGAACCGAAAAGCTAAGGTAGTTTGATGGAGGAGGTTGATGAAATTACGTATTTAAACTTTTAATTTAAAACAATATACGCGTCGTATAAAAATAAACATACGTACAGGATGAAGGAGTTTGATAGCTTAGTAAATGCCACACTGATTTGGGGATGGGGATGGGAATGGGGATTTGGGGTTGAAGCGAGAGGAGAGTAAGAGAGAAAAGCATTTATACGATGGAGGGAAAGTTAAGTGTTTCAAGGGAGGGATCTTTGTTGAGGAATAATAGCTCAGGAAGAAGAGGTTTGAGGCTGGGAAAATAACAATAAAGTGTGAAGAGACATTGAAAGGAGGAAGAAACGTGTAATCCAGGGGGCTTATGGGGGAAGAGTAACGAAGGAATCAGTGCGTCAGTTTGGAAACAGAATAGGGAAACATCTGGAACAGCAATAGTCAACAGAAAAGACCATTTCAGTTGCTTACTTTTACTTTCTCTAATACGCACGCACTATATATGGAGAATAAATATAGTAAAAAGAAAGTTATGAAATGCTGCGCGAAGAAACGGCTTTCGAATATTCGGCAGAAAAACTCGTATTGTGGGGCCTGATAAACAAATAGTGATGCTACAGAATGGCACAGACATTCTCCTACTAGTTAATTTCCTAATATCTTTGGAAGGGGATAGCTTTGGGGTCATGGCCCATCCTCTTGGGATGCCCAAACATATTTTTTTCACATTTGCTCAATTTTTCGGTTCCCTAATGGCAGAAATGAAAAATTATTTTAAGAATATTATAGAAGAGTAAAACTTCCTACTATATGGACATTTTTGTTGCAAAATTTGAAGCTGGTTTTAGAAAAATGGCGTTTAAGCGTTACCAAAAATTCAACAATTGAAGCTCTTTTGAAGACAAAATCATTGAATTTTCGAAAATATTCACTAGAAATCATTTAAATTGCATTCATTTCCAAATACAAAATGTATATAAATTGCTGGAAATGTGCATATTAATGCTCTGAAAGATATTTCAAATACATTATATTTGTGTTATTTAAATAACATAAAGAATACAGCAAAATTACTTTTATGCCATCTTAAATAGCACAATTACCACTCTCCGTACAAAAAGTTTAAAGAAAACATTTGAAGCCGTTTTTGTGAAAAATGCTGTTTGAAGGTTATTGAAAATGTGGAAATTTGAGCTTACTTTAACGGAAAATTGTTGAGTTTTCCACAAACTTTATATAACATTATTTAGGCACATAAACTCATAAATACAATATGTGAACAAATTGCCGCTAGTGAAAATATTAATGAAGTGACAGACAAGTCAAAGAGTCGAAAAAGAATGGAGCACCATCATGTACATGCAGACTTATAATGTATACCAAATATTAAAGAAGAAAACTAGGAGCTTTGTTTTCGAAAAACTTGTTTTTGTTATTTTTTAAATTAAACATAGTACATGCAATATTGTGCGAAAACGACTCAATTATTCAAGAAAAGTATATAGAGTTTAAGAATGAACTAATTATGGAAAATTACTTTCATTTCAAGGAACAATCACTATCATCGATTTTGTAGTTGTAGGAGGACGCCAAAAAAATTAAAACTTTTGAAATAAAAAACAGTGTTAATAGTGAAAATCGGACCTTTGCTAACTTTCTAATTGTATTTCAGCTTATTCTTACAATAAATTTAAAGAAAAAATTTTGAGCCATTCTTGAGAAAATTTTGAAAATATCGCTGGAGCTTCATGTAAAATACCTCCAGGTTTTAACGATTCTTTTCCAAAATTGTAGGGCTTTGAGTCGAGCCAGATCGAGTGAGGAATATTAATTTAAAAACATTTTCTATGAATGGTTTAGGTGCTAGCGGTGTTCACAGACGGACGAACAAGCGGACGGACTGACATTCGTTTTGCCGTCAATTGATTTTTCTTTATCAGTGACCCTCAAAACCGGGATTCTGGTCACACCATGTGTTAGAATATTTTTCTAAATGTAGCAACTGGATTTATCGACGTTTTGTTATCGGGGTTCGGCGGTGAGAGTTTTATGCCGAAAATTCGCCAAACAACTAGGGCCTAAACCATACTTTGGATTTTTTCCAAAATGGATATTGCCCTGTCAATCTGACTCCACTCAAAGCCTTGCTACTTTGAAAAACATTCTTTAAAATTTGAGGGTTCTTTACATGAAGCCCACCGGACATTTTCAAAGTTTTCTCAAAAAGGCTCCAAATTTTAACTTTCTTTAAATTTAATTTTCTTAAAATGTCTTTGGAATACAATAAAATACACTTAAAAAGATGTCATATGTCCGAGTTTCACTGTTAACTCGAATTAACTGTAAACTCTAATTTTTGAAACATGCAATACTGATTTTTTTCGGCGCCTTCTTTAAACTACAAAATTGAAAATAAAAGATTTTTTCTTCAAACAAAATTTATTGTGCACAATTACTTCTTTCAATAAGGTCATGTACATTTTTTGAAAAATTAAGACTTTTTGCACAATATTTTACGCAATGTTTCATTTTAAAAAAATAATAAAACAAAATGTTCTCAAAAACATTAATTTCAAAATTAACTTTGAAACGCATACAAAAATGTTGAATGTTATTAAATCAACTAACTTATTTTATTGAATAAACGGTGAATAATAAATAGAGATATCTGTATTAACGTCAGTATTGGCATAATTTTAAAATATGCAAAATTAAACAGTTGAAATGAAACCAAATGACATTAATATGAATAAGCACCAATAATTTAGGTCCTTGCTAATTGAGATTTGGTAGTTACAGGATTACTTATTTGTACTATTAGAACACCAAGTACCAGATATATTAGTACTAAAATTATTTTGAAGCATATTATTATTAGTAGCTGTTGTATTATTAGTGGCAGGAGGAATAATAATAGTGTAATAGAAGTACCGCATTATTATTCATTTCTTTTTTCAAGGGAATGAAATGTCTTAAGAAAAAAATACTCGCTAAACTGGCGCTAACGACAAAAAACGTGATAGCCTAGTAAAGAAAAAGGAAACTATAGAAATTTCCATAAAACAAACCAACTCTGCTAACAGCAAAACCGTCGTGTATTCCAACAACACTTTTGAAGTAAGTGAAAACCAGGACATCTTCCAATTGTAATACTCTTAAAAATCCTACAGTAACTAAAACTTCAAATATTGCCCTCCAATGAACAGCGTCCTTCTGTGCTTGATATTGTGGCAAACAATAACAAAACCATAATGCAAGATTTTTCTTTTTTCCCGTAGACCTGGGAATCATATATTCAGAATATCAATCTCCTTGTTCCTTCCCACAGCCATTTCCCTGCGTGGGCCTGCGTCGCCACCTCGCGCGGCGCCGGGCGGAGGGGCAAGCCGCCTGGCGGGAGCTCCGATGTGTTGCGCTGGCAAATATTTGGTCCGGCGATCGAAGCCCGGCCGAGGCGAAACCCGCAGCGCGGCCCGCGACGCCGCCGGCTCACGGCGGCGTTTTGATGTCGTAAATGAACGCCTCCGCCGCGCCCCTCGCCGCTCGCAGACGCCTCTGTCACCTCGTCGGCCCTCTCGCTGCCCCTCATGCGCCCACCCAACGTCCCAGCTCCCTCTACCCCTCCCTCGACTCTCCATCGACTCCCTCCCTTCCTATTTATATGGTTAAGAAGGTGTGGCTGTTCTTAAGATTATACTTATCATTCTACAATTATGAATATATAAAGTTATCAATTCTCAAGTTTTATTGCTTATAATATTGTACATTTACATTTATGTTAAAAAATATAATAATATATAAATATAAAAGAAAAAATAAATAATGCTGGAATTAATAACATAAATAATAGGTTTATAGTCACAGAACTTCAAATGGTTTTGTTTCTGTATTGAAGTTGTGTCTGATTTTTCAAGTTACATTACTAGATTTGCTGGTGAGCAGTTGTCTCCAATTAATAGTACAAGAAAGGTCTGAAGTGCCCTGTATTTGGACTACCTTTCCAAGCTCGAAATCGATCGTGGGTTGGGACATCTCTGCCGGTTGTAAACTCGGTTGCATTGTGAGTTCAAATAGTATTATAAATATTACATAACCGTAAATGCATGAAAATATGGGATGTATATTCACTACATATTTTGATCTGAGGTTTGGAAAAAAGTTAACTACTTCATACAATGTAGTAGTGTAGTGTTCACACTTTACAGAACTCTAAAACATTTTTACTCTAGCGTATACATACATATTCTACAGAGTAATATACGCATCGATAAATCGATAACTAGATTTCAATGAAAATACAAGTTTTGGGGTCCCCTGATACCGAATAAGTGTTTTTTTTTCATAACATCCGTCCGTTCGTCTGTCTGTCCCTATGTGAACATCACTAGCGCCGAAACCGTACATTTTTTTCCAAACCTTTTCACCAATACGTACATTTTTTCCAAAATGGATATTCCCCAATCTATCTCGCTCGACTCGAGGCTCTGGGATTTTCAAACACTTTCTTCGAAATTTGGGTGTACATTACATAAAGCCTCCCGCACATTATCAATTTTTTTCACAAACCACTCCAAATTTGTTCTTAAACTTTCTTTTAAAAAATTGTAAAATACACTTATAAAGGGGCCATTTGTCCAATTATCATGGTTAACTTTGAATTTTCAAAAAATTCCAAATTTTGAAAATTTTTGGACGTCTTTCTACAACTGCAAAATTGAAGAATTTTCTTCAAATAAAATTTCTTCTCCATGCCGAGTTCTTTTATTAAGGTTACGCACATTTCTTGACAAAGCCCAGTAGTTGTCGCGCAATATGGCATGCAATATATTCAATTTCAAGATTTTCAACAAGATTTTCTCAAAAATGGCTCCAATATCTTTCTTTAAACTTTTTGTAATAATAATGCTCTATGTGCTCTTTGAGATGACATAAACATTTTGATCTATTCATTTATTTTTTTCAAAAATTACAAAAATGTAATTTTTCTGTCTTGTCTCTCGCGTCGTTAATATTACTCGCGAAACTTTTCTTGAACGATGGATTGAAGAAATACGGGTAGAGTAAGGGGTATTAGTTACGTAAACAGCCACTAGATTTTATGAAGCAATGCCAATCTCTGAAGAATCAGTCACGCCTTCGTAACGTTCTCAATAATTGGCGTTCTATCTTTATCAGGAGTTCGAGGAGTCTCCTGTGGTAGATCCGCACCTGCTTCGGTTATTTCTTTAGATTTTTGGAGAAAATAACCAATAAAAGTTATCGTCTTCAAAAGAAAATTGTTTCTACTTCATGCCAGTGAAGATGTGTTTGGAATGTTGTCATCAGTGCTCCCTGCGAGTTTTTGGCTTCATCTGTTTATTGCGCCAGAGAGGGGGAAGCAAGGTCATCGTTCAAGAAAAGTTGCGCGAGTAATACTTACATTAGTTGCGATTTGTTCACATTATTATATTTAGGAGTGCATGTGTTTAAATAATTCATCTTGCGATGTAATCTAAAACAGCAGAGACAGATTCAAATTTCATTACATTAACAAAATCACTTGAAGTTCTTACTTCTAATAAACCTATTAATTAACCTATTATTTAAATAACCTATTATTATATTATTAATTTTATCATTATTTATTTTTTCTTTTGAATTTATATATATGAAAAATCATACAAATGTTCTTGGAAACTCAACAGTTTCCATGTAAAATTGGCTCAAAATTCCGCATTTTCGGAAACGCTCAAACTCCAATTTTCTCAGAAAAGGCTCCAACTTTTTCTTTAAACATTTTGAACGGGTAGGGCCAAAAACACTCTTTAATATGACGTAGTTTATTTCGAGTGTATGGTTTTGTTTTTTCAAACCTTATTGTTGATATGCACATTTCCAGCAATTTGTAAACGCTATTATATTTGAGAGTTAAATTACTTCAAATGACTTTAAATGAAGTTTTTCGAAAACTCAAAAATTTCTGTAAAAATAACTTCAACTTTCGAATTTACAGTAGCGTTTGAACAACATTTTCTTAAAATCGGCTCCGAATTCATCAAAGATAATTGCCATTTAGTGCGAGAATTTAATTGTTCTTTAATATTATTAAAATAATATTTCGGTTCTCTTATTAGGAAATCAAAAAATTAAAAATTGTTAAAAAAATTGTACTTTGGCCGCCGAAAGATGGCATCTGGAAAAAGCTTGTGACAAGTTCGAATAGCTAGCCGAGACCAAAGAAAATATAAAACTAATACGGCAATTTTGTAGCACCACTAGTTTATAAAATTGAAAGAATATTTCTGAAGCAGTACAGGAATTCCTCTATTGACACCTTTGGGAAGTGTGGATCTAAAAAAATCTAGAAATTGCAGATGTTAAAATATTCGATAAAATTCTCTAAATACGAACTTTAGTTTTGAAGAATCTGCTTAGAAAACATTAAACTTTAGTTTTCTTTGTAATATCATGGTTCGTATTGTATTCAAGAAGTCCTAATATTTGATTGCAAAAACTCTTTTTCTAGAAACGCAGACGGAACTACAGGTAAAGCACCTGACATATTGCGGACACTTGTTTTCAACTCCTACTTTGTGTGTGGTACTTACGTTACATTTCATTAAAAATCAAATATAAACCACAATATACGTGTGTGATATTCTCTTCTCTCTTTTGATTTAAAGAGTATCATATGTTAAATCATTTCTTCCTGTTTTGAAAAGGGCTATCTTTACAAAATAATGCACTGGAGAATAAAATCGTAAAATGCTTCGAGAATTTGGAAAACTAACAAAAATCCTTGCAATGGTAATTAAATCCAAGTCTCTTTTTCAAATTGTCTTGATATGCAATATTTAGTACTGTTGCGTGTGTTTGAGAGGTATCTTGACAGAGAGATAGAGATACTAGGTGTGAGATAAAAAGAGATAGAGAGAGATTCAGACTGAGAGATAGAGAGAGAAAGATAGAAAGAGAGAGAAAGAGAGGAAGAAAGAGAGAGAAAGATGGAGAGAGAAAGAGAGAAAGATGGAGAGAGGGAGAGAGAGATTTTATATTTTCAGATGGTTAAGGAGGCTTGAAAATGTCGTTCAGGTAACGTGAGTAGATGCTGTGCGACTGCCTAAGTCTTACCTTGACAATTTGCTGAAACAGGGGATCCTGTTGAAACAGAAAATCCTAGAATTTTATTGAAATTTTGATAATATAATCTTGAATGGGTTCTGTTTTTAATTCGGTTTGTAGTTGTTCATTGCTGATCAACCACGGGGACTCGGTACTTTTTCTGAAGCACTTATTATTATAATTTGGGGTTTGTTTGTGTGACTAAAGGCTGCTTTTATTCAAATGTGGATCGCTTACGTTATTGAGGTTGGTTATTGATTTGTAAATTGAGTACCACATTCAATAATAAGTGTAGTTTTATAGTACAGTATGGGATAGAGTTTTATAATGTTTTAGTATTTTTCTTACCGTGTTTGTGATACGTACTTTCCATATAATTGTGTATCCATTGTGAGTCCCAGGTACTGGTGTTTTATTTGCCGTGGTATGGGTGTGTTTTCGATGAGTAAAGGGGAAGTAATTTTAGTTAACAAAGGGTGAAAAGATACGCAAATATAGAGTTCTGACAGAATTAGCTCAGAGACAGCAGTTTTCAGCGGAGACTTATTATGAAGTCCTAGATATCGAGCCACTGTGGAAGTAGATTTTCGGCAAAATGTAGTTAGATCCAAATAAGTGGCTGCCTGAAGGATAATTCTAGCGGCCAGCTGCTCTGATCGGTAGTTTTCCGTGCCTTTGCAGATCAATAATAAGCAAAGTCCGCGGACCTACCCAACAAATGGACAACGGAATGCACTCAATCTTTCCTTCTCAATCATTATCTCCCTCTATCCCCTTACATTCACACTTACACGTATACTTGCACGCCCTACAATGCCACATGTGGTTGAAAACCATTCGAGAGATTAGAGCCTGCTGCAGCGCCTTGATGATGGAGATGGCAGGAGAGGAAAACACTCAAAGTATGCCGGAGCCGCATCTCATAATCTAGACTGGCTTTGGTGGCTCAGGGCATCAATAGATGTCACTGCAGTACCCCTGGCCGGGCTGTCATAGGGTTCGAGTTCCAGATCCAAGTAGTTTTTCGATAGCGCAAAGCCCTTTTTTTGCAAAATTCATAAGGGTCCTCTGGGTGAATTGGCGAAAAGAAAACAACGGCAAAATCTCAAAAATGAAGGCACGATTTGGAAGAGGCTTTGATACCGTAGATAGTATCTTTTCTTTAGATACTGGTAGTTGTGAAAAGGCACACAATGTTCATGCATGTTGCAAATAAAGTATAATGCGTTTCCTTATTAATGTTTACAGCATTCAAAACCCTCTGTCTCGCTGTAATTGCGACTCACTGAATATTCATTCTTTAGGTTACATATTTTTTCTTTTAGCAATGTTTAAAATGACTTCCGAATGAGTCACACTTTGTGCATCCATGTGTTGCAATTTCAAACCGCCACCAGCGACGAACGGAAGTTGTGGTGACTCCGAGGAACGACAAAGAAGGTTAAGCTTATCGCAGGGATTCAGACGAAAGTATATTTTATGATATTCACAGAGAAACGTTCATGTCAGAATTGAGACTACAAAGGCTAGATCCTGATCTGCGCTCTCCATCGGATGCACTCGATAGGTGTGAGAAGATGAATGTTCAATGTAGGCATCTGACATTTAGAAACACTGCGTCACTCAAGAAGACTACGAAATATTATGTAACTACGGTACGGTATTACTAAAGAAACCCTCAACTTTACTGCACATGTTGAGAGAATCTCTTCACGCGCCTCTGGTCCGCCCTGACAACACAGCCCGTGCAAAATCACCCGCAGGCAGTGACTCAAGCCCACCGAGCAAGCCGGGACTCAAGTTCAATCAACTATTAGAGAACAGCGAACGACAGAACGCAGAGGGCACTTGATTGGGCAATCAGACGAAGCCCTGACCTGTGCCTCATGACGCGTCTGATGCTGTGGGCGGCGGTGTTATCTGCACTTCCGGCGGAAGAAGTAGAAGCAGGAAGAGAGAGAAACGTGGGAGAAGGAGGAGGACGAAAGGGAGGAGGATGAGAAGAAGAAGAAGAAGAAGAAGAAGAAGAAGAAGAAAAAGAAGAAGAAGAAGAAGAAGACGAGCCGGTGTCGCTTCAGTACTGCTGCGGGGCCCTTCAGATATTCTCTTTCGACGGATTGACGTGTGTGGACCCTTCCTGGCCGACCCAAGACATCCTGCACATGTCTTATAACTGGGAGAACTATGCGGTGCATCCATTCAACGAGACATGGTTTAGCCGCTGGCTGCCGCACGGTATTTCGGTCAATCGAGTGAGTGATATGCCTTTGAGCTCTCTAGGCTAGTTGGCAAAAAGCCTTTGATGAAAACGGTGCAGGAGGCGGTCGAAAGAGACGAGCACCAGGCGGAGATGGAGGGTGCTTCGTGCTGGCGCAGCAGTCGCGTTGTCATTTATTGGTTTGGTGACTTTAGACCATTCCATTACAATTGTAGATTGAAGCTGCCGAGGTATAAAAATTTGGTCTACATTGACGTACCACTTCTGTATAGATGGGTCCCAAGAAGTGCTGGCGCCCTTCGTGGTGCTCACGAGGGCCAATTGCAACTTTAACGACTGCGTCGTTAAGTGCTATGAACCAGGAATGGTGGTCGCCGAGGAGGTAAACGACGAGTTTAAGTTCAAGCACGACCCAGAGACTGGACGTGCGCCAGCGCTTCCTTTACAAGCGTAGTATCACTGGAGACGCGTTTCCTAAACGGGTACAGAAATCATAATCGTCAACCTAACCGTAACCGTTAGATTACTTAAGAGTTGCATACCACTGCTATTGAGATACTCGAAGTCCACCAATCGGAGGCTGGGCGGAGGTTAACGCTACAATACACTCTAATATAATTGAACATTTTTATGATACTAGTGGTGAATGGGGCATTTTATTATGGGAGAAGTAAAGATTGCTCCACAAAGTTACGCTTTGTAGTCCCAATTCTGACATGAACTTGTCTCTATGAAAGTAAGAAAATGCACATTTCTCTGTATCCCTGCGATAAGCTTTACCTTTTTTGTCTTACCGCAAAGTTGCTCCAAATCTGCGGATTTTCAAGAAGAAAATAAAATCACTGTTACCATGCGTATCATACTCTATTTTTATACACCCTTACCGACTTTCATTTTATTTTAATTCAAGATTAGATTTCACTGAATGATACATTGAAGCTAATAGTAACTGATGAGGTGTCACGAAAGTATTTCATTTTCACAGTTGAATACACAGATTAATCTGAAGAATCGTTTCACAAGTGCTAAAACGTTCATCGTGTCATCGAAGCACTAGTGCTCAAAATTTAACTTTTAGCTCGCTATGCATTCACAAAAAACCGCTAGAGGGTGATTAAAAATGTATTTAAAAAAGTATGATGCACGTCCTGTGCAGAATATTACAATCAATTTCTGCTTGTTTCTGTTGAAAGTATTTACGTTTTTGAGGTATTTGAAATAATATATTTTATTTATATTTTACGTACGATGACCATTTTGTTTCTCTGAATTTCAATATGAAAAACTAGATTAACATTCACGGCGTTCCACTGTTAACGCAATATTATCTGCACCAACTAATACAGCAACGCAAAACATATCGCAAGGCATAACGGTTTCGATTTTTTCGTAAACATCAGATAAGTTTTCAAAGATAAAACTACATTTTGAGTTAACACAATTTCTAGTAATAAAAATTCTAAACGATCACACAGTAACTTCTTCCCCAAATAAAGACAGAAAAAACATAGTTGAGATTTATCGTGTCACTACCCACTAATTCCCAACTGTAATTCCATCTTTAAAAAAGCAATACACTACAATACAAATTCATGAAATGTACATAATTTCGAGTTTTTTGATACATTTTCTAAAACGAGTTGGATTACGTTATACTAGCTGAGGACTTGCAATTGCATTGTACCAAAGGAAGCATAACTATATCGAAGAAAAGTTACATATGCGTAAAGTGCCATTCCTCACCCACAAAACATTATTTTCTTTGACTACTTGATATTAAAGACATATTAAATGTGGGCGATTTACCAACTCTGGGACAATACAATTGCTCTTCATTTTAAACGAAGTAAAACTGTTTGTGAATATATATTACAAATATATTACAATTATAGAGTTGTGAACATTATTGTTGAATGGTAATACAGCAATAATTGCACAACAGTACAACAGAATTAAACACTAAATTAAGTTCATTATGTTACGCATTCAGATTCTTTCAAATTGTGTCAGGCTTCGTGCATCTAGTTGCGGGTATTTTGCAAATGTGTACTTCCGTCTGAGATAAGTTATAATATACTGGAGAAGCTCAGTATGTTCCATCCAGACCTTAAGATTGAAAAAGAAAATTATTCGAATGATGAAAGAATGCCATCCAGGTTACCCTTGCAAGTTTTTCTTCATTGAGCTTGAGATCTTATCACTGCCTTGCCTATTTATTTACGAATCTATAATATTTATCAAAAGTGACTTATTTAACAGAGGGAACATATTTTAATGCCATATTGATGTTTACAATTACAACACAATTACAACACGTCGCAGAAATCATGTTAAAGTATCAGTATCAACAGCTTACTATCAAAAATCCACATACAATACATGCACTTTTTAATTTATTAAAAAATTAAATCATTAAACATTTGAAGTCAGTTCACAAATTTAAATTAAAAGTAAAATATGTTCTGCTGCATAACTGTTTCTAAACAATTAAACTGTACTGATAAGCAAAAAGAAAAATAATCTTTACTTTATCGAAACAGTGATACATAATGAATTAGTTTACATTAGCATTATATACTTTTTTTAAATATTTAATATGCTTGTAACAAATAATGTACTTCAGCTTCCGGATCAATGTCTCACATCTTGTTGCCATACATCTTGTTGCCACAAGAGATATAAACCACTTTGAGATGTAATTTGATTATCGACGATTAATGAGAAGCAAATGAAGTTGCAGGTAAATTAAATTAAGGTGTCCTGTACCAAACACATTTTAGCGTTATAACAGCATTTTCGAAAAGCAATGTCATCCTGGTAAGGGCAGTGACCTTCTGGGGAAACTCTCCGGAGGAGTATCTCCCACAGGCAGCCAGGTAGACCAGGAGGGGCTTCCTGTTGTAGCTAAAGAAATCGCCGCCACATCCTGTGAGGCTCACCTCCCTCCTCATAAAAGCAAAACTCGTACGAGACTAATGACCATTGCAGTTGACGTGCATGAGAACAGTCTCTCAACCAGTTGGAAATTCTTTAAAACATAACAATCCATTAAGACTGGTGTTGCTATTATTACAATGACATCTCTCACGCAGGGTTCCCGATGTATTTTATGTTGGCGGCCGCCAACTGCTGGCTTACAGCTGACAAAATGGCACTCTGCTTCAGGTAAGCAATAAAAATTATTTTTAATCATATATATTTGTGGTTCGAATAATAAAGCGTTCTTTTATTCTGCAATAGGAAATATTGCAAACAATAAAAACCATAGGCAGAGTAGCGCAATCGTGCCAGCAAAATAAAATCACTTTTGCCACGAGTGTCATACCCCGCATTTTAGGCAGGCTTACTGAATTTCATTTTACGTTTCATCAAGTATACAAAGTACATAATGTTTTATTAAGATGAATAGTAGCTGATGCGGCCAGAAGAAAGTATTTATATATTTATATCGTATCTCTATATATTTATCTAAACATTTAAGAATTTAATATTTATCTAAAAACTTCAGCAAAGTCTCGTATTTAGCACTAGTGCTGAAAATGGAACATTTAAAACACTGTGCTTGCTTTGAAAGAAAAACTCTTTTGTCTGTCTAAAAATAATATTCTTATAACTAGTGGTGCTGCAGAATTGCACAGACTTTCCCGTATTAGTTTTTTTCTTTCGTCTGAGCTAGCTAGTCTCTTGCCACATACTTTTGTCAGCAGCCACCTATCACAGCTATTACTACATTTTTTTAATTTTAAAAACTCTTTCGGTTTTCGAAGAGTGTAACCGAAATATTACTTGAAGAATATTTAAGAAAAATAAGACCTTGTCCTATACGCAAATTTTCTTTCAAAACGTTGGAGCCGTTGCTAAAAAAATGGCGTTAGGTGTTGCTGTAAACGCGAAATTTAAGCTCTTTTTTACAGACATTTTCTCAGTTTTCAAAAAACTTCATTTAAAATCATTTGAAGCAGTTCTATTCACAAATGCAGTACTGTTTACAGGTCGCTGAAAATGTGCATATTAACTGAGTGATAAATATATTTCAAAACTATTGCATTTGTGTACTTTTTGGAAAAACAAAAAATCTACCCTTAAATGAACATTATGTCATAAGAGTAATTATGTTGTAAGAGTAGATTATGTCGTAATAGTGCAATTAACCCACTCTGGAAAAATATATAAAATAAATTAAAGGTGTGGTGTAAAACAAAGATGATGGTTTTCAAAAAAAACAATACATCAAATAGACAATTCTAACAACATCATAAATTTGTTTTTTTAAGGTTTAAGGAATTAAAAGGACAGAAAGTACATTAAAGAATATTCTAAACGTACAGAATTTGAATTTTTCCTTTTTCTTGAAATGATTTGCAATGAGTGCAATCTAGTTTTCAAGTAACATGGTAAATAAAGTGTACAAAGGGATGTATTAGTACATACGTATTTCTTTGATATTTTGTTTTGGGAGTGTTTTGAATATTTATTTTGTATAGGGAGAAAGTATGTGCTTATTGGAGATTATAGTATATTTGTTTATAAACGGGGTTTCTTTTGAGTGACATTCGTGACATGTGGGGGCAGAGACGTTCCTGAATATATTTTTTTATGTCAACTGTAATAAGAAGAAACAGATTGAGCTATTTATTTGAAGTAATTGAATTTCAATTCACGCCATGCTTATCCCTCTCTCCCCCGCTCCGCTTTGTCCCTTCCATCTAGTTCATGATTCTCCCCGCCCATGACGTCCCACCTCGCCAACACCATCATGTTTTGTACTGCTATGTACTGACTGATAGTGTCAATGAATTAATTTGGTTGTAGAACTCTCCTCAGGAATGATTGTCTTCATGTGGTGTTATAGCAGCAAAACCACTCGCACTGACAAATTTTCGATCTTCCCATGCAGCACGAGGCGTGCAAAAATATTAGCGTGTTATTTGCTTTACGGCTTAAGCTGTTTCTCTAAAACATTAAAATACGATACCCCAAACTTTGAGTTCATACTGCACATGTACTGTCAGAAACTACTTAACGCAACTGACTTTATTTTTACAACATTGCACAATCTACAATGCTATCGCAAGGGGAAATAGTTTCGCACTGACTATTGATACCTCAGGGTATAACCTCTAAAATTAGACTCACATTTACATTTCTAAAAGAATAGAACCTTCGAGAATATTTTTCGCTAACCTAAAGTCTAAATGCTTCTGTTCGGCAGGAAGCTCCAAATGGTGCTGCCGCGGAAAGGCAAGGACGCGCGGAGGTTCCTGTATCTCTCTACCTTTGCGTGGGGAACGCCCACTCTTCTGACTGACTTATGCGTCTATGCATTCGAAAAGAGTACTTACCTAAGAAAGTGGTTCAACCCAACACCGGTTGAAACACGAACGTGTTTCAACGAATTGATTGGACCGGAAACTTTGATGGTAACTGTGCAATTTATATTAGCAAATGTAAATGCAACTTTTCAAATCTAATCAGTATTTTCCATCTCCTTTTACTTTCTCACATATCACTTAGATAGTAAAGAGCGAGTATTATAATGCTTTAACGAAAAGTGGCAAGACAACACAACCCATTTTGTCAGCTTCTTATATTGAAAATGTGGATAATTTTTGTTCACAATGGTAGTAAATAATTTCCTTTCACACGCTGTGTAGTCATAAATCACGAAAATTAAAAAGATTAGAATGTACTACTTAAAAAGTAAATAAACCTTTCGATGTTCTTTTTAAAATTTTGTAATTAAATATAACACCCTTCTCTAAATTAAACAATTTTGTAATAATTTTATCTTTATAGGTTATAACAATTCGATTTGAAATCGAAAGTCTGGCAGTGCACGTTTCTTTTACGCGTCCGTGGGGGTGTCTCTTACACACTTAATGAATTCACACCTAATTGCAATTAAATTCAATACCCTAATTACTTTTATAAATATTGTGAAGAAAACAGTCAGAAACATTCTTAAATATAAACATTTGAGTTTAGAAAATTGACGGTAAAAATCAGTAAACATTCCTCAAATGTTCCACAAATATCGTTCATGTTCTACAAATGATGGACCAATATTTTTAATTTTGAAAATGCCCCTGGAGTTTCCCGTAAAGGACCCCTCAAAATTTAAATATCAGTTTCAAATTCAAGGGGCTGCGATATAATACAGATCAGTTGGGGAATATCAATTGTGAAGAACATCAGATGATCGCTTTAGTATCAAATACCCATAAATCTTGGATTCTGGCAACACCACGTGTAAGGGAATTTTTTTCTTAATTTAGCAACTGAATTTATCCACTTTTTCATTGCCAGGATCCTGTTATGAGTTTTTCTGCCAAAAATATTCGCGCAACGTTAGTTCTCTCTACTGCGTAATCGGTAGTGAGAATGTAAAAAATATGGCGCTAGTCCCATTTTCGGCTAACTCTATGTAATTGCAAAACGCAATTGCAAGCAATTACAATTGCAAAAAGTTAATATTTCAAAACTACAAAATAGAAAATTGAGATTTTTGCGTCGTACAAATTATGTTGTAAAATATCAGCGCTTCAAAGTGAAATAAATTTATTTTTTGAAAAACAAACTTTAGTTGAATTTAATACAAATTATAAAAACAGCACTTTCTCAAACACAGTTATTTTGTATTTAATATTTTCCCATTAATTAACAAGGGACTTTAAAAATATTAAGTAGAACTCATATGCGTTTTTCTAATGTCCAAAAATTGCTTTGAAATATTTGCTTGAGACAATGACATTTTTCAGGGTCGGTCCGAGTTCGGAATTCACACCGTTTCTTTAGCGTACAGATAAGGCGTACGGAAAAACATGTTGCTGATTGAAAATACATTTTTTGGTTTGTGTAGTAGAAAATATCGGATCTGTTAGAAATAATGGGATATGTTGTTGTAGAATCACTAGATTTATTGTTTACAGAATTTAAACCCCTCTTTACCGCTGCCATCAGCGAGTCACCGAGAGTTTCTTTCTCGAGCAGACACATTTTTCTATCTATCGAGGTTTAAAAATATTTTCGAATGAGTAACGTTTTGCGTATCCGTGTGTTGCAATTTCTAGTCACCACCAGCGACAAACGGACGTTGTGGTAACTGCGTGGTAAAACGCAAAAAAATAAGCTTATCTCAGCAAAACACACGGACGTATAATTTACAACATTCACAGTCTTCGATGTTAGAATTGAGACTACAAACATTACGTTGTATGAGTTAAAGATACGTATCTGCGCTCTCCGTTGGAAGCATTCGATAGTGGGAGAAATGCAATGTTTCTTGAATGCAATGATTTCTGACATTTGAAAACATTGAGTCACTTCAGAAGACTAAAAATCATCTAGGAAATTTACAGTTGTGCATACGGACTTCCTTCGAAAGAAATGGTTCACCTTGCGAACATAAGCGACGCACAGAGTGGGATAACTTGCGCAACTGTAATGAGCTGAGCGTTTGCAGCATCTCTTCACTCACCCCCGCTCAGCCTGTGCAAAATTACTCGGAGGCAGAAACTCAAATCCGCCGAGCGAGGTGGGGCTCAATTTCAAATCACTCTGAGCAAACAGCGTACCAGTAAACCCCGAGATCGCGTGATCGGAGAATCAGAAGAAGCCCTGTCCTGTGCGCCACAATGCGTGTGAACTGTGTGATGCTGTTGCCGGTGGTGCTAGTGGCTATTCTTGCTGAAGAAGGAGGAGGAAAAGAAGGAGAAGGAAGAACAATAAGAAAAAAAAGGAACCTAAGTTGTCGGTCATGAAATGCTGCCGTGCGGATCAGATGCTGTCGTCCGACGGACCCAAGTGCGTGGACGCAACCTGGCCGCCGCACGAAGCCCAGCCCCTGTTAAATAAGACATTTTTGGGGCGTCCATTCAACAAGCGATGGCTGAGCCGCTGGCTGCCTCGCGGCATTGCGCTCAATCGAGTGCACGTCGTGCTTCTGGATGCCCTCCGGTACGTCGCCGAGAAGCCCTTGGTTAGAAAGGTGGAGAATGCGGTGATTTGGGACGAGCGCCAGGCGGAGAAGGAAGGGGCTTCGTACTGGCGCAGCAGCCGAGTTGTCTTTTATGAATGGCGTCCCCCAGGGAAGTGTCTTAGGACTGCTGTTGTTTCTGGCATTCATCAACGATCTGCCATCTTGTATTAAGTCAGTAATGCGCTTATTTTGCGGACGACTGCACAATTATCGGCGGATAGATTCGGATGAGATATTCTCACACTTAACCGATCTTAAATAACATTCATTCCTGGGTATCCATTAATAAAATGAAGATAAAATGCTGGTAAAATAGTAAACACTGAGCTTTCGAAATCTGCCAAAGAAGGTTTTCTTTAGAATAATCCAAATGGGAAGGTATTCATTCCACAAGTATCGTGTTGTAGTATCTGGGTGTCAATATACGGCCAAAGTACTTGGGATGGTGGGGGACACGTTACTTCTATTGATGCCCGAAAGCGTGGGGGAAGTCACTTACACTTTTAATGAGCAAATTTAAAAAGGGAAACGATGGAAGTCGAGAAATAGGATACACCACTTTAGTTTAGAGCCGATTCTTGAATACGCATCAGCTGATGGGATCCCATAGCAGATTAGGTCCAGATTGAAGAGTTAGAAACAAATTCAAAAGAAAGCCAATCAAATTCATAAATAAGTGGATCTTCGAGTAGTTCAAATCCACACCACAATCTTTACGAGGCCCTCGTGTGCGAAAGAAAAAAAAGCCAGATTGTGCTGCTCTTCAAGCGTAAACAGTAAGTCACCTGCATGGGCACGAAATAACGACCAAGACTAGACTCCCCCTCAAGAAGTTGGGAGAAACGATCACAAATGCAAAATAAAAAGTAGCATGTCAGAGATCGACGAGGGAAATTATTCATTTGTAAATCGTAGCGGTTAAAAATTGGAAGAAATCCCTGCAGGGTCGTAGAGCCTTTCCTGTTCTGGTTTGGTGTTATTTAGAAGACGACTTAATAAGTACTTGTAGGCTGAAATTTAACCGCACAGCTCAGAATACACACCATTGTAGATTATTTAGGTAAATGTAGTGTAGTTTTCACGTGCAGTGGAAGCTACTTTATAGTTATATGGCATATACCAAAAAAGATGTAGTGAAAGTGTAGTGTAGTGGAGTTACTGTAGTGTAACCTGTAGGTGAAGTGAAGTGAAGTGAAGTGCGTAACAGTAGGTGGGGAGCAAATCTAAATATCTTAAAGAGCTAACTTGTAAAAATCCATAACATTGTGTTTATCATTTAAAAAACAAATTGTGTAACTGGTTAATTTTATGTATATGTATATATGTGCATGTTTTACTAGGTGTAACTAAATATATGTTCTTTATTTAAATGTAGGCATGTATAATATGTAGGTCAAGTGTGTGTGTGTGTGTGTGTGTGTGTGTGTGTGTTCGTGTTATGTGTGAACGTGAAAGTGAGCATTCATGTTTAGAATGTGTGTATATGTATGTATGTATGCATGTGTATGTATATATGTGTATGTGTATGGGTGTATATATGTGCCATAGATGTATACAGGTCTGTGTATGCTTATATATTGAGTGTATATGCTCGAAAGAAGTGTAGTGTAAATTGTTTTTATATGGTAAATTGTTTTTGTATTATAAATGTTCATATATTGTAAAACTGTAGGGTTGTGGCTACCACCTGGCAATCAGCCAATTGTAGCCAAATAAATATTATTATAATTTGGTTTTCTCAGACCGTTCCGTAGCGACACAAGACTTCTAATTTTCAGCCGTGTGGCCTACGAGTGGACGCGCAACGCGTGTGTGGACGCGGCCCAACAGCCTCTCGCGCCCTTCGTAGTGCTCATGAGGGCCAACTGCGGGTTCGACGACTGCATCGTTAAGTGCTGTGACCAAGGGCAGGTCTTCGCCTTGCAGGGCGGCGGCTGGAAGTGTCAGGAGGACGCGAAAGGCTACTGGACGCCCGCGAACGTTTCCTTCTCAAGCGTCGTTCTACCGGAGACGCGCTTCCAATACGGGTACAGTATTCACAATCTCTATGAAAGACTAAAAGGGGTGTAGTGCAACAGTAGATGTCAGCACTATTAGACGATGGGTCCTTCGCTGTAACAAAGCTGAAGGGCAAACACCATTGGATGACGAAATGCGGAGGGGCAGTCACTTCACGTAACATTGAGCAAGTCGATTACATCATTCGTGGTGACCGTTGAATGACGACAGATTACTTGTGTCGCATTATGTTCAATTCGTTTGCAGTCACCCAGGGGTCCCCTTAAATGATGACATCGACTTGCTGAATGTTGCGTGCAGTGACTGCACTCACCAACCTGCCGCCCCATTTTTCGTCAGTCAAGTGTGATAACCCTTCAGCGTCATAGCAGTGATGAACTCAACACCTATTATCTTCATTTTAGAACAATATTGAGGACTAGGGACAAATTCAACTTTTTCACTTAAATAATTTAATGAAAACAGAAATATATATATATATATATATATATATATATATATATATATATATGTATATTGAACATATTCTGTACCATTTTCCGTGAGATGGCAAGTTGCTACGTATGAATATTTCCTGAATATCCGAATGAAGAACGAGCTCAACGTTCAGGGTGTTCCTCTGATTGCCCAAATGCTACCAACATCGACTAAGATTGCAACGTGTTTATGGGCTGTAAGAGTACCCAATGATGTACTGGAAGTGATTGGGCATGGTGCCATTTTTGAATTTTAATATGCATCCAATTATCGTTGAAAGACGAAACTATCTCTAAGATTTTAGAAAGACCCGAATGTTGAAATTCCTAAACAATCAAACAGAATCTCCTTCCTTAAAGAAAGAACTAACTGTCATATGGTTCAGCGTGGTCCTTTTCAAAGTCCGATTCAAAAAATTCAAACAAAGCGCCTCTCGTGCCTGTGCATGTGCATGTATTTCTATTGTGAGAAACAGTAGTCATTTCTACTTTGACAATTGAAAAAATCACATGAATCATTTTAAGTGCTAATTTGAATATTTAGAACTTTAGAAAATATCCCAGGGTCTTCATGTAAAGGACGTTCAAAATTAAATTGGGTGTTTCAAATTCAAATCGTTTGGGGAATATCAATTTGGGTGAAAATCCCCCGAACAGATTAGTCGCTAGCATTGTTCACAGACAGGCATTCAGACACGTTTTCCTGTCAAACGGTTTTGGTGTCAAGGACCCGAAAAAGTTTTGCTGACTACACAACGTGTGAGAGGACGTAATTTACTCCACACAGCGACAATATTTATCCGTATTTTAGTAATTAGATCCCGGCAAATAAGAATACTTCAGTGAAGAAATTGTCTTTTCCCCCCGCAGTATAACAAAAATGTATATATCCGGCGTAAACAGTAGCGAGAAAGTATAAAGGAAAACACTGCAATACAAATTCAAGAAAAGTTGTACATAAATTCGAGCTAATCAATATATTTTTTAAAACTTGACAATTACGTTATTGCATTGAACTATCTATACCTTCGAAATTGCATTGTACAAAACAAAGCCAAACCAGTACGGTAGGCAAGGCACAACTGAAAAGTACCCCCTAACCATTAATCGGGAAATCGCCCTTCCCACCAAAAAAATGTTTTTTCAAGTCGTTTTGAACTTTTTTCCCAAACAAATTAAAAAACGGAGATTTATCAATCCTGGCACAATACAATGCTCTTCATTATGAACTCAGTGAAACCTATTTCTGGAAATGTGATAGAAACGTAATACATTTACCAAAATCTAGAATTTATTGTTGTAGTGGAATACAGCAGTAAATTATTATATATATTTATATTTAACAACGTATTACAAACAATTATAAAATGTTTTAAAGGAACACGTGTTTTTTTAAAGATTGTTAGACAATGTGTTTACGCACACTCATTATTCTTTCAATTTAAAAACACTCTGTCTTCTAACATAATAATCTCGTTATCTTTGCTTCGATAACCTTACACTCACACATGTTTGCTCCGGCTAAAATAAGAAACGTTCACTCCTGTAACTCGCACAATCAAACGACGCATTGAACAAATCACCGCTGGTAAGCTATGATTCTATTACTTTTAAGGTAAAAAAAATATTGTGAATACTGTAAAAAGGGTTTATAATATGAGCTCAAATTTCTTCCTAAACAAACATTCCTAGTGATTTACGCATAAACAGTACATGTTTTCACTTACTGACTTCTATCTTACCAGTCATATCACTTCGCTCTCACATATTATGCTTCCACAGACTTCCTCGAACCTGCCTTGAAAGAAGACACGGCCCGCCCCGACCACTACGCCTGGCTCCTGGGGACCCGCAGTTAGCCCACTTGCTCCAGCGCCGCGACCACCAATTTCACTTTTCCTCGTGGTCGACGTGCGTGGACTTCGAGCGGCGAGAGGACAGCACTGAAGGCCACACCCGCTATTACTCTGAGGAATCGAGAATCACGAGGGGCGTATACTGGTTGCTGCGGCCCCTGTACTTCGTCTCCGCGTCGCTGGTCGTAGTTGCCCTTCTCTCTGTCGCATGCGACATTGGCATGCGACGCAAGGCCCACTGCTGGTGTTTGGGATGCCACGCCATCTGTCTCTTGGGATTCAACCTCGGGCAGGTGGCATACTACATGACGATAAGTGATGAAATTGACCACTTCGCATATCCACCTACTCACCTCATGAATGCGTGCCAACAATTTGGTGAGTATTGGAGGTGGCAATAGTGTAACGGTTAGCGTATCCCACTGTTATACCCAAGTTTGCGGGTCCAAACACGACGAAAGCCGTGGATTTTTAAGAGCGAACAAAGGCTTCGTAAGCCCTCCTTCGAAGGGGAAGTAAAACCGGCTGTCCTATGTTAGTAGATTTACTGCAGGTAAAAGATCCTCAAGTCTAAATGAAGCCTCTGAGCTAAATGCAAATTGCCTGTCGTCACCCATGACTCCTCCTTTCTCCGCTAATATGGTGAAAGGAGCGTGCCAAAATTGGCGTGGTCAGACGACCACGTGGCCTGATGCCCGGCAAAATAAGGAATTTCAATTCAATTGAATTGAGAAAAAACTTGCAAAAAACATAAGTTCTGGAGAGACGACATGAATCTAGGGAAATTCAGGACGTGTTATTTCACGTTCTGGCATATTCCATACGTAGTGCAGAGAAAGTATTCTAATGCTCCGTCTTCCCGTCTATCTGCGAACAACGCTAGAGGCTGTACCATCAGCACGATATTCTCAAAAGTTGATATTTCACGATCGGTCTTAATGATGCTACGGCCCCTTGTATTTATATTTCATTGTTACTGATGAGCCATGGTTCTTTTGTAAATAATCTTAAGAATTTATTTTGGATGACTTGCATTTTGTTTAGGTCGGTATAGGCAGCATTGGTCCAGATGGGACAAGCATAAAGTAGTGTCAGCCGGACTTTTGTTTTGTAGAGTAATAGACCTTTGGATTTAGAGATTTGACTATGTTTATTCAGTAATAGTCGTAGTTGAATTTGTTTAGTTTTGACTTGCTGAGTTTTTACCTCTATATGTTACTTCCAGTTGAGTCGAGTACCGAAATTTAAGCTCAAGTATTTTATTGTTTTATTGGTTGGCATCCAATCGATGATGCCGTTATTTGTGAATGGTGGAAGAGGGCATGTGAATGGTTTTAAGGCGAATATGTTTGCTACAGATGTTGTTGGGTTCAACTTTATTTTCCAGACTTTATCCCAATTTGCAAGTAAATTTAAATGAAGCTGAAGCTGTGTTTGAAGGGTTGTTAGAGAGTTCCCTGAGATATACAGTGCAATGTCATCGGCAAATAGAGCGATGTTTATTTGCGCTTAAGTAGTAATATCTGCCGTGTATAAATTGAACAACGTGGGGGAAAGTGGTGAACCTTGGGGAACCCCAGCAGAAATTTTCCTTGGATTGGAGCAATGGCCTTCGACTGATACTGAAAATGTTCTATTTGTTATATAGCTAAGGATAATAAATACTAGATATTTGGGTGATTGAGATTAATTTAAAATAGAGAGCTAGATGCCATAGTCTGTCAAATGTTGCGTGATATCTACGAATGCAGCGATGGTGAGTTGTCCCTTTTGAAATGCAGTGTGAATGTGTTCTGTTAGCCTTACTAGTTGGTGGGTGGTAGAATATTGTGACTTGAAGCCAAACTGGTGCTGTGGAATACTGTTTGTTTTCATGATATGTTTGTTCAATCTAATGAGTATTAATTTCTCTAAGGTTTTGACATTATAGGTACCAGACTGATAGGTTTATAATTTTATGCTTTTGAGTGATTCTTGTTTGTTTTTGCTATTGGCTGAATGATTGAATGTTTCCATTTTTTGAGTAAAATATCCTGTTCTCTATACAGAATGGTAAATATTATTTAGAAAAGCAATGGCATTTTCCGGTAGATTTTTTAAAATGATTGTGTTGAACCGATCATAGCCTGGTGCTTTTATATTTGGCATATTTCATTATTTTTTATATATTACTATATACATTTATAAATTATTATTATACATTATTATTTTTCTTATTTCATTAGGGGATATGAATTGCATTTGGTGGTGAACATCATATAGGGGAGCATTAAACATTGTCATAATTTCGTCATGTTTGGTATTTTGGGGGAAGGTATTGGGGTGAAAAGTGTCAACAAAGTGTGAGGCCAGTACTTCAGCTTTTTCCATTGGGGAGTATTTTTTACCATTACTAGTTGCTAATGGGGGATTACTTGTTCTTTTTTTTAATTTCTTAGTAAACTGCCGTAGAGAGTTGTTTTTAGAATTTAAGGTATTAATAAGGAATTGTATTGTCCTCGTTTATATCTGTTGAGAACCTTTTTACAAATATTATTTAACAAATTTAGTTCTTTTTTTAAAGAAGGAATTCCCAAAGTCTTCTTTTTTATTTTCTATTCGGATTAAGTAAGTTATATTAGTTGGGAGCAGTTTGTGTAGTATTTTGTTAATATTTAAGATTTTTGCAATATTATTAATTATTATTTTGCTGAGGGTCATGATGGCTTGATTAATTTCTTGGGAAGAGTTCAGGTTGTGAAATGAATGTATGTATTTATTTATAGAAACTTTAAAGTACTTCCAATTAATGTTATAAGTATTCAAGGTGGGTGGGGGAGTTTGAGGGAGGCTTTTCTACGCGAGTAGCTATTATTACTGTTTGATGGTCTGGTTCTAGTTCATGGTACGTTGTAGAAATGAATTGGGTTTTAATATTTGTGAATGCTATTCAACTATGTCTGGACTTCTTTTGGATCATATGGAAAGTAAGTGTTCGGTTGGTGATAATATTTTGATATTCAGGTCCCTTTTTATGTTGTATAAGTATTTACCAGCAGGATTCGTAGCCCAACATCCCCATGAGAAGTGTTTAGAGTTTCGGTTACCTTCAATAATGAATGGATTTGAAAGTTGTAATAATGTGGAGATGTTGTTATTTTCGATTTTTATATTTGGGGGTTTATATACAGTCACTATTGTTATTGTCCTGTTATTATTATAATTTACATTTATTGTTGCTTTTTCGAATACGGGCGTGTGTGGTAAAGCAATCTGGTGATGTGGTATACTGCACTTTATTAGTATTAACCCTCCTCGTCCTTTTGTATTTTGTCCGTCTGCTTTAATGGTTTTGTATCATTGGATATAAAATGAGAATTCTTGGTTGAGATGTGTTTCCGTGATACATGTTATATCAATTCTGTTAGAGTGTAAGAAGTGTTGTAATTCGGATTTTTTGATAATACCATTGGCATTCCAATTTAGTATAATTATATCATTATGGTGATCCATAATTGTTACTAAATGACATGGCAATTGAGTGTTGAATTTTCTGTGTAATTGTTAGTATTAAAGAATTTATAAAATTAATGTTGTGATTGGTTATAAACTGAATGATGTTTTATATGAATGAGTTGCCAATATTGAAATTGTTGTAGTTTCTGTTTGTCTGTTGGTTGTTATTTTGTTGATGACTTTTGTGTGTTTTGTTGGTGGTTGATATTTGTTGCATGCGAGAAATTAGGTATATTGTTAGTTGGAGGTAGTATTGGAAAGAGTGTTGTATTGAAACACGCACGAACGTTTATGATTGCTATTACTTTTACTGTGTCCAAAGTCTAAACACCGGTATCATTCAAAGAGGCTCTTGGTTTACTTTCATCTTTAGGGTTTCACAATGTTATTTCCTATTTGTTTTGTTTCTAACAAATTCTCGATTTTGTGGGTTCCAGCAAAGTCTACTGCCACCACTGGGATGAGGGAATTGTTTTTACATATTTGAGTAACTTTTGTAACAGAATTGAATTTGCTATTGATTTCGGCTAATATTTCATTTTCTGAGATTGAAGGATGAATATTTTTATCACTATTGAGTATTTTTTTCCTAATTTCATCCGAAAACGTGTGAAATTGTTTTTGGTGGTAACTAAATATTTTTGGGAGTCGGTCACTAACTGTAATTGGAATCGAATCTTTTGATTTTTAAATTCTGTAGTGAAGTTGGATGAGATGTTAGATTTTATTTCATTCGCGAGGGTAACTTTATTTTCAAAATTAGTTACAAAAATTGGTGGTATTTCATTTTAATCGTTTATGTCATCTGGGATCTCTTCGCTTAGCCAACTAAATCTGTTGTTGACTTCCACATTGTATTGACTTTGTACGTTCGACCCTGCCGGAGGCTGACTGTTTGTGGTTACAAGTTTTAGGTCTCTGTTTTTTGTCGTTATCACTGGCTCGCTTTCCTTAGAACATTACATTGTTCTGATGCGGTTGGGTTGAAGCATCAGACTACTGTGAATGCATTTGTTCCTCGGGCTGGCCTGATGCTCCGGCCCCGAATTGGATGTTGTTACTTGCAATGTGTTAAAGTTGAGGCAGTATTTCGGTGCATTCCATGCTGTACGTGAAGTTCACGTTAGCTGCGTCGGGGACCACATCGGACGACTCTTCCAAATTATATAATGAATATAGGGATTCACTGACCATTCGTCCTGTGCAGGATAAATCACTGTTGTTCATTCAACAACTAAAGCACTAAATTATGACCACTGAACATTATTTAGAACACAAAGTCTGTTCGGAGTGCGAGCTATTCCCTTAGCGTCTTTTCTCCTATTCGTGAACATAAATTGAAAAAAAGGTGTATGTGTTACAGAACCCGTTTATTTAATTGAATTAAATTCAAGCGCCAATTATGCTGAAATACTCATTTTTCAAAAGATTTTACATTACGTTTTTAGACAATTAAATTTCTACAAGATACATGGCAAAACGGCAATATTTTTCACCTTCAACTTTGTAGTTTTTAAATGTTAAAGTTTTGCGACTGTCGAAATTCGGAGTATTCGCCGAAAATGGCCCCTCACACCACACACCGTCCTTGAACACATACAACAAGGAAATTGAAAGAAAACTAGTGGTGCGAACGCAACCTTCAGTAATAATTATTTAATACTTTTTTATATTAGTTATGGGATACATTTTTAATTAAATTATAAAAATGATTGAATGTTTAATCATTTGAAATTTTAGCAATTCCTTTTCCTTTACATGAATCCCCTGGACATTTCAAAGCAAAAAATAGATCCAACGTTTTTCTTTAAATTTCATTGATCGATAGTACGAAGGACACTTATGCGAATGCTGCAGGTCTCATTTCCGTTGAAAACTCTAGTACTCACCAACGTAAGAAGAGAAAGTAATGAAATCGCGCGCCGGAAAATTTTCGACACAAAACTCTTACTGCCAGGCTCTGGTAAGGAAAAAATTGGTAAATCCAGTTGCTAAGTACAGAAAAATATCCTTAGCTCGTGGTGTTGTCATAATCCATGTTTTGTGCCTCCTTGATACCGAAAAATTGATTGACGGCAAAATTCTTTGTCTATGCGTCTGGGCACGACGCTAGTTCAGCCAATTTTCTTCAAAATCGATATTTCCCAATCGTTCTAGCTGATGTCACGTCCCCTTGAATTTGAAACCGATATTTTAATTTAAAGGGTATTTTACATGAAATCCCTTCCTTTTCATATTTGTAAATATAAAAAAAATATAGAACCTATTTTTTATTAAATTTTGTTTTTGGTTAATGAAATGGACACTTAAGAGAATGGTGCAAATCTGATTTCCTTTGACTTTTCTACAATTGCAAAACTTCATACAACTTTTTACAACTACAAAGCTTAGGATAAAATGTTCTTAATGAAATTAGTTCCTTCATCAAAATCAGTTCTTCAAATGAGTTCATATTAAGTTATTTGAAAATGTGAAAATTGTTTGCATAATTTTGCATGAAACATATGCACTTTAAAAAACTTTTTTAACAATTTTTCTTCAGAATCTGCCTCAAATTGGGCCTTTAATTTTTTCCTCGTATGATGCAAAAAATTTCAGAGATAATAGTGATTGTCTCATTTTCGGCGCACTCTCTGTATTTTTGAAAATGGAAAACAAAATTCGGAATTGTAAATTTTAATTTCGTGCGATTCGGTTCAGGCTTTGCCAGTTCGCACAGTAGCAACATAGCGGTCTGGAAATGCTTCGAATTTGTTTCGTTGTAGTCGGGCATGATTGTATGATTATCATTATGAAACAAATAGATTGAAGGAAGGTAATAAATATAACTTATAACTAACAAACACACTTCTATGCCTTAAATAGGTTTCATCGTGATTTTTTATTAAAAAATTGAAAGTCATTTCAATGTAATGAAGGCTGGCTTGGGTAAAATTAATCTTCCTTTTGTATATTATGTGCTACAAATATTTTAACAGTAAAAGTTAATAATGATGTTTTTTTCTTGTTTTGTTTTTAATTGTAAAAGTAAGAAATGACCGTGTTCTTGATAATCGAAATAAATGCAGATATGAACAAGATGACCTTCGTTGAATTTGACTTTTTCAAGGTATAACTGGATTTTTAGTATGGCAGAAATATACATTGTTTCAATATTACATAACTATTTTCAAGTTTTTTTGAAACGTATGTGTTGTTGTTGCATCTCTAGTTTCAGAAATTAGATTATCGTCGATTAAGGAGAAGAAAACGAAGATGCAGGGAAATTAAATCGCAATCTCCTGTTCAAAACATGTTTTATGTGTTACAACAGTACTCGTATTCTGAAAAATCCTGTGTTCTGTAGTATATCTGGGAGGACGGATCTCACATTCAAGCCGGGGAAAAACGCCGCCACTTCTCGTGGTATAACATGCACCACACGAACGGGACCAATGAAAAAAGCAACTGACGTGACCGACCAACAATCAGTTATTTAAAACATCACTATCCATTATGACTGGTGTTGATATTCCGACACATGTTATAATGACATGCACTTATCTCTTACGCAGGGTTCACGATGTATTTTCTGTTGACGGGCGCCAACTGCTGGCTTACAGCTCTATGCGCCAACATGGCACTCGGCTTCAGGTAAGCAATACAACTTATTTCTAGTCTCAAATATTTATTATATGAATAATAAAGTTGTTATTTTATTTTCTTACCCAGAAATGTTGCGACAAAAATCGGTAGGTGCAATCATACCAGCTAAATAAAATATTTCTCCATGTGAATGATGCACTATATTTTAGATAGCACTAGAACTGAAATTTGAACAGAACACACTCTGCATGCCTTGAAAGACCCGCTGTTTTGGCTGTCGAAAATGAATGTACTTTAAAAAATTAACTGTTTATTCGTAGTTGATAAAAATGTTGGCAGAGTTGACATTTCGAGCACAACTTAATTAATATACAAAAATAAAGGGTCAATTCTTTTTCGTTATACTGTATTCAACGGTACATCATCAGTAGAGAAAGAAATCACGGTTAACGGTTCATTTTTTAACATCGGCTGTCCGTTTGTAGCTAGTAATATACCTAGTATGTTTTCAGTGTTATTGCTTCAGAGGGCAAATGTTAAAAATGGAGATGAAGTGTTGTGGAGCCGAGATTTTTAGTTTGGACCAGACAGAAATAACACTGTAACATTTTGTGGTATGTTTACCATTTTATCGGTCACCATAAAATCTCACGAATTATGCGAAAATTTACATAACTGCGATAGTGAAAACATGAATTCTGTTGCTGCGGCATGTTAGTACCATATTGTGGGATGTTGCTTGTGATATGGTATACAAGCAATATTCATTTACTCTGTTTCGAGAAAGATGGATGCAAATAATTCTCTGGAACCTAAAGAAACGACGTTCGGTGAGGAAGTTGGCGCGTTGACTTCCAGAGGCTAGTCCCCTTCACATCGTAAATAAATATTATTCCCGGAAGTGTTTCATTTGGTGGAATACAAGAAAAGTGAGGTTAATTTACCTAATATATTTTTTCTAATTGTACTATTAATAAAATTACAATTACTTTTATTCTGAATTGTTTGATTCTGATTTGTTTTGTACATCGCCATATTTTATTTTCACAAAAATCAGAGTTGCGATGAATGATTAGGTGATTACGTTGCTTAAGGATATTAAAATCCATTGACAAGGATGCTAAATTATTTAACATACAGCAGGTAGGTGCAAGTGCACTTAACAAATCTGTAGGGTCTCATATTAACGTGAACATATTTTATGTTCAGGGAATTGAATTTTCTTAAAATAGCTCCAAATTTTCAAACGAAAATTGAGATATATGACGAGGTTTTACTATTTCATAATATTATTAAAATCTTCTTTCAGTTGTAAGATTTTGAGACCGCAAAATTGAGAAAATTTGAAACAATTTAGTAGGGCAACGATAGATGAGAGTTTGGAACAGAATGAGGCAAAATTAAATACTAGCCCAGTCCACATAAATTACGAAACGAACTAGCTCGAAAACGTACGAGCTATTCTGTAGCACCACTAGGCTTATTTAAACTATAATAGCTTCTTTTGAAAGGTGGTATTGAGTTTCCCCGAAATATATGAAAGTTTCATTTTTTACATTTTCTGAAACTAATATCTGAGTTTTAACCTTTACTTATTGTTAGCTGTGTGCTGCAGGTTGCAAATGACTGCAGTGAAACAAGGGTCTGAATAATTTAATACAATACAACTCAATCACGTTAACCTGATAATTTTTAAGGCATGAAAATCACATACAGGAAAATGAGCAAATGTGCTAGCATTTGAAATACATAAATTTCGTAAATCGATTGGAGAAAAAACACTTGATGGATATATTTACAAACTCCATATTGTACTTGAGGGAATTGTACTTGATTATCTATTTATACATTTTTTATAATGAACAATTAAATATGGCCGAATTATAATGACCGAAATCGCTAAGGCAGTAGTGCCGTAGCGATCTCGGACCGAAGGAACGCGGGATCTCGTCCCGCCTCGGGCATGGTTGTATTGTGTTCATCTTTTCACCCTCTATCATCATCATCATCATCTTGTCATCCTCACAGTTACCCTACCGTTTCAATCAATAGTGGTTGCTAATGACTTAGTAGTTGATACGACCTATTTGTTTTTATTTTTGATTTTTGTCTTAAAAATCGGTGAAAAAACCAAAGCCAGCAGACTTCAAAATTGATTGTTTCGAATTTTCTGTAATATTTGTAGAAACAAAATTGTCACCTCACAGCATGAAGTGTGCATAGTTACATGAGATACCAATTAGATACAAGACTAAGTTTGTCAACATAAAAAATGTTAATCCTTAGTAATTTCTGAAAGTGACAATATTCTGAAAGTATAAAATAAGAATAAAATTGTTCTAAAAATTAAAACTCAAATCATCAGAGAAAAGAAATTTCACATTTTCTTAGATCAAGCATCAAATTTCAAATACCAACTATGCAATTCTCAATATGTTTTTTCTGAAGTAACAATAACTGTGCACATCCATATTCATCCAGATATTCATTTATACGAGTAACCAATCGTCAAAGAAGATTGTATTAAAAACCTATATTAATAATTCAACATTTCTAAAAGAACTGAGAATAATGAATTTGGGGAATTACGAGGGAAAATGATGGTAGCACGAAAATAGTTTTAAAAAGTGGGTCTCCAAGAGATCTGTACTAACAGATAATAAAAAAAATTAATAAATAATATTATTAATTGAAACGAGGCCCAGACGTAGTGTACACTTTCCCAGTTAGTTTGAACACGCCTACCGTAAAAACTCAAATTAAATAATATAAAGTCCATAATATTTGCACACCTATCACAATTAAAACTTCACAGCCTCGAGAATAAAACAATGAAAACCGTTTTTTAAATATATGTATTCGAATTGATTTTTAATATTCTGATGTATAGAATAATAGGAGAGCTTGCTCATTAAATTGGGAAACAAAGAGAATAAAATGTTAGAAAATATCATTTCAATGGTGACAACCAAATCAAATCTTGTTTCTTGTTCTAAATTGTTGTTCAAATTGTTTGTTCTGAAGAAGCGCTATCAAACGATATTGCCTCATATTTTGAAAAGGAACTTTTGACATCTGTTGGGCACACTTTTGTATTTTAACAAGTTTATTCAAAATACATTTCTTTAAAGATGAAATTACAGTGAATGTATTCTGAACCATCTTCTCATTTTATAATTCACTCATTGTAAAAAAACCAAAAACAGATTCCTAAAAATTAGAAATTGTAGCCATTAATTCTCTATCCCAGCCTGGACCATGAAACTTTATGCTTTAACTGACAATTTTTACTCAAAAATAAATGTTATTTATTCCAAGAAATTCTAAAGAGTGCAATCAACTTAACAAAATGCTTCAAATTTCTAGAATACATAAAAATGCATTATATTTAATTTTTTTTCTATCTCAGACTAATATTTTGCGTAGGTATATTTCAAATTTCAGAGATATATCAGCTACAAAAAATAGGCAATTACATGAACGTTCACAGCTTTACAACAGAAATATACCGAATGTATGTATACATTTCTGAACTTGAGAAAGAGATGAATACATTTCAGTCTGTACATTGTCATTATGTTTAAGTATTGACTTGTTTTGTCTACCAATACAAGGTCTGCAAAAATATATTTTTAACATGGTTTTAAACATTTTTGCTGCATTCGTTAGCACAATGATACAATGACTTTCAACAATTCATAAAATTAATTATTGCCTTGAAATTGAAAATACGTTAATGAATTATTTTAAATGTCAATTCATACACCTAAATTATTTAAATTATTAATAATTTGGGGAAGCGTTATCACTAAATGCAATTGAATAATTTTTGCCCTGCTAGGGGAAACACGTTTTAGATATAATTATATGCAGAACATGAAATATTATGATAATAGAGAAAATGACTTAAAAAGCTATTGTGACATGCTTGCATTGTTATGTGTCACAGCCTCTTATCGATATTCTATAAGAAATGTTGCTATTATCAAATCTCTGAAACTACTGATTTTATTTTGACAGCAATAAATCTAAAATTTCAGATTTGATGTAAGTAGGAAGAGAGCAAAAATACGTTCTGCAACAATGGAGACAACAGAGGACTCGGAGTTTAGAATACAGATTGAGCCAGGTAACTTTAGCCCCTCCTGCATTTTCTGAACGGCTCATGCTATTATAATGTAGTTTCACGGAAGTGCAAGAGGGAATGGAGCTAATTGATCTAAGTATGCATTTCTATTTTATCATTTGTATTTTTCGAGATATTGAGATAACTTTTTTTTTCAAATGCAACTAAATATATTTTTTTAGTTTATCACGAAGAGCGAACTTTAGCAGGGGGAGCGCTGCGTGACCTTGCGTGACGGCCTGATAGAGAAGAACACCCCAGAGCACCTCACCAGTATGATAAGGAGCTACCTAAGCGACCGAAAGATAATTTACAAAGGTGAAGGAGAATCTATTGAAATCGATATGACCTGTGGTGTCCCACAAGGTTCAAAACTTGGTCCTGTCTTATGGAATATTATGTTCGACAGTCTACTGGGCATAAAACTCCCGCAAAATGTATCAATAGTGGGCTTTGCAGACGATGCGATAAGTGGCAACGGCGGAAACACGGCCCTAATAGAGGTCATCGTAAACGACACCCTGAGAAGAGTGATGAAATGGCTGACGTCCAAAGGGCTGGAAGTGGCAGCCCATGAAACGGAAGCATTGCTTATCATCGACTGAGACGATCCTACCCAACCCAACATTTTCTAATGGCAAGGAAAAAATACAAAGTCGCAAGAGCCTTTTCGCTACCTAGAATGGAAATTGACAGGCAGCTAAGTTTTGGACGCACACGTTACCTGAGACGACGGAAAAGCCCTAAAAATAGCAGCATCGCTTTCAAGATTGATGCCGAACACCAGAGACCTCAGCGACGAGACGAGACGAATTCTTATGCGATGCACTCTAAAATGCTCTATTCAGCACCGATCTGGGCAGAATTTCTCCAAAACAATAATCTGAAAAGGAAAATGCAGTCTGCCCCGAGGAGCTCTACACATAACATCGGCGTATAGAACTGTATCTAGAAGTGCTGTTCTTCTGCTGGCGAACGTCCCTCTTATTGACCTGCTTGCTCTAGAAAGGAAAGAAGTTTACGACTATTCCCATGAGCAAGAAGGCAACGGAAGGCGAACGCAACAAGATAAGGATAGAGCAATTAAAAAAGCTAAAGAAACGTGATGCACTGCTGGCAGAAACGCTGGGACAGGGAGGAGACCGGCAGATGGACTCATAGGCTCATCACGAATATATCCAAATGGATAAACTGCAAACACGGGTCCGTGACATACTATTTAACTCAGGCATTCACAGGGCATGGATGTTTTAAGGCACACCTTAAACGATTCAGCAAGACAGAAGACGCGGTATGCTTCTACTGCAGCCACGAAGTGGACGATGCCGAACATACGCTGTTCCATTGTCCGAGATGGGACTCGCTAAGGCATTGCATGATATGGGAGGTCGGGTATAATGTCTCACCAGAAAACATGGTCAGACTTATGATCTGTAACAAGGAAAAGTGGACAGCAATAGAGAAATATATCACCATTCTCAAGAAGAAGGAAGAAGGCAAAAGAAACCAGTCATAACTGAACCTGAATTTCACCTCGAAGTAATACAGCTGTCACCATCCCGAAGTAATGCATAACTTCGGTTCCAAGGTGAATAACGCCAGGAACACAAAGGGTTTGTGATTTTAGTAGGTAAAAATCTCACACTGTTGAGGAGTGCAGGCTCCTCTTCGTCTTTTCAAGATTTCCAGTTCCCCTCGTAAAAAAAGATAGATAGATAGGTAGATTAGATAGATTAGATAGATAGATTAGATAGATAGATTAGATAGATAGATAGATTAGATAGATAGATAGATTAGATAGATAGATTAGATAGATAGATTAGATAGATAGATTAGATAGATAGTTTAAAAGCCAAATAAAACGACTTACATTTTATTTCGTTAAATATTGTGTGTGGTTTGCTTGTCATTCGCCTGAAGGTCTTTTTCGAACCTCTATTAGATACAATCACTCCTGAGGTAACTGGAGTTCATTTACTTTTGATACAAAAATAATTTGCGCGAAGCGCGTGTGACTCTTCGCGTGCGGAAGTGGCGGTCGCTATAGCGATAATCGAGAGGTTACAATACGTGGCCGAAAATATTCGCTTAAACGTAAATGCTTGTAACAGACGAATGCAAAATTCAGTATCCAATGTCGTTCGAACTCTGAAAATTTCTCGCTATTCGGTGTGAAGAAGACCCGCGAGAACTGCGTTGAAAGTGACTTTTCTCAACAGGAACAGAGCAGTTGCTACCATGTGCGGGTCTTCTACTGTGGCGTCTGTTCGTCGCAGGCGCGTCTGCGAACAGACACGCCACGGTGCAAGAAATGACAAACTCAATGCAGAATGTACCAAAAACGATGCTGAATGTACCAGTATCTAAGGGGTCAGTGCGACTCAAATGAATATCGATATTGTTCAGTTGCAAAAGAGCGACAAGGGCATGCATTCTAACAGCGACGTCCACTAAATATTCGCATACAAACATACCAATCTCGAAAGGGTTTTAATGACGGGCGTAGATTTCTCATGTATATTTGTTTAAATGGGTAACTGCTTCGTCATTTTAGCACTTTATTATTAGAACCTTCCTGACCACTTAGTAGTGGTTACGCTGATAGAATGTTTTCAAAAAACTCCAAATCGTCACCATGCGTAATTGCATTGGGGTAAATCAATACTTTTCGTTTATGAACGGGGAAAACAATGAGACTATTACTAAAGAAATTACGAACGAATCCAAGGCTGTTTAAAATAAAATGCCAATAGATTGAAGATCTATGCGTCTTCTTCCCCCACCTCGAAACAATGGCTGAACAGATGGAGCGCAGCGCGCCAATCCTCCGAGGCAGCAGGCCATATCCTGATGTCATCTCAGAGATGCCTTCCGATCTGTAGGACCAGACATCGATGTAAGGTGCCTGAGTGGAGAGAACACTCCATGATGTCTACTCAGAAATGCCTTCTGAGAGCAAAGACTTAAATCTTTTAATGTAACAATTTCTGGATTCAAATTTACAATTAAAAAGTACGGGTATATAACAAGACAAAACTTTCCAAGCAAACACATGGGTTGATGCAAATAATTCCACTGTTGTTATAAATATTTGTGTAGTAACTGTGGCGAAAAAATGTGGGTTGCGGAACCACCAAAGTTCAGAGAGAATCAACCATGAATTGCAAACATTTTGTGGTTCAGGGTACAATGTAGACAAGGGCAGCAACAGAAACAGCTGTGGTTTAGGATCCCACGGAGATTCACACATGGCACCTACGGTGCGTCAACCACAAAAATAGCGGGGCCAAATTTTAATATTAATTCTGGTAGGGAGAACCGTATTTCAATATGCGGCAAATATTCCTTTTTCAGTGAAGTTTCACACTGCTGTTCCATGGATTTTGACATCTCAGTGTATAACCTCTAAAATTACAGACTCACAATTACATATCTAAAAGAATAGAACCTTCGAGAATATTTTTCGCTAACCTAAAGTGTAAATGCTTCTGTTCGGCAGGAAGCTCCAAATGGTGCTGCCGCGGAAAGGCAAGGATGCGCGGAGGTTCCTGTATCTCTCTACCTTTGCGTGGGGAACGTCCTCTCTTCTGACTGGCTTATGCATCTATGCATTCGAAAAGAGTTATTACCTAAGAAAGTGGTTCAACCCAACACTGGTTGAAACACGAACGTGTTTCAATGAATTGATTGGACCCGGAAACTTTGATGGTAACTGCGCGCTATACATTAGTAGATTTAGCTGAAACTTCGATTTCAAAATTTCGAATTCAAGAAACTTTTTTCACCTCTTTATTTTCTCATATTAAACTTACTTAGTAAAGAGAAAATATTATAATGATTTAACAAAACATGGTGATGTTTGATGGATAAACATATTCTTAGTTACTAACATCGAAAAAGTTAATTCTTGCTCATTTAGACGGTACACAACTTTCTCTAAATGCTGTATAGTCATAATCCACGAAAATTAAGCAAAAGATTAGAATGTCTTGTTTTAAAAGTAATGCATTTTTTTAAAAATTTTCTCATTTTTTTTACATTTACTTTTTTTAAATTTTCAATAAACAAATTTGTAATCTTTTATCATTACAGGGAAATACAATTCACTTTCAAATCGAAAATCTGGCAGTGCACTTTTCTATTACGGACCCTTGTGGGTCTTGGTCTTGGCGAATTTTGTGTGCATTTCACGCACCCTGAAGCAGGTTCAGTTTTTGCGGCGAGGCAACTCTGTGCTTCACAGAGAAGGGGACAAACTCCACCGCCAGGCGGAAGAGCAGCAGGTGTCAGCAGAGAAACGACAGATCAGTGCCGCAGTGCGTTCTTCAGTTGCAGACGCTAGAGCGTACGGTATTCTTCAGATGCAAAGTATAATATTGTAACGTATTAGCCAGCGTGCCTCGTGGCATCTATTTGGGGACGCTTGGCAGAGGATTAGCCTTGCCACAGGAAGAAGGGTTTTTCCGTAAAGGGAAGAACGCGGAAACGGGAGACACAAGGCTTTGGGAGTTTCCGGCTTATAGAAGCTTTTCACTGTTATAACAAGCGAGGGGGTGGCGTGACGTAGTAGGTCACGTGGGCCTCGCCTATATAACAGAGTGTACAGAGCCAGTGGGGGTGTTCTGGAGACAGCGGGAGAACCTCGTGCGTGTGCACAAAACTTGGCGCCACGACGGTGCATATGCGAGCCAGGCTCGCGAGGCTGAGTCACTAGTTGACGAAGCCTGCGGACTTTAGGTCCTTGGGTGACTGCGGTCACGGGGATGCTGTGTGCGTGCTCCGCGGTCAAGAGTGGTTGAGTGCCACGATTCACGCCGATTCTCAATCGGATAAGATCGCTCTTGTGATCGAGGCAAACCAGCCGTTGGTGCGCCAGGACGGACTTTGTGTCCCAGCGTGACATCCGGTCACGGAAGCTAGGCTTTGTGCGCGCTTCAAAAGTAGGAGTGGCGAATGCCACAATCAAAACCATCTTCAATCGGGTTTGGATCGCTCCCGCGATCAGAGGATAGTAGGTCTATCAGAGCTAGGGTGTAAGTAAGATATTAAGTGTATATATTTGTTTTGTTTTCTTTGTTAATAAATATATTGCTACACGAAGGCTCTCTGTCTGTAGTCGCTGTGAGTATCCATGACGTCACAATATATTGTTTTCTTTCGTGCTCGTCTCGTTTATGTTTCTTGTTAATTCCAGAATTAGGATGTACGTGCAAATGGTTTTAATGACTGGAAGCGTGGAGCTTCTCGTCGAAATCATCGTGTGGTTGACCAGTAACGAAGCCAAGTTCAGCGAGTCCGACGTGGACTACACGCTGGCGTTCCGCGCCACTTGCTACGCGGCCGACTGCTTCCGGGCGGCGTGCGTGGCCTGGCTGGCCGCCCCGGAGGGGGGCTACTGCGGCGCCCTCCGGCGGCGCAGAGGTGCAGCGGGGAAGCGCGCTCACTCAAGAAGGCGGAAGCGAGAAAATACTTCCGTTCAATGATGTATTTAGAGCAATGAGGATTTAGGTAATGAATTAAGACGATACTAAAAAACGTAGCAGTGGAATAAATGTACTCCCATTATTACTAAATAAGTATATCTAGAAAATATATATTTGTTTAATTTTTAGAATTATTATTATTATTATTATTATTATTATTATTATTATTATTATTATTATTATTATTATTACTATAAGTGTATGTACTTGAATCTAACCCATCATAGGTCAAGTGCAAATCATTCTTTGCCTCAGTCGGAGCTCTAGTGTCCGAATGGTCGTAGCTTCTAGCTGACCCTTTAAATATTAAAAAATAAATAAACTCGACTTGGTATCTAATGCAAACAATCTATGCAAGACAGTGTCCTGTATGTTAATCTACAGTAACAATGTAGAGCGCACTCTCATGCGACTTATGGCATTTTATTGTTATTATTTTGCCAAATTCTTGAAACAAAGAATTGGGCTTTGGGCTCTGTGCTCATGAACATTAATTGTTTCTTCTTTTAATTACGATTTTAGAAAAATAAACTGCTTTGAAGCACAAATTGGTCAGAGATGGAAAATATCAACTGATTTACTTATATTTTATAAGTCTTTTGCTGCTTTGGAATACTTATGATCTCCTTTTAAATGTTCTTTCCACTAGAAAAAGTAGAAATATTTCCGCATGTACTGAACGCCCTTCCAACGTAAATGTAGTCAAGTAAAGAAGTATAAATTAATAATAACGGACCGTACTAATAAATATATCCTTTACATATAAAATAACATTGAAACATAAAAACTACATGATAAAGAAAAATTAATAATGAAAGTAATTTCTTTCTGCATACAGAAATAATAACAGGCTTTTATGTACGAAGGTCTTTGGGCTGATGAAAGTAGTCTCAAGTTATGATGGATGTAATGTTCAAATATTTGTTAAAGTTTTTACATATCATATGAAATTATGAAAAATAACTATCTCTTCTTGGGTGTGTTTTCTTTTATCGTCCTTTGTTCCTCTCCCTATTCAAGGTTATTTATTAATTTGTGTTTACTGAATTTATTTTAATCCTACTCATAAATAAATTCAAAAATATTCGTTTCATTGCAGTCGGATCTACTGAACAAATGTACACATCATTTATACTCAGCAGAAGTAAAAAGTGCAGAGCATGATAATTTTCTACAGTGTCTTCCTCACAATCCTACAATCTTAGTATAAAACCAGATAAGCAATAAATTCCTCATATGGAATGGAAACCCCACCTCGATTACGTTAAGTTTAAGATCTTCAGAGCTGATTGAGATTTCATATGAAAGCTTAGAAACTAGTCAGATAAACTTGGCAGGGATTAGCAGGGATTGGCAGGAATTACCAAAGAATTTTAAGCTCTCTCTCTCTTCAGTTAAACATTAGATAAACGAAAATAGAGAAAAAAGTGGACACTACTCGAAACAGTTATTCATATCAGCATAACAACAGTGACATACAAATACAAAACTTTTCCGATAAAATATAATATATTATTTAAGTAATATGTAAGTATTGTTAATATTATTTATTCTACAAAAGTATATTATAACATTTCTGGATTATTTTGACATAACATTTGAGGTAACATCAGGCAACCAACACAGAATACAACATAGTTAAGATAAACAAAATATATAAACGTAAACAAAAGTGTTATTCACATTTACTCCATAGTATTGAAACGTAACGCGTTTCTAACTCCCAGCAATTGAATCGCGCGGGCGCTGTTGCCGAGGCGGAACCGCAAATGAACGAGTCAGTCTTGGCGAAAGCGAGAGAACACGAGGGATTCTTGGCACCGAAAAATCGATTGACGGCAAAACGTCTGACCATCAACCTGATTGTTTGTCCGTCTGTCTGTGAACAATCCTAGCTGTTAAACCGTTCAACCGATTTTCTGCAAAATTGAAATTCTCCAATTGATCTGGCTGATATCGCGGTCATTTGAATTTGAAACCAATATTTTAACTTTGGGGTAGTCGCCCTCTACTCTAGCCCGTAGGACATTTTCAATTTTTTTAAAAAATGCCTCCAACGTTTTTTATTACATTTTTTTGTTGGATAGTGTCAACTACGTTTAGGCAAATGGTGCAAGTCTCATTTCGCTAAAATCCCTGATTTTTCGAAATTGCAAAATAATTTTTTTCGGCGCCTTCCTACGACTATAATTGTGAAGATACCTTTTTCTTAATTAAATGTGTTTATCAAAAATGGATCTTAAAATAATATCATGTTCAATTTTTCGAAAATATGAGCATTTTTTGTGGAATTTGGAATCAAGCATTGACTCCAGCTTTGAATTTGTTGCGCTTCGTAAAGTTAATATTCTTTATGTCGCATTTCATGGCTTATTGTTTATGATTGGCTATATGTTTATGATTATTTTTTTATTGTATTTAGCTTTATTAGTTTAATAAGAATGTTGATTTGTGGAATCAAAGGAATATAATAGATTATATATTAGGCTATTAATTATAATAATTTTATTTGTAAGTAATATTTTGTTATTTTTTTTTGTATCAATAATGTGTTTTTTTCTGGATTAGTTGTTTGTGTAAATGAGTATACATTTTTTTGAATTGAAATATTGTATCTATTAATGCTTGTAATATTGTTATAAGAATTCTTTTGGATCATAAATCGTTATTATTAAACATGGTTTGGGCAGCAATAATTGACCACTAGCAAGACCAAAAATTTACCCCAAATCAAAGAAATTATAAAACTTAATCGTACGAGAAATTCTATGCCTATTTGTGGCACCACTAGATTTAATTTATCACCATGTTGAACAACCTCTTTCCTCCTCTATGTCACATACAGTTTTTACTGTTTTTTTGACTGAATAAATCTAAATCTAAACCAATGCTTCCAACTGGTTTTATGACTTCTATGGCCGCCGCCAGAGCCCGACAAGAAAATCTTTATACTCTTACTTTATCAATTGCTTGTGTTATTCACTGGTTGCGAACTACGAGTAGTTAGGATGAAAAGTATCGAATGATTCAAACTCGCCAGCCATTTCTCTCGCACGCTACAAGCGTGACATAGCACAGCAACGATTTCAACGTAGTGAAAACTCCAACCCACACCCGAAAAACATAAATCCAGTTTGAAGCCTTTCTCAAAATCTTAGCCAACCATGATTCATGACCCCGAGGCTCTCCCCTAGAGTATCTTCTCCATTGTATAGATTAAGTTAGCTTATATAGACAAGCATAAGTCTAAAAAACATCTGTAAAGAAATTATACTAAACAAAGTATTCCATATCCATAACAAATAAATATGTTTAAAAAAAAGAACGATTTTGCGCCCTTCAAAAATTCGTCTTTAGCGTTATTTCAAGGCAGAACTTTAAATTCTGGAAGATAAACTGCGTGCTATAAAATTGAGGACGGTGCACTCCGGTAATTAATGAAGAGGAAAAACGCAATCGCCGGGGAGATAGCGATCGCCCGCGCGAGGGGGCGTGGCGAGGGGCTGCTTATCGCTGGATGGGCGTAATTGAGCGGATGGAAGCGTGCGGTGCTTGTCTTCGTGGACGGCCGAGGCGCGCGTGCGCCACCGCCCCCGGGAGGTAATTTTGCTCTTTGCGTGATTCGATCAATGAAGGGCAGGTTCGACGATGAGGATCAGGAAAATTGAAAGAATATAGTGAATAAGAACCAAAACTAAAAATAAAAAAAATTATAGTATGCAAATTCACATATAATCATGTTCTTTAAACATTACAAATGGTAACTCTATATTACACAGCAAATAAATACTAATGAAAATTAATGAAATATTTATCACAACAACAGTAAGTGTATAAATAAGAAATTGTTGAGTGGCCATTCAGAGAACGAGGTAGACAACAGTGATCTGTGGGTCTGTAAACAAACGTATCTTTACCTCACTTCTTTCAGTGATGATGCTTCATTCCTAATTGAGCCATTAGTATATTCTATTAGTCTATTTTCCATTAGTATATTCTATTTTTTTATTATTCCTTAAATTCAGTTCTGCACTCACGTTTCGACCGTCCACGGCTCTTACCCCGTGGGCAGCTCACACGCTCCGGCATTGGATCGCTGAATGAGGAGCAAGCGTTCCAACCTCTGACGGCCTCCTCACTGTGACACACCCGCCAAAGGATATAACAGGTCCATCTCCTGAAAGACGCGACCTTTCTAGCAAGGCCCTGGCTCTGAGCTGCCGAGAAATGCTCGGCAGGGCACTCTTCGCAGCAGCACACCTGAGGGTTCATACAGTCCCGCACCGCAGCGAGCAGCTGCTCGCGTGGCCCGTGCTCCGGCAGCTTCTGCCTCACTGCCAGGTCACGAATCCGTCTGCCACGCGCTACGTACTCGACCGTTTCGGAAAGCAGGACGAAAGCGTGCCTTCGTGGGCAGATTTCTCCAAAGATCGCCATTCATTTTGGGTGTGTGTGTCTGTGTGTGCGTGTTGGAATCGCCGCTGCCGTTCCCTTTTCACGGTGGCAGTCTCACGAATATTCAAAACCGCCAGTTCTCTGGCCACATGTCCACCCCACGATAAGATCTGTGAACTGTATGAATTATACATATACACACACACGCACGCACGCACACACGCACACACATGTGTGTGTGTGTGTGGCCCACCTAAGATGTTCTCTTCAATTTTACCCTGAACCGTTGCAGATACTGAGATGTGGTTTTCACTAAAGCTACTATATGCAAGGGTCACATATGATCATGCATAATATTATTCAATTGCATTTTTTATTGCAGAGATATTGACCCAACTTCAATTTTTTAAATGGAACCCGGTAGACTTTTAGCTCATCATAACAAGCGTGAAGAGACGAGTTCATAAATATGCATATCGCCATATGTTACATAACACAAATTTCGAGAAATTAAGAGCTTTAAAGACGCACGCCGACTGCTGGTTTCCGTAATCTGAACGAGAAATTCCGGGTGATATGTGGCGAGGCCATTTCCTTCCGTTGCGTCGACCCTGCGGTAAATGTAGTGATGCAATGTGCAAAGAAGCTCACGAAAACCCGCGACTTGCTCTTTAAGACTGCACACTTTCAGTCCTGGAGACAATGTATTCATCCATAACCATGTTCTGAGCAAATCTGTACGCCACAAGGTACTATTTTTAATTAATTAAATACTACAAGATTTGAGGAAATATTTGAATTATCAACCGTAGAGAAAGCAAGGGAAGATTGGAGAGTGAACATGTTCTGAATTAATAAATGCGTGTGCTGTCAGAAATAAAACGTTTACTACTTGAACGACTGAAAACCTCAGTCGGTATAAAAATATCGTGTAAATAAAAGTAAGAAAAATACTTTAAAATACAGAAACAAAAGGTAAGTTAACAATTCTAGAAATAGCTTCAATTCAATTATTTTTATTCAGTTCAATGATTTTTATTTTTCAGCACTATGTTAGTAGAACCACATTAATTATCAGTTGAAATCTTTGATTCTAAGATGTTCAATAGCTTACGTTAAAATTTATTTCGAGTACAAAAAAATCCAATCAACCAATTTCGAAATTTACGAATTTCAATGTCACTACGTAATTAAACGTCGTCTTATACATTACTAAACCAGATTTTATTTAAAATATTTTCGTCACTTCTGTGGTACTATACGGTAAACTCAAGCACCGGTCGCAGTCCTACTCGCGGGTCGCGGTGCAGACCTCCAGCCGAGTGGCCACGCTCTCAGGCAGTGCTCTCAGCTCACCTTCTCGTTCAGCGCCTCTCGCGAGCAGCTTCTCGCGCTCACCCCGTCACCCGCGCTCACGACTCGCACCGGCCCCGCGCCGCGTCGCGCCGCGCTCCAGAGTATCGAAAATGCTCCACCACAGAGCAGAGGGCGGGGGAGGGGGCGATGGCACTCCAAACAAAACGCGCTAAAAGAGATGTTTGGTTTTGTTTTGTTTTGAAGGAAAACAAATGTACATTAACACTCGCAGACCAATCGAGGAGGATGAACCAGGAGCCTAGACTGTTTATTTTCTCATATCTTTTTCACTAAGGATTTACAGTTTCAGTGTTTAGGATTTTTATCATTTTATCGTTTTTTAATTTTATTTAGAGACGCTTTGGAATTTCGACGCTAATTCGATTTTTAGGAAAAAGTCGACACCTTAGCCATGAGTTATCTCTTTCGGGTGGAAATTCCTTCGTTTCCATACAGCGTGGACTGGCCATAATCACATTCAAATCTTATTTTACATCTGTTTACAACTGTGGTGCAGTAAAACGAACGATATGCATTTTGAACTTCATTTTTAAAAGATGACGTAAAAATTATCGCAAATTGTTTCTGTTCGTATTATTCCTTCAAAACAAAATATTTAAAACAAACATGCAGAAAACGATTGTAGTGTTTTTATAAATACTTGAAATATTATTTCTTAAATATAAAGAAAATCTTAAATTACATTGCGATTTATTCTGAGGCCGGCATTGTCCGACCATACTGGTATTCTCAAGTATTAAAATGGCGTTGGTATGTGACGGATAACCGATTTTATACAGGCTAAATGTTGATAATATCTTAAAGTTAATACCATATTTGCCGTCATTTGTTCATTAGTACGAGTAGTAATCGACGAGTTGTAGACAGCAGTCGACATTTCTTCGAGTAAAGATGTGAGTGTGAGGTTAAGATTAGTGAAGCGAAGAGAATGAGGTTTTTTTAAATTCGAAGATTAAGTGCTTTAAAATTCAAAGGTTAATGAGTAAATAAACGCAATATTCAGTATTCGTCTGATCCGTCCTTTCACAAAAAAATTAGTGATTATATTACATGTGATGCATTACTTTGTAGAACATATTAAAATGGACTAGAGAATTTGTTTTCTATAATTTCTTATAACTTACAGATTTTGGTAAATATGAAGCACTTCAATTACATTGTCAGAAAAATTTTCACCTTTGTATTACCCACAGTTAATTGTGATTGTTTTGTCCCTGCTTTCCTATTTTTCTTACAGTAAATATGTGGAACGTTTCTACAGATATTTCTTTAGTTCGATGCGATCTCCAAGGCATCTCAAATTTATTTTCGAATCCATCCTCCTTCATTATTAAAGCGAAAGGTATATTACTCATTTCAATTTATACTTCAGTTCAATAGCGTTATGCAATACTAGTCCAACTCACAAAATGTAAAATGTAAGCAAATGACGTTCTTTAGACAGCTACGCCCAATTATTTTGATTTTCATACTGAATCCAAGGGATGTGTGTGTGTGTTGTACTAATCCTTAGAGGAAGAAAAACTACCACTGATTATTGTTCTTACGTTCATAAACTGCACAAAATTACAAATGATACATATTATTGAAAAAAATATTAAAAACATTTGTATTAGATGTTAGGACACATCCTACACATATCTTATTTTCTGCGTGCATCTTTGTTGGGCGAAATTTTTAAATGTATCCCAAAATTTAAGCCATTTCTCAAGCACGTTGATGAATATGACTTGATGGATAAGAAACAGGTTCTATAAGAGGAAAAATGTATTTTATTTTACCTGCCAGAAACGTCAATACTGAAATAACAAGAGAAATAAACGCCATTTGTAAAAATTATTTAAAAGATTTTCACAAATTTAAGGCAAGACTTCTTTATAGGTCGACTCCATATTTTATATAAACTTGTCAAATAACGGAATGTGGCATAGAACAAATGATCGAAATGGACGAACCGTACAATCATTATTTCTAAAAAAAGGAAGCTGAGGGATAATTTGCAATACGAAAATGAGCATTTTACAACATAAACAAAATTGAACACATGACCAGAGAGCAATTAGATAATATTGTAGTTTACAAATATTGCGGCCTAACCGTATCCCATATTTAAAAGTGAATAATTTAATTAAAAAACATGTATAGTACGTCGTTTAATAATCCCATCCCAGGACAAATAAACCTCGACTGAGCTCTAAATACAACCGTCCTAAATTATTATGCTCTGAACGCACTATTGTTGGCCAGAGGCGATAAAGTACACTTGAAAAGCAGATTTAAATCCATGAAAAATAGTCTTGTTAGTGGGAAGAAGAATTCTTTAATGATTAAAAGCACTGCGTTTCCCCACATTACAATCGCTTAATCTTTCACGCTACAGTCTAAACTCTTGAACCAATTTGTAAACAAATTCAGAAAGATATAAAAATTTCCTTGTTTACATTGGAACGTGTAATAACTTCTTTTAATAGTAGAGGAAAAAATACAAAAACAACACTTCCGATTTTCTAATTAAGATAATAAAATAAAACACGTTTGTACGTATAAACAATCAAGCCACTGGTAATAAGCGTGTTAGAAATTTGTGAAATTCTTTCCTAACAGAATTGAAAGTTCCCACCTCTAACTTTAAGATGTAAGCTTATCCTTAACCTACGCATCACAAAAAACTTCAAAGTAACTTTTAAACTCTGAAGATACTACGTGCTTTGAAATTAAGGAACAAGGCATCAGAGGTTATGGTTCGTTGAGAAGCATTGCAAAGATAAAATATAAAAGAGCAATTTTTCAGGTTATTATTTGAGTCAACACCAAAATTCCAAAAAGGAATGGTTACAACATAAAAAATAAACCAGAACACCAACATCTGTCCAATGCCATAAAACGTTTTTTTAAATAAGAAATTGCATTAATTCCATTCATAATTTGAACGACATAAAAATGTAATTCAGTGAAATTTCTTCGTAAATTATGTTTATTAATAACATTGATTTACTTGCTATTTCCCGTCTAAAATATGAATCAGTAAATCTTACCAATCGCCTCTCTCAGTGACTGAAAGCTTGATTATATCTCATAACCTTCGATGTAAGACTATACCTATAAGACTGACAATGTTGCTATGAACAGATTTTGCTATTATCAACAATTTTCGATTGTCCGTGTTTACGCATGTTAGGCACCTAATCATTTGTCTTGCAAAGTAAATGTTAATACCAAATGAAACGTTCATAAATTCCGTAAACTCCGTAAAAATTCCGTAAATTCCAGAAAATTTCAGAAAACAAGTTTTCTTCTGTAAACTAGAGTCAATCTATAACACTAATACAGAGAAATATAATTTTACTGTATTCGAGAAGAGAATAATTAGTTTTATATTTTTTAAAACTTTTTTCTTCAGCATAAATTCAAGTATTTAATTCAACTTCTAAAAATCAGTATTTCATTACACTTAAAATCTGCAATTTAATACATAATATGTTTACTGACATTTAGGAAGGAGAATTATGTCATCATGTAAAGGAAGGATTAAAATTGTGTATCAAAATTACTTGAAATGGCACATTTGTGCGGCTATATTAGTGTAGGAAGTATGGGAATTAATTACACACTAAATCGAGGTTTAATATGTACAGGAAATATTGTTGCACATCGACAAGTATTTATAGTAATACATTTTTTTTCAATTTAACACGAGTAACATTAGTTCAAACCTTCATATGTATTCTTATGGAAGACACGAAAAGAGTTTGTTAAAACCATTTTTCATTTCAAGAGCAATGGATTTCAGCTTAAATCCAATGACAGTGAGAGGTTGGAGAGGGTGCATCGACAGGTCCACGGAGTGGTGGTGGTAAGTGGCCACGCGGGAGAATTATTGATGATCTCGGACATGCAAGAGCCATCGAGTTGCAGGAAATCACAATACAAGTACTGGTCAGAGCAGTTTGAAGAAAAATGAAGTGAGCAACGACTTCGTCAAAAATGAATTTAATTAGCATAATATAAATTACTAGTTCGCTGACCCACGTTAAGTAACTGGTTTCAAGTTTTCGACAACTTTCAATAAAATTGATTTTGATTATATCCAAATGAAATAATTTTAGTCTAAGTATCATTTCAGTTCACTGCGATAAAAAATGTCCACGATATAGCTTAATGCACTTTATTTTAAATTTGTATGCAGTCGTTGTATGGATTGAAATAGTATACAATAAATATAATTTATGAAGAACGTATTTGTAAGATATAAGAAACTGTTAAGTCTCATTATTGTAAGATATACGATATTCTTGAAAATAGTTTGAAGTATTTTAAACATAGGCACCATGTTTCTCCAATGGCAGATGTATGAATTGTTTAAATTAAAAACAATGGTTAAAAGAAGGAGGCGTTAACGTAAATAAAACAAAGCAATTTTTTTTCCTTCAGTGTTTTGAAATCCGATATTCTATGTAGTAAAAATTTTAGGCTTCAATGAGTATTACAGAAAGGTATTATAAAATGTAGACAGTTGCCATTCAGTCCTGCAGAAAATTGACTATTATAGGTCAAGTAAAATCAATAATCCATATACTTCGATATTTGATTTAGTAAGTAATTATTGTAATGTCATATTGTTTTAAGTCATAGTTGGGTCATTCCACGTCAAATCACACAATTGTAAGGAAACTTTGATCTGGTGCCCTATATTTTTAACTATTTATTCCGCGAAGCGTATGAGCAAAAATATGAAACACGTGTTTTTCTTTTTTCACATCATTTTTAACTCGTGTTGTAATGACAGAAATTTGGTATTTTGTGACATCAAAAAACAAAAGATGCTCTTTCTTTTGATATCTATTTCGAATTAGTTATTTTTTAAATTCATTTTTTGACCTATTTTATTTTTATTTTTTAAATTCTCCCAAAACACGACAGTTCAAAAATTTGAAAAAATACCATTGTACTCTTTGAAAACTTTTACATAAGTATGTTAAATTTCAAAATGAGACATTGAGATAATTTTGAGAAATTGAATACAATAAATTGTAAAAAATAATTTGCTGCAGTGCCTGCTAAAACGTCACTCCATGTGTCAATCAGCAGTTGACGCGTACTACTTTCACTGAGCAAAGAATAGAAATATCCTTTCCCATCTTAATACATGCCGGATATATACACATGACTTCTATATTCAAATTAAAAAATGTCAAACGGATTCAAATTGGTGTCTGAGAGACGGAATGTTCACACAAATAAGAGTTAGTAATACAGTTAATTAAATTGATATTTCTTTTAATTCACTTTACAGACAATATCGTTTGTTAAATGTCCCATAATAAAATGAAACTATGTAGTATTTTTGGGCCTTCTAGTGATTTTTATATCACTGTTACAATAGTCCCCGTTCTAAGAATTATTTGTATTTGCGTTGCTAAAAATACAAAAATATTGTTCTTCACATTATCATCCGCACACAGAAGTAACTTCCTGGATAAATTAATAGTTTCCTGTCAGGATTGAAAGCTATATTTTATTGGGAATATTATAGTTGCCCCCCGCCCCCTACTTCGCCTCTAGCTCCTTTTCCAAATTCTTTCCGAAGCGAAGAAATGCCATTTAGCATTCTCATTGAATACATCTTGGTGTTAGTATAAACTCGCGTTGTTTTGTAATACTAAATACTTGTATTGACCCCATTGGAAAAATGTCTTAACACTGTGATAATCTTACTTGAAAAGTTATGAGTTTACACTGACAACGGATAATTGAATTTGTGTTATGTTTGAGACAACTAGAAAAAGAAATTATCTTTCGATGTTTAAATTCTTTGTTTTCTCTAATGTATAGCACAAAGGCATGCAGAGTAGGTACGTCATTAATACACAGCAGTCTCTGAATTATATTTTTTAGTACGAAAGAAAAAAATTATAAAAAACCACATTGAACAATGAAAGCTGAGGACATCAAATTTTATTTTTGACACGTAAAAAGAGTGGAAGATAGCAAACGATGGGTGAAGACATCAGAAGAAACGGAAGACGAACTTACTCGGTCAGTTTGTTTATTATCAGGTGATACGTTAGGATGTGTATTCCTTACCAGAACAGCAGTGCACGTTTATTCATCATTACCTCTGCCCAACACATTTGCAGCATTATCAAATGTGGTCGATTTTTAAATTTCTTGAAAAAACTTCCACTTGATGCGTCACGAGAAGGAATTTTGAAAATTATATTTTCCAATAATATAACTTTTTCAACGGCAAACGGTCAATTTTCAACTTCTCAAAAATGCTAATTGTAACATCCAAAACGTATAGTTATTCTCCAATTGTATATTTTCATGTTAAGAAAATACAAATAACAATAGTACTGATATTTTAAGGTTATATATGGTTACTAACTTCACGGAACAACGCAGACGTTTCTCGGATTTTTGTGTTTACCCAACGGACTCGGTATTTGTGAGAAAGAATTCTGATCTGTTTCAGGCATAACCTAGCCGTGTCTATTGTTTATAAATAAATATAATAGTCGCATTTTGCTAGAAGATTTCCATTTGAAACCGTATGCGCGTTTCTGTGATTCGTAACATGACATAAGTCTCACTGTTGCTTTTACGTTTGGACGTCTCGATGCGTCGTGTCATTGACGCATTAGTAGTTCGAGCAGCGAGCTCGGTGGGCAGCGGGTTGCCTACGTGCTCCGGTGAACAAACTTTTTTTTAGATGTTATATTTCCGCACTTTGAAATTATGTTAATGTCTACATTTGTGTAGAAGTATAGGAGTATTTACAAAAATTAATTTAAGTGTCGACCTAATGTAAAAAATTGCATTTCAAAAATTAATATATATTTAAAACTTTTAAATAACAAGTTTACAAAAATTATATTTACATTAGATCTTTTACAAAGATTCACATCTTTTAAATTTAGATGTAATTTCTATTTTGAAGGAAACGGTATTTTCGCAAACAAATTTTAAACATCAGTGTGCGCAAAATTCTTCCAAAAAAATTGGTTATATTTCTAAAAGGGGTGGGATTAGAACATAATGGGACAACTATTTTCTACCCTAGACCTCGTGAAAGGAGTTTCAAATCGCTAAAAAAATGTTTTGTGAATATTCAATTAGGCATGGAATGACCCACTTTAGTGTCTAAAGTGTGTAGAGTATAACGTTTCTTACTATATAAAACGTTATATGTACGTAAGTTTATCATTTTCAACGCGGTAATGTTCATACTTTTAAAGGGATCCTCGGTGAATCTAAATCTTTCTTCGTTTATGGCAAAATGCTTGTGACTGGAATAAAAATGTATGCTTATTTCTAGGAAAATAATACGTACTTTGCGTTTACACAATATTGCATTTGTAGAAAAAATGTCTTAAATTCTTGCACACGGTTGTCAGGGAAAATAATAATTTCTTCAAACATAGGAAGAATAATTGATAAGTGATTTCAAACACGTCAAGTGGTAAGGTCATTAGTTTCGTAAGTGTAGGGGGAAGGCGGTGATCTTCCCCCACTGCGTGTGAGATCCGGCGCCAAATTACGTCAACTAGAGGGGTTTTCCCAAACCAGATATGTTTCAGCAGCGCCCCAGCTGTAGGCCTATCAGCATGTGTGGTAGTAGTGCACGAATGTGTATGTGTGTATAAGTAAGGTGTGACAGGGCAAAGAAGGGGAAGGAAAGATCGCACGCTGTCCGTGGCCCGTTTGGTTGAGTAATACTCCAGCATTTGTCTAGTGTGAATCGTATAAATCACGGAAAGCTACCAATCAGAGTAGCCGACCGCTAGAATTCTCCTCCAGACAGCGTGTAAATTTAACTAAGCTATCTAGATCGGGACTCCCGGTCAGAGGCACTGCTGTGACTTCAGCTGATGCCTTGAGCCACCTCTCCCGATCAGCCGGAGCCAGACATTTTCAATCGGAGGTTATACCCCATTGTCGGAAATCCCAAACCGCCAGTACCATAAACTTAACATCCGACAGGATCTTGAGTTGGAGCACGTAGCGCGCCGCGTGCGGGCGCCATAAAGCTCGCAGCCGCACAGACAAATCGTAAGCGTCGGCCAGGTGCTCCTTCCCCTGCCGTCGCGTTACTCCACGTGTTACTGCCGGTCGTTCTTTAGAAAAGGCGAGGAGAGCGCGAGGCAATCGACGCTCGGCTGCTTTCGCGGGCAACCCGCTTCGTGGAACTGTGATGGAGTGTAGCAGCGGAGATTCATCACCACAGGATATTTCAGAAAAAAGTTTACAAACGTGAGAAATGTTTAGAGGGTCTCGAAGAAGATAGCTTTTACCAATGGTCAGAATTTCATATAACCACCTGATTTTTGCGTCTGATTATTGGTCAACTTCTCATGCATTGATGTTCAGCAAGTTAACGAACTATCTTTACATCTCTACGTGACCTGCTGAACGCCAATATATGCCGAATTTCCTATAAATCTGGGAAAATGTTACATGATTAATTTCATTATATGAAAATGTAGCTCGAGTTCGAGTCACGGTCGAGGGAAAAATGGAGAGGCAGCCTTCTTTTAAAAGAGTCTCAGTTTCTCTATGTGTGTAACGAAGAAAATCTCAGGCGGGCGGAGTTTGCTAGAAAAAACGTCATGCTCGCCACATGTCTCTTTCCCCCAAGGGCGGTATGTTGTTGAATTAATTGTTAAATTTGAAAAAAATCCTCTATCACGTGGTTTAGCCAGAATCCATGTTTTGTGGGTCCTTGACTGAAAAACTTACTGATGACAAAACGTTTGTCTATCTATTGGGCCGTCTAGCCGTTTGTGAACAACGCTGGCGGCTAAACCGTTCAGCCAATTTTCTCCAAAGTTGGTATTTCTCAAGCGATTTTCGCGAGTTGCGGGTTTGAATTTGAAACCGATATTTTATTTTGGAGGTTTCATACATGAATCTTTTGGAACATGTTCCAAATTTTCAAAATAATGTCTCCATCGATTTTGATTTAATTTTGTTGTTGGATAGTTTGAAGGAGGTTTAAGATAATGGCGTAGGTTTCATGTTCATTAAAAAAGCCGATTTCTCGAAAATTTTCAAAGTTCACTATTATTTCGGAGTATTCCTAGAAGTAAAATATCAAAGATATTTTTTCTTGTTAAATCTGTTTTTTAAACATCGATTTTGCAAAGCGGTCATGTACAATGTCTCGCAAATTTCAGTACTTTTTGCATAATTAGGCGTCAAAGTCGTGCGAGAAAGATTCAGTGTTATAAATAATCTCTGAATTAATGCATTCTTAACTAGAATGTATTCATCGTCTTGTACTTTTGTAAAGATGCACGATCACTCTATACTAATTGATGATGTTCAATGAGATGAAGACCGAGCGGGTTTTGAGAAATATTTTGGGGACATTCAAAGCTATAAATATGAATTCATACGTAGTCAGTTTAATAATCCTTAAAAACGTATGTAAATTGAAGTCATATAATTTAAGTATGTTTTAATTGCGTAAAGGACTTTATTTCATTATGATAATGATTATGAACGTTGGCACCTTGAATGATTGCAGCTTAAGTTTAGACGGGTTCCTGAGGCATTTGCACTACTGAGGGGTCTTTCTTACGCTTCCGACGTGAAGGAAGTTTGTAAGGAAACACCTGGACGCTGAGCAGGCGGGGCGAGTGACTCTTAGTTGGCGTCGAGGTCGCTTGGCGCAACCGGGCGCAGCGACTGAAGCTCAGCTAGGCGTACCGAGCTCTCATCTCGTGCATGTAGATGTGGCACATTTCATTAGTCAGCTCTGGTGTACACAGTCTTGTCAAGTGTTCTTTGGAAGGAATTTTGGACATGTATTATAAAATATTTTACCCACGTATTGCAGTTAATAATAATTCTTTGTTTCATCGTGTAAGCCCGAGAGTGACTCAAGGGCACTTTTTAGCTTCTCTCTGTGCAATCCCGGATGAGATGGAAGGTGTGGGAAAAATAGAGTTTTAGCTTTCCTTTAAATGTCTCAGTTTCTGTAGCTGTGTGGCGAAGAAAGCTCCAGCTGCAGAGGTTACAAAATGCGATAAAGGGAATAAGTCATGTTGCCTACATGTCACTCTTACTCCCCCAAGAGTGGAAATTAACTAGCCGCAGGCATGGAGGGCTCCGTTAGCTGGACGGTAAAGAAAGACAATCGCCTCAAAATGACCAATTCATTGTACATAAATCTGTTTATTAATGCCAATGTCATTCCTTTGAATATGTAAACAACAATCAATGTATGTAATGCAAAAAAGGTCTGAAGTGGTTAATGTGTGAAATGCAAATTGTTAAGTAGTAGCTACGAAGTAATTAATTTACGTAGTAGAGCAGTTTTCACAAAAGTGTGTAGTAGTTGGCGAGAAGTTAACGAAGTGTTGGGTGAGAGTGATTATCTGAATTTTCTCTGGTGTAGAGAAGGTAGCGGTCATGTGCTGCAGGCTATGACGTAGGAGTCAAAGGGAAAGACCAGCCTTTCGTAATGTTTCCATAACAGAAGCGACACAAGGTGGGGACGCGTGGTGTTCTTTCACGAGTTGAAGAGATGTTTTCGAGGCAGAATGCAACCAAAGAACCTTACGGGAAGACATCGAAGAAGGTTGTGATGACGCCGGGTTATGGCTAGTGCGTGGATGGCGGGGGAACATGTGTAGTGTATTGAGCCATTTTCATTTTTCAACACGAGTTTTCTCTGGTAGGTGACAATGATTCTTTCTCAGTTTGTTATTATGTTCCCAAATATATTTAACTTAATTACAAAAATATGTGAATAAGATACCCTATTCTTAATTTCGAAGTTTGATCAATTGCAATTTCACGAGTTATTAAGTTATCAGTGTATCTCTTATTATTGCCATTTATACACAAAGATAAAGATCGATTATTACCACAGCTTACACTAATAGTGTTCTCCAGGAAACCTGTTAAAGTAGCTTTCTTTAAAGAAAAAAAACACATATTGAACTCAAAAGTCATTTATTACTACTTCAAAGGGAAGAAGAAATGAAACCATCATGATACAAAAAAACGCTTAAATTATTAACATCTTAATTTACTAATACTAACCAACCGTACCTACTTCAACAGAATACAGTTTTAATTATTTAAACCTATCAAGTAATCTAAAATAAAACTCAATAATTTCAATTTCCTATTTCCCCAATAAACCTTCAATGTCTCTTAATGTTTGTGTAAATGTGGAAACCAATTTTAACCCGTGAAGTAGGAAGCCTTTGTCTTTAAAGGGATTTTGTGGGCTCTGTAAATAAAAATATGTTCGTGCACTGATATGAAATATTAAAAAAAAGGTTGCCATTGCCATTTTATTATTGTCTTCAATTTTGTCTATTGTTTTTAATTTTCAACATCGTAATATTGTCCTTGACATTTTGTGTATTAACTCCAATCCAATTCTTACATTAATTTTCTATTAAGCCATCTCCGCTTCGAACGTTCCTATATGACGTATCCACAACGCGGTATGCATAGATGCACCCTCTCTAGGATGATCGAAGTTCTCGATTTCTTGCGTTCTAAGTGAGCGAGCCAACAGTTGTTTAATTTTCCAATTTTTTCCAATAATTTCTCAATGGTTGTTTAATTTTCCCTATAGAGCCTACAGAGAACATTTCATGGCATGGAAACCCTCCGGATATCCAGTGAGACATGCTTGACATCTTTTGTTTCCATCGTATACGAGTACGGATTCCCGGCCCAGCCTTCATTCGTTGTTATCGGTCCCGCAATCAGTGCTCCCGTCATGTCCATGCGCATTCTTCATGATTTCACAGTTTTTATTAAATGAATTTTCTGTTTTAACTATGACACATTGTGATCTATTAGTATATAAACACCTCCGCAGGTTTTGAAATTGAATAAATTCAGCCCATTTGGAGGGGGGGGGGTCATGTTCTAATAATCCGCATTGTGGAACGACATACGTTATATTTGGAGCAATCGTAATGATTGAACGAAATGCTTAGTGCCTATGTTGCATTTGATAATCCTACACCGTTGTAAATTATTCTTGTTTTGAATTCTCATTGCACATATATTTAACTTATTTAATTTTGTATATGCTTTAGCCCGCATTAAATGACATCATACAGGAATATTATATTTCTAGCAAAGCTTACGCTCAAATGAGTAATGACAATGGAGGAGGGAGTAATAGTGAAAGGCTCGCATAGCAATAAATGGTGCTAATCAAACCCCATCCTAGAAAAGTTTCGCATATGTGCTACTTTAAAATTTATTTGCCAGCGTGGACTTGAGGTTTTACTTCCTTTGACGATTAAATTCAGCTTATTTTTGCACTGTATTATTGGTCATTTAGTCTAAATATCAATCATAAAAACGGGAAAATAACAGAGTGATCATACGTCTATTATTATATGTGGTCTTTATAAAAGTTGTGGCTTTTGAAGTTAACCCATTTTTTTAAGTTCTGGAGAGAAAAAAACATTTGACCAGTATTTTTATCCTTTCAAAATCTGCTTTGTAGATTATCATGTTTATGTTATGTTATTTAAATGATTTACATGAGGTTTTGGTAAATTATGAAGTAGAGAGAAACAAATTTGCTTATGAGAGTTTTAGCAGCTATGAGTGCTTATGACAGATTATGAGAGTTTCGGAATGTATTATATTTTAAAAACATTAATATTATTTAGCAACATAAATTGTCTTCACTCCATTTGTTGTAACACATATGCACAAAATTAACAAAAGCTGCATATTACATAGGCATACAAGGTTAACAGCGGAGTGAAATCATTTATATCGATTTTTAAAGAGACTTCTGCTTAAAGCAAATTTAAAATTGAAAGTATAATGCCAATATGTTAGAGTGAAATTATACTTCGCGCTGAGCACTTGATCACTATAAGGATCTCATGAGTCATTAAATCAAGCGTTTGAAGGCAGAGAAGTCCGTTTTACCTTGTGACGGAGCAAAATCTTAAAAGCAATTACACTTATCTGTTATATTCCGCAACTCAAAACATATTACCAAATATGAGTTGCAATTTCAAAAGAATGGGTACATTCCTATAAGTGCTCTCTGAAATAGTCTATGTGCAATAGAGGGTAACACAAATGTGCGCACAGGAAATATAAAAGTTTCCACGAAAGTATGGACAATCCACTATAAAATGACAAAATCGTAAATTACATGATCATTGCAAAATGTTAACAAAACGACCAATTAAACTTTTAATAGGAAATAGAGAAATAGAGCTGCTTGCGGGAAATAACGTACGTCCAAGTGACTTTTTTTTTCTTCAATACACTAACGCGCAAAGCCAATGTAATCCGACCCGTGTTGCACAGGTGAACACGTGCATCGCCGGCTTTACATGCGGTAGTCGCCGCACAAAGCCCTCGCCCTCTAGCCCCAGCTCCGTCGAGAGATTTGCATTCCTGCTCGGCGCTGAATGAACGCCAGAGCGTAGCAAATGAATACGGCGCGGCGACCGCGCGTCAGCCCGGCTGCCCACCAACGAACGATCCCAGCGAGCGAGTATTTTTCGCAAATACCCACCCCCGGGAGGCGCCCCGCACGCGTAGCAGGCAGGGGCGGGAGGGGGCGGCCATGAATTTCATGAGCGGCCGCCGCCACCGCCAGCGAACGCGATAATCGTGACTTATCGGTCGCCCCCTCCTCCGCCATCCGCACACACACCGAACACCGACCTCCGCCTCTTCTCTCTGGACACCGCTTCGTCCTTTAAGCTCCCGACTCGCTCCCGACTCGCTCCCACATCCTCGGCTCCACTGCCACACACTCTCTTCCTTCTAGTCGCCTTCGAAGACCCGCCTCCACACACACACACACTCGTCCTCTTTTTCTTCCCGTCCCATCCGCCGTCCTGGTCCCTTCCTCGCTCAGAAGCCTTGGCTTCAGATTCACACTCTCTCTTCACCCTCATCCACGTCCCCACGCCTCTGAACCTCGCCTCTGTACTTACCAGGCAAATGTTTTGGATGAGAAATTACATCCTATTCTTTAATTTGAATTTTAGAACTTATAAAATTTTTGATGTTACAATTAAAATATTTCAATATGCCCTATTTTGTATGAAAGATATATAATATAGTGAAAATGAGAAATTTCGATAGCTTTGGAGATTCCAGTCCAAGCAAAACAAAAATTATCCTGTAAGTTTGAATTCAACACACACAAATAACGCTTCGTCATTTGTAGTCTTGATGCTGAAAATTAATACACCGAGTGTTCTCAATATTTGTGTACGCTTCAATTGTTTATGTATTTTAATACATTATCACAACTCAGTTTGTTTTAGTTAACAATTTAGTTTGAAGAGTAATTATAATAATATCACTTTCAATAATCCTAGAGCATTTTTAATACAAAAACGTGTCCAATGAAAACTCATAACTGTTCTGGTAAATTCCCTACCCCTGCGAAGCGTAATGGTTTAGGTGGCTTAGTTGCAGTGGATCGAATATCGCAACAAAAGCTTTAGATCCACGTCGAAGTAAGTGGGCGATTGAAAGATACACGTGGGCGATAGCTGAGGTGGCAGAATGTATTGAGGCCCGCAGGATGGAACGGGCGATGGTGACATTGGGAGATTTCCGGAGACCAAGAAAAGCGAAACTATTTACCTCTTGAGTAGAGGGCAAAGAGTCAGAGTTCTGCAAGTCTTTGTTCAATCGTTTTGGCTAAAATTTAAAAATTCTACAATTAAAATTGAAAATGTTGTAAAATATTTACTGATGGGCAAAAAACCATTTGTAGTATTTTATGAATAGTCAGTTTGCCACCGAAAAACCAATGAAAACTACTAATCAATGCTGCTGAGAAACTGTGGAATTGCAGTTTCTATTAAGCAAGATCTATTAAGCGTAGCATAGACTTCGGATGTTTATTGTATCGCAGCATGTTGTTTCATTTTGATAAGACGTGCCTCTAATGCAAATGCAGAACCGTTAAATTCCGGACATCTGCGAGCCTAGAGTATCTAAACGTAGGAGCTGTTGCGGCGGCCCCAGCGAAGCCGACAAAGGCGCGGCGATAGCTGCGGGGGCCGTGAGAGGCGGTGCGGGGCGGGGCGGAGCGGGCCGGGCCGTTGCAGCGCGCGCGTCGGCGATAGCTGCTGCGGCAGGATGGAAGGCGACGCAGCGGCTGGGAGGGGGATCGGCGCCGATGGATGATTTACATAAACAGCGGCCTACCTGCGCGCTCTGCCGCGGCGCGGCGCGGC
>BOPP01000109.1:2064750-2088934 GCA_017312745.1 Gryllus bimaculatus
GAGAAGATAAGCCATATTTTCAGTGATGAGTGCGAATTTTGACGGCCAAAATACATAAATAATGGCACTCTTCATCTCTCAAGTTTCGCAATTTCACTTAGCACTATTCGTTTACACGCTACGTTAAGGAATCTATCATGTGCATTTTGCAGGATTAAGCTGGGCTAGTTGTATGTTTTGTGAAGGAAGGAGTACAAGCAATTTCTTAGAATCGAGTGTCATTCACCATAGTATGCTGGATGGGAAAAATGCACATTATTTGGAAGAAATTTGCGTTTTAAATGGAATCAAATGGGTAGGATATTTAAATATATGAGTCTTTATAATACGGGCGGAAATGCAGTCACGCATATTTCTTACCATTTCAAATCACTTCATTTCTAGTGAAGTACCTTGAAATACAATTGTTTGGTTGGATGGGGAATGTTTTTGCACTTATGCGCATTTGTGATAAACTACAGAGTTTCTATCTCTTACTTTCTAGAACTTAATAGGAATTCAAAACCACATGACTTTATAAGCTTAGGAAGGACTGTGCGAATTCAAAATTTTATGAATCATATTGTTCTTCAAAGTTTTTAATCTAACCAATTTGTGTAAGATATGTGTTTCATCATTTAAAATATAGAATTGGTAAATTCGATAACAAGAACAGAGAAAAGACTTAATAAAAACAGGGAAGTCTTCAGTAGATCTATTAATAAACTTAAAACCCGGTCAGATCAAAAAGTGGAATTTTCTAGTACCAGTCTGTGTTCATGGCTAGCATAGTTTTCAATGAACCACCGTTTGAAAACTCTCATAAATACTTATCTTTTTTAATTATAAAATCTGTAGATGATAATGTTTATTTTATTACCCCTGCTTGAGTGTGTAAGTACATCTTTTACGACTTTAAAAAGAATTTAATGAGTTAATACAAACGATCAATGGCCACAGAATTCGACTAAGCATTTTTTGCGGAACTGTTTATATCAACATGAATTCGTTTGGCCACATAAGACACATTTAGTGTGAAACGCATTATCAATACAGTTCTCAGTTTTTGTATTACTCTCATTGACCTCAAACTTGTGGGTTGTGTAAAGTTTACAACGATATCATTGTTTGATTCTCAACTATAAAAAAGGTTTAAGGAAATCTGAATAGGAATCTGAAATAAAGTAATGAACTTTTGAAATTTGAACACATAACTGTTAATTATTAGACTTTGACAGAGTATATGACTTTTATTGGGCAAATTCGATTATTGAAGTTTCTTTTAAAAGTTTTAATATTTCCCTGCGCGTAGATGAGTCTGCGTCTCTTTTGTTTTTGGCCGGTGATTTTTGTTTACTCGGTCAAACTAATTATCATAATGTCTGTAATTTATTTAGACTCTTAAACGAGGTTATGTTCTTCGCTTTCATCGAACTATCAAATTGTTTACTTCTTTATTGTTGTACTTTTGTTACATTGGTTCGTTTCCAATCTGTTTTCTGTGTTCGTGAGATTAAGTACGGTTTTCTAGGGAAATATACCTCATATTGTTAGAAAAATGTGGCATTATGATTTACGTAATAATAAGTAGATTCGATTGAAGATTAAAGAGATCAATAAGGGAGAAACTTAGATTGAATATTTTAGTAAATGTCAAAAATAAACAACAAAATGAAGCACATTATGCACTAACGTGAGAAATGCACATATATTTATGATTAAATATGGGCAAAAAACAATGACATCGAAACACGTTACTAGTGGCATAATATTTGGGCAACTCTCTTTCGCTCACTGAAGACTCCGCATTACACCCGCCCGCTTCAACTTCCATATAGTCCATCCTACAACATGTTTGTTTCCGACCAAATCGACATTGCTCTGCAGACTATCAACAGATTATTCTCTCTAAACACTCATTTTCATTTCATTCTCAACGCTTTACTTATTGTACTGTTCTCTACTCCATACTTCAACGTCATCATGTTTGGTCTGCCTTTATTGTCTCCTCTGCATAATCCCTTTCCTACCATCAAACATTGATCGGGTCGATAAATATGCCCAAAGAACTTCGGCCTTCAATTCTCCAATGCTTTACCACCGCGTCTCTTCTTTTGCTTCATTCTCATACTTTTTATTGTTCCAACTCATCATTAGCTATTTATCGGAGCTATTGATCTATGTGGCAATTTTGTATTGTTCTTTTTTTTTTACCATCGATAGTCACCGCTGCTCATTTTCTTTTACATGTGTTCATTAGTTCTTCCTTCTTTATCACCCCAATTTTTGTTCAAACAATGTCTCGCATTACTACTACGCTTTCGATATTTTTTTTTCCAGTGGGATGGTCGCATCAATACGCAGTCCGAAAAAGCAATCAAAAACTTTGAAACATACCATTACAAAATTTTGACATGGAAATTCCGAACGTGGAACTTTCGAATATTTTTGAAATAGTTTCATAAGTAAAATACTTGATTTTGAGTTATTTCATTGTTGCCTACACATTGATTAAAAATGTATCGCCATATTGAATGGCGCATGGTCAGCGCGATCTATTCGTCAGCTAGCAGGGTTTTCCCAATCAGATATTCGCCACCAGCAAAGTCACGCGCAGCTAGGCAGCTCTAAGGTCGAAACAGCCTCCGCGGAATGTGTGGTTGCGTGTTTCAAGTGTAAGTGTGTAGTCAGTAAGGAATAGATGGAACAAGGCAGGAGAAGAGAAAGTCCGCGCGGCGGTCCGTGGTTTTTTGTAAGGTACTATTTACTCCATCATTTCACCTGGTTTTGATCGTTGAAACCACAGCACAACTAACTGATCAGGCAGGCGGTCACTATAATTCTCTCCAGACTGCGCTCCTTCGACTTAGCTACGAAGCTTCTTCTGTCGAAAATGCCGGCACGTCGGAATTCGCACATATCAGCCTCCAGGTTTTAGATGCATTGTGAACATAAATTGATTCCCGAGGCTCTTAACCGGTATGGTCAAAGATAAAGTCACTTTTTCAATGCTTCCTGTGGTGGGAAATTTCATTATGAATAAGTGAAACTACAGCAATTTGCCCCAAGAAAAGAAAGATCCCATTGTAATATGGATTTGATAGGCTCTTTTTCTGGCAAAAGCAGATACTTGTCTATCGAAAAACACTATAGTGAATTATGGATTACTATAAGAGGAATGTGAAAAGCGTAACCTAGCAATAATGCATTTTTTCACTACATACCATAGGCAAAAATTGTTTAGCCTGGCCCTTTTATCGAATGTAAGATTTATTGTAACAGATTGTGAATGGATCCATCATTGCTTTACAGTTTAACACGAGGAAATTGTAATTTTCATAGTCTGAGGATAAAATAATACACAGTTCTAAAAAGTGAGAATTAGAAATTGTACTTGCAAGAAAATAACCAGAACATATCCTATTCTCACTACACCCTCTTAGATTTTCAGTAATTCATCTTATACCGCTCAATCACCTCCGAAATTAAATTCTTGACTTGAAAAGTAGTTTTTCACATATTGTGGGTAATGCAAATAATTTAATTATGCAAAACAATTTACACAAAACTTAATGGTTTGGTTTTTCAATTTTGATTTTAACTAATATTTATATTAAACGTTTTTTCGTGCATGTTTCGTAGGCATCACCAGTATCGCGGTCATTTTAAAAATGTCATTTACAGAAATGGGACCATTTCGCATTTAATTAATTTGATACGACCGACTATTTTTTGACGTCATTGGCTTTAACCTACTTTCGTAGGCTGTACTTTACTTGTCATTCAAAAAACTATAATTGATCACAATCTTCAACCGAATATTTCTGCTTTCGCGACTATCCAGCACTGTACATCTTGGAGGGTTTTCTTCCCCGAATGTTGAGAACAGCTGTGTCAAAAATAAATGTACAACTTCAGATGTAGAAGGATCGTAACTTTATTACTTTTAGGTTAATAAAAACACACAGTTGGAAATTACATATACGGAAGTTTACATGCTTACATGTTTTCATCTCTCTCCCTCCTTTGGGGCAACCCCGTATGCAACCGTTTTCTGACGAACCAATGCAACTGGTCGCTACATGCAACGGATTAACGGGAGGATTAGGCCTCATTCTCCATTCTCGAAGCATCCTTGTCTCGATCGCTCCTCTACGTCCGCACAGGTAAGCGTTTAACTAAAATTTATACTTATATGCGCTTTCCTATAACACATGCAAGAAGTACTCGCGAGCCTTTAGAAGCGGTCGGCTGAACGGAGGTACCTGGGTGGAAGGTGCCGGGGTTGACGACGCGTCTCTAGTTCCAAGCAGGAAAGAAGCCGCCACCTTCCCGAGATTTATATTCACTAACTCTACGAGATAATGGCAAATAGAAGTAGATCGTGGCTGGAGAGGGAGCAATAGTCATCAATTAATTCCCGTTTCCTTTAAGGGGCGCGAATAGGCTGGATTGTTGAGGTCGCTAACGATGAAGGGCCGCAAGCTGCTCGGCTAAAGGGTAGGCGGCTTTCGAATCCACTCAGGCATGGATGTTTGTTGTGTGGTTCGTGGAACCATATGCGTCTTGCAATTTCTCTACGGTTAAACATAATCAAGTGGTCGCTATATGAAAAGATGTTAAAAGAACACCTAAAAATCTTCAAAGAGTGCAACAGTAATCAGAATTGGATGGAACGGTCTGAAAAATAATTTTAAATGCATGTTGGAGGTCTTATGGAATAGTTTATCATAGAAAACGTGGCGGGTTTAAGTGCAATCTTCATTTTTTAAGATATAAAAAATTTCCTTTGATATCCATGTCAACTTCTCGAAACGCACAGAGCATTGCGCAAGTCTCACTCGTGCTCGCCAGCTTTCCCGGAAATGCTCTAGCGACGTGAAGAGGAAAGGAGCAAGGAATAGCGGCCTACAGGACATTGCGAAATGGAGATTGAGGACTAGACACGCGGGAATGTTTATTAGGGCGATAAGGAATGTTATGCTTTGCTAAAAATATAGGTATTACATGAATATGAATATGTTCAAGAAGGATGTTGACACACAAATGGTGTTCACAGAACACAATATCTTAAGTGACAACGACCTGAGAAGAGAAAGAAGAGGAATACTAGATTCTAGAATGGAAAAATACATTCCGAAGTATGGTAGATGCTCAAACAGGAGTTTGGGAGCACGCGAGTGTTGTAAAAGTTGAAAACAGGCAAGCTCGTGGGGAAAATTCATACAATAATCAAAGAGAAGAAGAAGAGAAGAAAGACGAATGTCAATTCATGCATTCAATTTTACAACAAGATGAACCGTCTTTGCTAAGCAAAGTTCAACCGCACCACCATTTCCTTTCTTTACGCTCATATTGGAACCGACTTTTGACTTTCCTATAATTGTTAGGTGGGTTGTATTTGTGAATATTTCTCATCTCAGGTAAAAAAGTAATTTTGAAAAAATATATATTTTCTTAAGGATCGTGGATATTTCTTTGTCTATTAAAAAGGGAAGTGTTTATACAGAAAACTTTCAAACTTAAATACATTTATTGTAACAAAAAACCACAAAAAAATTGCCTTTAATACATATACTTCATCAGATCGTCTCTTTCTCCTTATAGAATGAAAAAACAAAATTTAACTAATTCATTTACAATTTTACTACTGTCTTTTGTAACCTTTGGAACATGGCGAGTGTTAATCAAGCAGTTTGCAAATTTTGTCAAGGTTACAACATTAATTTGAATACATCAATAGAAGATAAAATAATAGTACTCTCTCACCTAATTTAATATTAGTATTGTATGTAAACTTATACAATATTACATCAAATAGTCAAATATATTACACAACAAAAAACACCTTAAATTAGTACTCTTCTTCTCTCTCCATCTTCTCTCTCTCTTCTATCTATCTAATCTATCTCTCTTATGTATCTATCTCTCTTCTATCTATCTCTATTCTCTCTATTCCTCTCTGAATCTCTCTATCCTCTTGTCTCTCTCTTCTCTCTCTATCTTCTATCTCCTCTCTCTCTATATATCTTCTATATATCTCTCTTTTCTCCTCTCTCATCTCTCTCCTCTCTCTCTCTCTCTCTAATTATATATATATATATATATATATATCTCCCTCTCTCTATCTCTCTCCATCCTCTTCTATCTCTCTCTCTCTATCTCTCTATCTCTCTTTATTTCTCTCTAAGTTCTCTCTCTTCAACTTCTATTCTATCTAACCCTCTCCCTCTCTCCCGCCACCCCCTCCCTGTCCCTCCTCTCCCTCCTCTCTCCTCTTCTCCTCCCTCTCTCTATCCTCTCTCTAATCCTCTATCTCTCTCTATCCTCTCTCTATCCTCTCTCTCCCCTCCCTCTCCCTCCCCTCCTCTCCCTCCTCTCTTTCTTTCTCTCTCTCTCCTTTCTCTCTCTTTTGAATACAACGTGAAACTTTCAGCCAAAGAAATCTCAAATTTATGCTTCTGGCATGTTTTTTCTGACTGGGAAAATTGTTTCACACCCAATTTATAGTTTCATTAGTAAACTATTTTCCCATTAGAAAACATGATTAAATTCTACTTCCTCCACCCACAAGCAAAATGAAGGTTCCATTCCCTGCAAAAGATTATCTACTCACCCCCGATGTATTGAAACTTTTTTAGAAGTGCCAGTATTTTCAGCATTTCATTTACGCTTATTCAATCACTCGGGAAATGTTGTTACTAAATATCCGTTCGAGGGAGTACTTTATCGATCGATCTTGTGCATCGGAGTCGTCTTTCCCGTGATGTCGGGTCGGAAACTGGGCCGCCAGGCCACCGTGTTCGCGGCTTCCGTCCGGCGCGTCGCAAAAGTGGGCCGTTTAAAGCGAGCACTGTCCACTGCTTGTGGGCTGCCATATCCTACGATTCAATCACATAAGTTTTTAAGCTCTTGAGTTGCACTTCCACGCCTTAGTCTCCTATTTCCACTCCGCTGGCGTACGTCGTTTAACTCCTTTTCACTCGTTCCCACCACCTCTCTCTCGCTTCGGTCGGCACAGACACTCCAATTCAAAACGTCTCTCTAAAAGGATTACTACTTCTTTCCCGCGCTATTCAAATGTTGCCATCTTAATCACAGATAGGCAACGGTTACAATATATGTGGGAGTTCTTCGATGTGGTGACGTTGTGACAACATGATTACGCATTATTTTGTGGAACTTTCTTATCTGTGGTTAAATGACACTTGTTTATGATTTTTTGTTTAATTCAAAACAGTATTATTAACGCTTTTCGTTCTTCTGTATCGCACTGGGTCCTCTCACTGTCACGTCCTCAGGCCCTCTTGAGTAGTAGTCTAACGAAATGAGTGCAAGACGTATACCCGGGTCCTCTTTAAAAAATTGTACAGCAACCATCAGTAACGTCAGTATCTTGAATATTAAAAATATTGTCTACAAATAGGCCCTCAATTGCTTAGGTCCGCCCGCATGGCGGGCTTTGCGACATTTCATTAGAAATCAAAATACACTTTTTTCTGATCATTAACTCTTCTAGAGTTATTTGAATGCTTTTTGCCTAAATTAATAGTCACAAAGACAACCAATATTAGAAGTTAGACGAGAATAAACCACTCGAACACTCAAAACTGTTATTTTGGATAAGAAATGTCTTTGATAGAGAAGGCTTTGAAATACAACTCACGGCTTAAGATGTTAAGTCTTGCGATGACCCAGATATCTGTATAAGCAGTAGTATTTCGTAAGCAGGTACAAGTTTTTGATTCATGTAGTCATCAAGTAATTCTGGCTAGCAGTTTTAGTTGTCGTCCAAATATTTTCGTTACAGCGTGTGCAAGGTATATAAAAAATCTATTGATTCTATCTATATTCATCATTACAACAAAAAGAAAGCTAATTCCCAATATTTTGTCTGATATGACACATAATATGTGGTTTTCATCTTCGCTCTAGCTGACTTTTGGATCAGGAATTTTATCTGCAGTTTTTGCATTTAGGTCATCCAATACGATTTTCGTCATATTCACTTCTATGAAGCGTGACGATAGTGATTTAATGGGCATAAACTCTGAAAGCATCACTCAGATCTGGATCGAGAAATCTACGGCTCCGAAAATGGGCGATACGCAGACACTAAGAGCCCCACAACGGCACTCTAGCGATTAGGAAATACGTCACCGGTGGAAGGTTTCGATACACACTGTGCAATTCAAAACTGCTTTGAAATATATTAGCAGAATGGTAGCGAGAATTGCAAGTCCATTCTTATTTCATAACAAAGAGACTCGGAAAAACTCGGAGGGTTCAAATCCTGACGACAGAATTTGTGACATTAGCTACATACCTAGGTCAAATTCAGCCGCTGCCTGCAGGAGAATTCTAGCGGGCGGCACCTCTGAATGATAGTTTTTCATGGTTTCTTCAGGAACACCTGGCAAATGTTGGTGCAGTACTGTAAAAAACGGGCTACGGACGTATGCGATCTTTCCTTCCACTTCCATGTCCCTAATCCTAATAAATTACTTATCACACACTTATATGCACTACACACATGTCGGGAGACCGGTCGAGAGCTTAGAGCTTGATCCAGCCGGTGCAGGGCCCTACTGGTGGGAGATTTGTGCTTGAGAAAATCTCGCTAACCATCCTCTAGGTCGACGCCAGATCTTGCTCGCTATAGCACGGAAAGATTACAGCCACCTCTCTTGAAAACCGTGCATTTCCCCTACGGGACTAACGTTCTTAGCAGTTGACGCGAAACGATACGAACACGAAATAATAATTCAATCAAAGCGTATTCATTTAAAGCGTTGGAGATGCCACACTAACCTACTTCAACACCATTTCCGTGTTTCCACCCACCCCGTGACGGGGCAGCGCCCCTCACGTCGGCCCGCGCCCTTGGCTGAGGGGGCAGCAGCGGCGCGTGGCCATTGGTTTGCGCGGGTCGGGCAGAAGCCTCTCGCGCGGGCGCCCGCCTCTGTGACGGCGCCGCGCGCGAAAAAGTGACCTACATCTCGCAGCTGCGCCTCTCTTGCCTCGCCCACTCCCGCAGCGCGGCAATTTGCGAACGCTTCCGCTTGGAAATTGTTCTTTCAGCCGGGCTCTCCCTGTTCTTTCGCTACCCCATCCCCCGCCCACCCCGCACCGCCCGCCCAACAGCAGCCCCGGCCCACAACCTATCACCGCCTCAACCAAACCACACATCTACCCGCGTCTGCCTCACCCCACCCACAGCTATGCTTATGGCACCTCATTCAATGCAAGCCGCCCAACCTCCTTCTCCCACCTACTCTCCTGTCCATGCAACCACATCACCCCTCCCTTCCGCATCCCACCACGTAACATCCAATACACCCTTCCCATCCCATCTCCACACCCTTTGCTCTTCCTCTCCACTCCAACACGCCCCATCCCATACATCACACCCACCCATCCAAACCCATCCCACCCAATTCCATTGCTCCCTCATCAAGCCAGCATGCACCACCCACCTCACACTACCAATTCCACTCCTCCCATCCTCACCCACTCGCTCCCCGCGCCCCGCTCGCCTGCCGCCACGCCTTTGCGAGCGAGGAATTCGTCCTTGTACGTAAATGCTGCCATTGTTCCTTTGGAACGGCGCATTTTACGTTCGGGAGGGATGGTGAGGGAAAAGGGGGAGTTCGTAAAATGTGACGACGCAGAAATTTTATTCGTCGAATGTTTTTCTTCCTTTAAGATTGTTTGGAAAATAAGGTGGCATTGCTCATTATTTTTGTATGTCACGAGTTCAAATCATGGCTTCAAAATATATTGCGAGGTGCTCATGCGCAACATGTCGCCTGGCCGACAAGTGCTGGCAGGAAAGCATTTCCAATGTTGTGATATGACAAGGAGGTTAGTCACAGGGAGATGGTGTGGGGAAGTTTAAAATGCCGCTGAGCGTCACTACGCGGATATGCTCAATTGCAGATCGGATTATGCAGACGGTTATAGGACAAGTATCATTTTCGTTGCTCCTTCAATTCATTGTATCGCAATGTGATCACTAGAGGGCTAACTTTGATGACTTAAAAAATCACCAAAAATGATTAATGAAATGCTCTTAAAATGTTTCAAACTGCACTAAAAACAAATAATAAACAGAAAAAAGTATTACAAACAGTTTAAATGAGCAACTCAAGCTGTTCGATGTGTACTCGAGGCTTCTTCCTTTTGTACAAGTGAACTCAGCTTGGAAGCTTTTGGTTTGGACTGTTCTTTACCAGGAAAGTTTTGCCTTTAGTTATCGCAAAATATGCTGAATAGCAAAAATGATTATATTATGCTAAATATTAAAAATGATGGGGAAAGTAAAAAAATGACTTATAGTTAGAGATCGACGAAAAATGCAGAACAATGCCATATAAAAATGGATCATTTCTTTTTATTATAACATAAAATGAATGTCTATACTCAAAGACATTGTTCTAAAAAGAAAAAAATGCAATTTCATTAAAAACTAAAGAAATAAAAGTAATGCAGGGAACGCAGATTTATGATGTTTGTGCCACGACTTAAGGAGCGTTGATTCATTTCAAAGTGAGGGTGAAATACTAACACTATTCGATTCACGTTGCATTCTTCGAAAACGTCTATGACTTAACGTCGGATTTTACGAATAACATTACTGTTAGATCGGGTTCGTTCACTCTTGTTGACCCTTGGCGAAGTTTTAAAACGCTTCTAACGTCTGTGATACTCATAGCAATGAATAAAAGCAAACTGAGTGTGATAACGAGCGAATATTAGTCGTGCGTGAAGTGGCTACTGACCCTGCAGTCTCTGTGCAGGTAAGAAATATTATCACATTATCGCCTCAGTTGCCGGCTATTAAGAAGAGGCAGCATATAATCTCCTTTGGACACTAGTTATACCACCAAAAGATATCATAATAACGTAGATTCTGCGTAAATTAAAAGGAAAATAGGAAAATAAGGAATGCAAGATGTGCAACAACGTAACACGTTAAAACGAGCCGTCTCTGGATTTGAACTCCCTTCTCGATTTAGTAGCGTGGTGTCGAGTGGATCTCACGCTGAGGTTGGTGGCGCAAGCGATGTGCAGTACTTGGCTGCCCTGAAATCGGTCGGTTGGTGGAGGAGACATCTGATTGTGGAAGAGCGAAAGCGCCACAACCACAGGGCAGCTGAGAGCTGGCCATTGTAAAGAACATAGTGTGTTTGTTTCAGTCAAGTCAGGCTATAGCTGAAGTGTGTGTGTGTGTGTGTGAGAGAGAGAGAGGGAGGGAGAGAGAGGGAGAGACAGGGAGAGAGGGAGAGAGAGGGAGAGAGAGGGAGAGAGAAAGAGAGACAGAGACTGTATGGGTAAGGGTGTGTACGTAGACGAACGCGGTTGTACGTTTCTGGTCTCCGTATTTTCATTCGTCCGGTATTTTAAATATTTTTTAAATGTAACAAGTTTGTTATGAAGCATTGTTACTGAACGTCTGATGTTCTTTCTAAAGAAGAATATGAGCTTTTCCTACCGACCCCCTACAATAATGATGTTGATCGGTGAATATGAGCATAAGAAATTGGGGTTCTTGGGGTTCTTGGGCACTGGGCTTCTTGTTGCGGCTGCGTGCTCCATTAGTGACTTTCAGGAACACTACGCAAATTCAACTATGTGAAGGGGATGTATGAAGCGCGTCGACAGCTAATCCGCTCCACTGAACTTGAGTGACACCACGCATTGAGAGAACGTTTTAACGTAGTGTTGGCCAGTGACCACCAAGCTCATGTGGTCCTTGTCATCTACACTTACTTGGTATTAAAATGTAGATGGCTTTGGGAAAGTACGTGAATTCATGACGTTATTGGCCATAAAGCTCTGAATGCAGGTAAATGGTATGACGTCATAACTTTGCAGCTACCTCCACCATTCGTACTGCTGTGCCCAAAAGACCTAAAAGGTGTCCTCGTGTTTCAGTGTTTATTTGTCGTTAGTTTTTAATATTTAAAAGCATTGATCAGATTAGCAAGCTTTTGTAACTGTTTGTCATGGTTATTTATGTGACTTACTGCTGTACAAATCGTTCAGAGATGGCGTGAATTACTTTTCTCATGTATGTTGTTACTTTATATGGGTTGCAGAATATAGCCAAATTTGAAGATATTGTTTAATGTTCGTGATTTTTCTCTTGATTCCAAAGAGAAGAGAACTGTGGATTAGTTGTGCAAAACGACAACTAGCAGCCGAGTACAGTAAGTTATGCTCGGTTCATTTTCAAGAAGAGGATTTTAATATAACTTCTTTATTATACGTACGATTGTGTGAACTCGCAATTCCAACTATCTCAGCAGCTCTTCTACCACACCTAAGATAAGTAAATTATTCTGCAATAAATATTCACTTAAGATGTCTTCAAATAGATAATTAACATTATTATTTTTGACGTCTTCTACAAAGAAACCCGAAAGTTTCCCACAAAGTCAACATCAATTGTATTACTGGCCCATCTACAAACTCCAAATTTAGGAACTTGCTCTTTTGACATCAGATCAGAGAACGTAATGTTTGTGTAAATAAATGGTGTGTAGTATGTAGTAAGTGGCAGAACAATAAGACAATGTGTATTTTTTAATCATGTTGTTGGTATGGTAGCAAACCTCTCATATTGTAACAACACTAATTCTAAGAATATTTCGCAATAATTTGTGCATCACATGCTCCTTCAGAACATTAGCAGTATTAAGATTTTATTTATTTAAATACGTTTTGTGAGAAATCTCAAAGGCAGAGGTAGTAATGTAGTATTCTTGACGTTTGAAGTTCGAGGTTATTTTGGTTCTCATGCACAGAAAATACTTTAACCCACAAATATATTTTTTTAACCCGTTTGAGTTATTATACTCTTCAATATGTCGAAGATTATCAAATTCCATTGAAAATAGGTACAACCCATTTATTATCGTGCTTGACAAACGTGTTTGGGCACACTAATATGGCGGACTGGCTTCACTTGCGGAACATGGCAGAGATTGTTAATGCCCTTCCCTATATTTATAGCTCCCATGTAATTAGCTTAAAAATACCGAGATACGTTTCTTCATTCCCCGCGTGATGTCGCTGCAGATAAGGTGTGGTCGTTTGCTGGGGGCATGAGGACTCTGTCCCAACTCAATCAATTTTTTGTACTTTTATTCAATTTATTCAAAACAATTTGCTCAATGATATCACTACATTCCAGAGTATAATTTCCATGAAGAACGCGCATACATAATTTCAAGATGGTCAAATTCTAAAAATGTGTTGTGAGTTTTCGTTGCTCTGATAGCAATTCAGAAATCAAATTCAATTTTTTCCAGGAATTTAAAATTCTTTGAAATACCGTGGGGGCACACAAATTGAGAGATTATTTTATATAAAATTATAAGCAGTTATTGCTAAATTTATCTGGACATTACGTAACATTAGGACACGCGTAGTTCTGTGTGTGTGTGTGTGTGGACGCACCGTTCGAATCACCGAGGCCGCTTCCGCTCCCCCCCCCATCGGACACAAGGATCTGATCGAGACGCTTGTCCATTGTGCACCCCGCCCGCTCCCTCTTTTTACGTGCACGAATCTTCTTCCATTCTCCTCTCACCCCCCCCCCCCGCCGACCCTCCTCAACGCTTCGCCTCACGTCATCAAAATTTATTTCAATATTTACTCAGGTAATGAGCTCGTCAAGTTTTGTGATTTTTTTGTGAATCTTAAAGAATTAATATTAAAATTATGTTGAAATTATTATTTGAACAAGTGTTTTCTTATGTTTATTCTACTGAAAATAGGTATTCCGCCAGATCTGAGCTAGCTGGCGTACCAAGAAGGCGTCGACACCACAAATAGCTGCCCCAATCGTGGAAACATGTTGAAATTAAAATGAAATAACCAACTAGACATCACAATACTTACGTGTTCTTTTGACATTTTTGTGTTGTTGTATAACTTTTTATAAGTTGTTAATGTAGAAATACCCATTCCCATTCCATGTACTCTTTTTAATTGACAATAAAATACATGTCCAAAAATAAAACTTAACTATAACTTCACTACTTGTGAGGCATTTGTGTGAATCAAACCACGCATTGAACTTTCTTGCATTTTTCTCGTAAGTACGATGAACTACCATACTGAACAAAATAGTAGTCGATTATTGTCCATTTGCCTCTTTTCTACATCGTCAAGAACAGTAATTCATTCACTGTATCTGTCATAATTTTTACGTTAAACCAGGTTTGAATATAAAATATCGCATAACTCCACAAATTTACAGCATACTGTTTTAAAATGAGGAAATAATTACTTCCTATATAATAATCACTTACTCCCCCTTTTAACTCATCAAAATAGTAAGCACGCGCGCCATGCGGCTTGTGAGTGGAAATTGGAAGACTCCGTGGGATTGGTAGCAAGAGAACTTGCTGGCCTGCGCACAACGCGTATACTTCGATTGTGGATTCAGCATGCTACTGTTCTCCACTCACTATCGGACCTTTGCTCAGAATACGATCAACACTACTAGATACAAGGCCTGTGCATTCGAGTTTTTCAAAGCCAATATGGCGACTAGAGAAGGAGTGTTGAAGTTAAGACTTCCAGTTGTGTACGTTGAAGACCACGTGTAGCTTTCGAGTTGTTGTTATGTATATGTGGTCTGTTGTTATTAGTGACAAATCATGTTGATTAAGGCTTGTGTCAAGGTAAGGAAGTTGAGATAAAAAGTGAAAAGTGTACGTTGCTGAGTTCAGTGTTTAATTTCAGCTTCGTGAATTGCATTTGCAAAGGTGGAAAAATGAGACGAATTCAGTGTTTTAGTGACAATGAACTGAAAAGAGATTTAAGAAGAAGAATATAAGTTTTTTAGATTATGACATAAAAACAAAAGAATGTTACAACACATTATGATCGCGAATAACGCAGAAGCGATGGTCCTTGGCCTTTTGAACTCAGTCTGCGTGTCGCATGGGAGGACACGACTATTTTAGTGTAATTACATTCTAACAGAAGACGTGTTTTGGGAGACAGATAGATGAAAATGGAGAAATGACGGGGAACAGATCGGCTAATGGTGAAGGATAGTGGGCAAATGAAAGGAGACAGGTTGGACCCGGATAATGTAGACGCCTCTGAGGTTAATCAATTCGATCCGTCGCAAGTTCCTGGTTGAGTGGCCGTCTGGGATCCCCGGAATCTAACGTCACCGAGCCCCTGACATAGGGGATAAAAAACAATGACTGATAACAATTACTGACTAAATAAAAGGAGCGTTAGAGCTGCAAAATAGCGCAAGCCTGACTACTCAGATTGAGGGCCGCTTTTGATTTAGATTTAGGGCGCGTTAATATGTACTTGAAGGAACTGTGACATTTTCAAAATTTCTGAAAAATGGATGTAATGTTTTCTTTAATTGTTTGCTGAATACGGATATAAGAATAAGTTCATTTTCTTTAACACTTTTGTTATTTAAAAAATGCAAAAATAGTGTATATTTAAATATTTATATGTAATTAATTAACATTATATTATATTATATTATATTTAAAATTCGAAGAGCTGTTCATTACAAAGTCGTTTAAGCTTTATTCGGAAGCAAATTTCCTTATTTTGGCTTCAATCGAAAGGTAGTAGAGTTTAGGTTGTAACTTGCACTTATTAACCAGTTTTATAGACCAAATAATGAATTTTAATATCTTACAATGTACAGAACGAATACTTATCTGCCGTCATTTGTTCAGTTTTTGATTGTGTGAGAATTCGTTCAACATTTCGTCTCCGAGAAAACATTTGAGTGCGAGGTTACTGTTAGTGAATCAAAAATAGCCCTCATAAGTTCGAAAAGTATTTGCACGCAAAGCCCAGCAATAACATGACACATGCGTATTTTCACACAAAATGTAATTTACGTACTTCATTCAATATTATGTGTAGTATTTAAGTTGAAGTGAGTAGCATAATTTCTTTGCCATAGTTTTCTACAACATACATGTACAGATACTGGTAAACGTAAAAAATTTCAATTTCTTTTTCATAAACACGATCAACTCTGTGCTCACAGTGAACAGTGATTGTATAGTTCCAGAATTGAAAACCTCACTCATTTCATTAGTATTTGAAAATAAGTTAGATACGACATGCATCAACGACATGTTTTGGAGATTTTTGATTGTTCGTGTAGTTAATGTTCAGATATTTTCAAAAGGTCTCCCTTTATTTCCATGTGATCGCAAGTTCAAATTTATTTTCAAGTCAGTTTCACATCTCCAATATTAAAGCCAGATATTTCATTCTCAATGCACTTGTTCTCAATTGAAGGGCGTAATACAGAACGCGACCAACGCAAATGCAAAAATTACGCTAGGGGTTCTTTAGGTGCCTGAACATAATTACTTTGATATTCCCAATGTATCCAAGTGCTGTTTGGTGATCTGTAGAGACAGAAAATCTAAAATATATATTACAATATTCTTACGTTTATAAATTGCAGAAACTGAAGACTGATGTATTTGATACATTGAAAACTACTATGAATTTGGTACACACTTATAACATTTCCGGCATGCATCTTTGTTTCTCGACATTTTAAGATATAGCCCAACTTTGCAAGCACTTCTTCGACCACAATTTTTTTATACATTAAAGGTATTCTGAATAAGTCGATATTAATGTAAATCTTAAAATTATTTAACAGAGATCAAAAGTTGAGTAATTGTTGATTAAAAACAATAAGAGTACGTTTAGATGTACCCCGCAAATTAAAGGTTGCCCCGTTGTTAGAGCCATAGTAGCCGGTTGGCTCAACCTAGCGCCGCCGCCGGGCAGAATAGCAAAGGCAGCAGGCGCCGCTAATAGCCGGCGGCGCGGGCGGCGCGGGGCGGCGTGGGCGGGAATGAGGGCGAGCAACAAAAGCAACGCGGGCGCGCGCGCGGAGGCGACGCGGGTGAATAATGGAGAGAGCGACGTCCGTAGCGCCGTGTGCCGCATTAACCCCAACGTGGCGCTGTTTGCCTTATTGCCCTACAACAAACGCCCCGCCGAATCGATCGCGTTGTTTAACTTTGCACCATCCCCCGGATTTATGCCGCGCTATTTGTCTGCCACTGCTCACTGTGCTTCGGAGGGGCAGGCGGAGACCCCGAGAGTTACGTGGGAAAAGAGCCTGTTGATAAGGGCTTCATAAAGACTTGTGACAAGAGATCTCACAGTAAGCACGGATGATAAATTATTCAATCTGCATGCTCGGGATGGTAGAGTTGGGCTCGCCTGGGTAGGCTTCCAGCAAAGAGGCGAGGGATCAAATTCCAAATGGTGGGCTATTGCATCTTTCATGTGTCCGTTTTCAAACTCATTCTATGCTTCTTGAGCTTCCTGGTTGATACAGGACCTTGGAATAGTCAAGGGTGCGCAACACCTGGGCAACAATTTCCCAGTGCCAGCCCTGCACTGTGTAATTAGTACGAGAGTGGGCAATCAGCTGGTGTACCATACGGGTTTATGAAAATAGAGGTGCACCCAAATGGTATAGTCTTGACAATTGGGAAAAGAACTTGTGGAAAAACTAGGGACCCATAGGTTTTGACTAATATTAACTAGGTCCATGTATCAGTAATTAGTGGTAGTTGGGTCACATTGTATTTCTATCTAAGCGACATGAATAGGCATCGCAAAGCAGGATAATAATGAAACTGTTTGGCCTAACTAACGGCTAAAAATAATGAAACTGTTTCGCCTAACATGAATTAGGTGAATCTGTCGGTAATTAGGGGTCACTGTGCTACATTGTATTTCAGACTGAGCGACATGAACGGGTGTCAAGTGGATTCTCAGCTTCAGTTGGGTTGAGATGAGGATTAAAGCAAATGTACGAGAACTAGGAGTGACAGAAGCCGGTACACAATTCGATACCTAAGAGTGCAGTACATCAAAAGTCTGCATATAGATGAGTCTCAATACTAATACGCCAAACCTCTGGGGAATGAGGAGACGGTGGAGGAAGATGGCCAGCTTCTGCCTAAGTAGTGCATGTGGGAAATTTCATATAACGAAGTCTTACACATGTGTAAGACACTTACTCATTAAATATTTGTTTCTGACAGGTAGGGAACTTGTCAGACATTGATGCCCGGCAAGTATACGAAATATATTAAGTCATAAAGTGACACACCAAACACCAGTACATGATGTGTTTCCTATTAACCAATGGCAAATGTTACTCATTTAAATTAATTATGTAAAGTATCCCCTTCAGAATTTCATTGGCAAGGAGGAATCATTTTCGACCTCCCCTTTGCATGTCCTAGAAGCTTTTCACATATATTCTGAGACATTATGTCTAACAGGTAGTAGTCGCCCGCGCCCCTTGAAGGAACCGCCGAAGCCGAGTTCCGTCGCCGCTCGACGGAGGGCGATAGCAGCAGCCGCCGCGGCGCTGTCTCGCACGGCTAGGCACCGCAAAGCGCGCCATACCCCTATCCGGGGGCTAGTCAGGGAACACTCAGCCCCAGCGGGCTATAAAGCAGCGCCCCAGCGGGCAGAGGGCGGTCAGCGCCTACCAGCAGTACTATGCGAACGTGTGATTAGCGATCAGTGTCGACGAAGCCGCAACGTTGAACGGACTCTCTACTGGTCGGTTACATCGGGGCTACAGCTACGAATAATGGACATTTCTTTGGATTACGGCGGTTTTGCCTTCTTCTGGAATATTGTGAAACTTGCTTATTGCGGTTACGCTGTACTGGTGTGAGGTCGGAATAAGCCTATTTTACGAAATTACTTTTGTTTGATCATAACAAAATTGATAAACAGTGATCATACAATGCTCATGAAATGCAGCAATGGTGTAAATTTGTATATTGCCCAACTAGGCACTGGCTAAGGGGGGTTAGGTTTTTCACCGGAAACTTCCCGATTTGACGGGTTATAAGAACTTCGTTGGAGGGAGGAAAATAAATATTTCTCGAGAACTTGGAAATGTGTTTTTCAAAATTATTATTCAGTTTCTGCTATCTTAAATACTCGCTCACTTTCTCCTGGCTCTGTTCCATTGCAGGTAGTTTTATGCATGTCCCGTCTGCAGCCGACCAGCGCTCAACCGATGTAATCGATCGTTGTCACGTTCACGAGACATTTTCAAATTTCCGTCTAACGTGAATTGAAGTTTACTTCGGTTGCATATTTGCAATATTATATGATTCGAACAAGTAAGAACTTAGCAACGCAACTATAAGTAAAATAGAAACAACAATTTTCGTTTATGTTCTTTGTTCCTTTACACTTGATCATCCCCATCGCCTCTCTTTAATTTCTTTTTGATATTTAAATTGTTATTTTTTAATACTAAAATACTTGTTAAATATTTATATTTACCTTCCAAGAATGTCAGTAATTGACACTTGACTCTTTTTAAAATAGTAGAAAATTCATCGTAGACTGATGTTGAACTGACGACCGGTTTTCAATCGCTTCCACATAGACTCATCCATACATCTTCCTACGAAAATCCAAAACTAAAGATATCTTAAAGGTTGTTAACATCTTCCCTTGACAACTTTCTACCTTCTTACAAAATTTTGCTTATGCAAAAATTTATATTCTCCACGGTTCGCCTAATCACCCCAAGCAAACGTGTGTGTGTGTGTGTATGTGTGTGTGTGTGTGTGTGGTGAGGTTATGTGTGAGGCTGATGTTATAATTAGCAAAAACAGCTAGTTTTTGTAAGTTTAAAAATTAAGTGTTTTAAATGTAGATATTAGTGAGTGTATATAAATGCTTCTCTGTCAATCATGTGAAAAAATATTATTTTACATACATAAGTAGTTGTAATTGAACGTTCTCTCGTACATGTTGAAATTAATATGGGAAGCAGGATTTACTGCTATATAGCACTACAACTTACTTACCCTCTAAAATACACAAGTTTGATTAAAACATACCTCCTCAATCCTTAATTAATTAATATAAATTTAATTTTCAGAAACATTTTTAATTGTTTTCCCAATGAGTAGCGATTGCATTGCTCCAGAATTTGTAAACCTCCCTCATTTCATTAGAGAAAATGTACTGAACGACATAAAACAATTCTATGGAGAGTTTCGATTTTCCACATGGTGAATAAATGTTGAACTCTTGTGTTCTAACTTTTCTGTAGTTTTTCCTTTTGAGCGATGTAATTGCAAGAGTTCAGCTAGTCATTTAAACAAAATCAAGGTTTATCATAAGCCTTCATTGCTCGGTTACCACGTCTAATCTGTTCCCTCGAGGCCTCTAATGACAGTTATCTATGAAATAAAACTCACAAATACAGGTTTTGGGGTCCCCTGATACTGAAAAAGTGTTGGTTTTTTTCAACACGTCCGTCAGTCTGTCTGTCTGTCCGTCTGGTGACACTGAACATTACTAGCGCCTATATCATTCGATTTTATCCAAACTGAAGAAACTCCTGTCCATCTGGGTTGAATCGAAACTTTGAGATTTTGAAAAACGTTCTTCAAGATTTTGGGGTATTTTACGTTTCAAAATTTTCGGACAATTTTACAGACAGTTTCAAAATTTTCTCAAAAACGGTGCCAATTTTTTTCTTTAAATTTCTTGAAGCAGTAGAGCAATATAAACGTGGCATATGTTCGATAACGTGGTATACGGTTAACTCCGAATTTCCAAAAATTTCAAAAATGATTTTTTTTGGTGTTTTCCTACAACTACAAAATTGAAGACAGAAATTTTTCCCCCGAATAAAATTTGTTTTTCCATAGTGAGTTCTTGCAGTAAGGTCATGTACATTTCTTTGATAATTTTAGTAATTTTCGCGCAATATTGCATGCAATATATGCAATTTAAAAAAAACCATAAATAATTTTTTTTTCAAAAGCTGCTCCAAATTTTTTTTTTAAACTTTTGTTAGGGATAGTCCTAAATGTACTCAATAAGGTGACAGAAACACCAAATTGTTCTAATGTCTTTTGGCAAAAATTAAAAAAATGTATTTTTTTACTTTCTCATGCTCATATTCATATTAGCGGCAATTTGTTCACACTATCGTATTTATAAGTAAATGTCCTTGAAATAATAACATATAAAGTTTCTGGAATAACCGGATTCTGCAAAAACAAGCTCAATTCCGCATTTTCAGAAACTCTCAATCGCCATTATCTCAAAAACGGCTCAAAATTGTTTCTTCAAACATTTCGAACAAATAGTGATAAATACACTCGTTAAAATGTTGCAAAGTTCATTTGAGGTGTATTTTTTCCTTTTTCAGAAATTATACAAATGTAATTTTTTTAAAGATATATCACGCCATTGATATGCACATTTCCAGCGATTTGTAAAAGCTATTATATTTGTGAGTTAAAGTACTTAAAATGAGTTTAAATGAAGGTTTTTCGAAAACTCAAAAATTTTCTGTGAAAAAGAGCTTCAAAGTTTGAATTTACAGTAGCGCTTTATTGCTATTTTCTTAAAAGTGGCTTCAAATTTTTCAAAAAATAATTGCCTTTTAGAACGAAGGGTTGCTGCTCTTTAATATTTTTAAAATAATGTTTCCGTTGTTCTATTAGGAAACAAAAAATTAAGAAAACGTCAAAAAACTATACTTTGGGTGGCGATAGAAGGCAGTTAGCAAGAGTGTGGCGAGTCCATGTAGCTAGTCGAGACCAATGGCAATAGAAAACGAATACGAAAAAGTGTGTGCCAGTCTGTAGTACCACTTTTTTCCTTCTCTTCCAAAATCCGCTTTCCCGTCTGCGTTCCACCGCCATTAGATGTCGACGGGCTCGGCGTGTTTTTTGTTCGACTCAAAATACAAGTTCCCCTCACCATGTTCCTAAAACTCTCCACCTCCATCACTAGTATCACAACTCAAAGCATCTCACATTGTTTTCTTGTCTTTTCAATACTATTCCATCTCTTCTCCGTGCGATCACAAGATGCTTATGGCTCCCCCACAGCCACTGCAGTTTACTTGTTAGCGGAATCTCTCTCTGAATACGTCAGGAGCGCCCCGCTGAATTCAGCGCCCTCGCCACCAGAGCGCGTGGTCGTGACACGGCTTCATTTGCTCCGACCCACCACTCGGACGGTGAGTATACCGCTCTAGAATTTTATTTGAATTAATCACCGTTTACGAAATGGAATGAGTTTGCAATGGCGCACAAATAGATTGAAGAAATTGTTGGTTGTTCGCGAGACGGGACAAGAAGAGTCATAGGCATTTCTATGAATCGCGTATCTGTGGATAGTTGCTTTTATTGGAAAAGAAAAAGCGTTTGTAATGAATCTGTAAAATGCATTAACTTTGTCAATGTATTAACGATAGTTATACGACGCATGCTGACTTCTTACTGTAGAATAGTAACAGTAAATTTGGTAGCAGAGTGTGGTTATGTGATTTACAAGTTTGTGTGGTTAGCGTGGCTTAATAATCAAGATGAATAACGTTTTGATGGCGTTAGGAAGTATTGATAGGCTTACAAATAATTTCTATATGATGTGCAGTATGCGGATGACGAGGCTACTACGATCCAAACATCTGTATGATAAAATAATTATTGCGGGAGAACCGATGTGATGCGGACAACAAGGTGAGCTTAAAAGACTGGCACCGAAAGCACGACGGAGCGATGGGTTTGTCAGACGAACAACTCATGACTTGCCATGGGATGGATAGAGCGAAGGATTTATGGGAGCATCTACGCAAATATAATGAGGACATTCAGAAAAGTAAACTAATTATTTAAGGATTAAACTCGCAAAAATAGAAATACACAGAGGAACTCAGATTTTTACAGTCACAGTTTTTGTGACATGAGTTCAAAGGATAAGCTGCAAGATACAGGAACGTGTTACGAGTATTGACGACAATGAATTGATAAATTACCCGTTGAATGGTCTTCCCAAACACTACGATGAATTAGTTGCAGCTTTATTTGCAAATCTTGATATTTCATTTGAACAAATGCTAGAAACTTTAGTTAGATTCAAGAGTAAACGAGAAACGCAATGAAGAAACAAGTGTTATTTTAAGGCTAAAGAACAAAAGATAACTTATGAGTGTGGAAAACAAGGATACGTTGCCCGCAACTGAAGGTATAGGACTTCTGTAAATAAAAAGCGTTACGGTGAAAGTCAAAGACAAGAAATTATAAATCACGTAATCTCCAAGATTATAAAGAAACAGAAGAAATGTAATAAAAACTGACGCAATCAGGAGATCAGTTCTTGGAAAGAATATATACAATACATTCGAAATAATCAAAACTGAGACAAATCTATATTAGACATAAAGCCGGGTTCCATAAAGCTTTCTATGTGGGTTTCATTAACATTTACAGGTTCCATAGGTCATGCACCATTGCATAAAGCTAATGTATGTAATCCATAACTATAGATTATATAACAACTTCGAGATGCATCCAATAGATACGGACACAACCCCACTAATTCCTTTCAGCGTTCTGCACGTTCTTAGCGTGTGCTGCGTTCTATTTGGTTGTATTTCTCAATACGATCTTAGTAGCAATTTCGTTTTATTTCATTACATTCATTATGTTAATTTCAGGTTTTGTTTCTTTCTTACAGCGTTTTAAATCCAACTAATTATTTACATTTTTCATTGTCTATTTGCATTTAAGTTAATTAATTTACCTTCCATTCTTAATTTTAAATATGAATTTTTGCTGATAGAATTAATAATGAATTATAATTCATAATGAACTACAATTCAAATCCCTTCGAATACATAGAAATAATTGATTTGTTATCTAAACAATTAAGTAGTACCCATTATTACAAGTAGAGCCAAGAATGTTAAAACATTTAATTTGCGAAATATTATTTATTTATTTATTTTCTGCATAATTTACAATCTGTTCCTATCGGAACAATAAGCAAATGGTGCCAACAGTTACATTTCGGTCGTGAACATTTTATTTTATGACGTTGAAAAATTTCATTTGCAAACTCGGTTTGGCAAATTTAAAATACTCTCTCTCTCTCCTCAGTCTATAGATATGCTCACTGTTATCTAGAAGGCATGTTGAGAGGTGATTTGGTTGGTTGTACAATCTTCTCTGGTATGCTTGGCTTATCGTAGCGATGACTTCCTACAGCGGAATGGTGTCGAGGTCTCTGTATATCATCTTGTTTGTCACGTACCATGGTGCGTTGCATAGTTTTCTTAGTGTTTTAACTTCGAATCTTTTTAGAATTTCTAGAT
>BOPP01000109.1:2096297-2132637 GCA_017312745.1 Gryllus bimaculatus
CTGAAGTCGCCCGTGAAGGAGAGCGCTCGGCGCACGTCCGCTCGCTACCGTGTTCAGGCGAGAACTATTTGCCAAATATAGGCAGGCAATAATGCACTACAATATGTCATGAGCTTCTAAAAATTTACAGAGAGACTAATCATTTCCATTATTCAAATTTTATTTGTAATATTGATGTTAATACTAGCACTTAGTAGGAAACGTTTCCATCGTTGGTTGGTCATTAAATTTTGTAACGTTCAATGGTTGTTGACAATATGATTATGATTGAATCATTGGCATTATGACAGCAAATTAAATTAAATTCACTGATGATTCTACGAAGGGTTAAATGTGAACACAACTATTCTTATACAAATCTTTGAATTTTAGCATGAACTATTGTTTTCATTCTTAGCACTCATTTATTCACCAGTACATTATGCAATCTGGCTTTGTAGTATCATGTACTAAACTGTGTCTAATTGTATCGTGTTTCATGTTTGTTGTATCATGTACACATGTCTCTCTCTCTCTCTCTCTCTCTCTCTCTGATATATATATATATATATATATATATATATATATATATATATATATATATATATAATGTAATTACTTTCATCTTTATAAAAGTGTAATTCTATGTATTTTATTTGTAAATACTTTCACATCTCAACTAGCGACGTCCGCCGTTTTCTACGACGTAATTTTGCTAGACCACGTCTCCCCCATTTGAGATTAGTTGCGGCTGTTTGTGAGGCTCCGCCTGCAACAGTTTCGTCATGATAAAACATGACCCAAGCCAAAAGCCAAGGCTGAAAGCCGCAGACGCCGCGGTTAATTTTTCGTGGCAGAGCTGTACATCTCACATGACATATGAAGAGGTCGTACTTTATAACACCCGCGAAAATAATGTAGAGATAATGGCAACCGAAAAGGATAGACAAATTTTATCGAATCTTGGCGGAAGCCGTTCGTGATACAATGGTTTTGTTAAATTAAAATTTGATACAATGTTGTATGTTCTCAGAATCAATACAATTTGCTTTCGGTTTCAAGTATAGTAAAGAAAAGGTAACGAATCATTCTCGATAAACAGGGAATGAAAATAATAAATGACAAAGAAGGATTTCTTGCTGCCACAGTTAATTTTGATGAGGACAATTTTATCTTAATTGCGAAAATAGATAAGATAACAACATCTCAATGCATCGTAGATTCGCTAACTATTACTCAACCTTTAAAAGAAATTTGTCTTAAAACAAATAATACGAAAATACGTGGAATCGTCGTTTGTCATGTGAACAAAGCAAATATTGAGATTATGCAGAAGAAACCGATAGTTCGTGGTCTTGAAGAAAAAACATTTACTTCATAACGTTGTGAATCTTTTATCCAAGATAAATTTACTCGATCTGCATTTCGAAGTGTAAATAACGCATGTACAAACAATATTCTTGAACTCTTGCATCTCATCTTTAGACATAAGTGGATCGATTGTTAAATCAACTTTTATTGAAATATCTTACTTTCTACTTATAATAGATGACTTTAGCCGGAGATTCTTTATTGAGTTATTGAAGCACAAGTCCGATTGTGTTGACAAATTAATTGAATTCATATCCCGAAGACAGAACGACACAGGTCGTTTAATAAAACGTCTGAAATCGGATTACGGAGGAGAATTTAATAACATCCAAATGGAACAATTTTGTATTAGAGAAAGAATAAAACAGGAATACACTGTATCCTACTCGCCTTAGAGTAATGAGGCACTGAAACTGGGCAATAGAACATTGCTCGATTCTGTATGGTCCTTGCTGTTAGATTCACATCTTTCTTTGCAATTCTGTTGAGAAGCAGCATTGTCTACAGTGTGTGTAAACAATGTATTACCTTCTCGGAATCCTGATCTTATTCCATTATAAATATGGCCTCGACGAAAACCTAATACCACACATTACAGAATTTACTGTACTGCATTAATAATATGCAATTGTACTGCATATTATACCGATAACAGTTACCCCATATTATTGTCGATTACAGCGTTCGGCAGATATGTTGTAACACACGTGGATATGGATACGCCATACTTAAATGGGGAACTTATCCGAGATGTCTATATGATCGTGCCACAAGGAATAAAACAAAGGTTCCGAAACAAGATTATTGAAACTCGAAAAGAGTCTATACGGATTATCCGAAGCAGGTCGCAGCTGGAATGGTAAACTGTGCAACATTTTGGAGCTCAAACTTGTCAAAATGACCCTTGTGCATTTATCAAAAAGTAGTAAATACTATTCCTGGCAGTTTCGTCACAAAAGACAGCAAATCTTTCGGTGGTTATGTGGTCAAGTATGATGAGAATATTATAAGCTGGAAGAGTAAAAAAAAACGGTGTCACTTTCAACTAAGGAGAATTAATCGCTATATGCGAGTCAATATGTGAAGAAAAGTGGATACAGTCACTTACTGAGGAAATACGATTCTATATTTCTGTAAAGAAACCTATTAATGTGTATACAAATAGTCAATCTGTCAGTGATTGGACTAAGAATTTCCGCGTAAATAAACATATGTTTAGAAAAATGATAGAGATAAATGTACGAAAGATGTATCAAAACACGTTTTGGGCAGACACATACGCTCGATGAATTTGATAACAAATATTTTTTATTTGGACGGTCACATTCGCTCGATGAATTTGAGAATCGAAGCTGTTTAGTTTTTCTTGAAGGGAGAATAAATTCATCTCGCGTAAAAAGGAAAAATTTGGTTGTACGCGAGACATGGCAAAATAGGAGAAATTTTTTAATTTATTTTTATTTTTATTTGTAAATTACAACGCAAAAGTTAGTGTTTAATACACTCTACATTTGTTATAATTGCTTTTATCTACTTATAATTAACTTAAAATAATCTTAAAATACAACTTACATTACTACTAGGGTGGTAGAGGAATCTTTATATAATATCTCTACTTTGGTTCGAGATCTGAGAATTTATTTAGAAAAGTATGTAGAGGAAATTTATTATTGTTATGTATATTGGATTTTGGCACAGTTGTAGTGGGGTTAGGTTGGGTATATTTGGGATGTTCTGGAAGAAGTGGGTGGATACAAAAATGATATGGTTGGTTATCGACTTTAGCTGGAATTCTTTATGTAGTTGAGCATTGGAGATGTACCATGGGACATTCGTGATGGTGCGGAGGAACCAATTTTGGTTTACTTGAAAATGTTTGTATTAGATTTAGCTACGATGATCTAAACTGGCATGCAATAGTAATAGTGCATGCAATACTAATGGTCGTATGGTAGTTTTATACAGCAATAAGGCAGTATTGTATGGTAGTTTAGCTGATTTATTTATTATTGGTTTAAGTAGATGTAGTTTTATTTTTGCTTGAATAACTTCATTGTCGATATGTTTTTTCCAACTGAGTCGGGTGTCTAAGAAAAGGGCTAGATATTGTATGGGTTTTGTTATGAGGATGTCATTCTACAAGTTCTTGATTCATCTGTAAGGGGGCGGGGGGACGTAAGGTGTTAAGGAAAATATTTTTGCTGCTGCTTTTGACGGGTTTATTTTAATTTTATTTTTGTCGGTCCAGCTGTAAATTTGGTGAAGGTATAATTGAAGATTGATTTTTATTGATTTTAAAGTAGAACCTGATGAATATATAGCCATGTCATCTGCAAATTGGGCGGTTTTGATTTTGCTATGTTTCAGTAGGTCGGCTACGTACAAGTTATAGAGAGCGGGAGATAACGGGGAGCCTTGAAGAGACCTGCATCGATTGCTTTTGGATTAGAGTGATGGTTATCAACTGTAACGGCAAAAGTTCTATCGACGAGGAAGTAAAAATGATTTGTGTAAGATAATGTGGAGTGCCTATTTCTCTTACTTTATAGTTTAGAGCTTGGTACCATGTACTAGAAAAATTGCTAATGTATGATAGTGTTTTTGGAATGCCGTATTGATGTTTTAAGGGATTCTGAGTAGTTGGTAATGTGTAGACACTTTTTCTGTGAATCCCTTTTGTTCCATGGGTATGACTTTTGAGTTGTGGAGATGTTTTTTGAATCGTTTTCGTATTATTTTTCTAATTAACTAGATAGCGTGGGAAGCAGACTGATTGGTCGATAACTGTTAGAGATGCATTCTTGTTTGGTTTTTGTATTGGAAGAATGATTGCATGATTCTATACTTGCGGAAAGTAACTAAGTCTGAGGCATAACTTGAAGATATTGGTCAAATATGCAATGGTTGTTTGGAGAAGGTTTTTTAAAATTAAATTGTTAATTTTATCATGTTCAGGGTCGTTCTTGACAGATAATGATTTCATAATTTTATTTCTTTCATTAGGTGTTGTGTGTAGTGTATTTTATGATGAGGGTCATAAGTCTGTTCGTTTACTGTTTTGTTGATTCTGAGATGACGAGGGTGGGGTTTGGTATTATTCAGGGAGAATGTGATTGCAATGTAATTAGCTAGCTTCTCGGCTTTTTGAGGTGGTGTGTACATTTTTCCTATGGGGGTGTCTAGGTGTGATGGTATTCTGTTTTCTTAATATTTTTTGTGAATTGCCAAATGGATTTGTTGTTAGTGTTTAGTGATTGGATTAGTGTTTCGAAATGCTGATTGTTGAAGTTTTTGATTCATTTACGTACTATATTTATTAGTGTGTTAAATTCTAGTTTTATCCCTGGAGGTCTTAGTTGTGACCATAATCTGTGGGTTTTGTTTTTGATTTGTATTAGGTTTACTATTTCCGAGGGAAGTTTATATTGTTTATCTTTGTAGGTATTCTTTGGTTTTAATTCGGTCTCTTTAATTGTGGTGTGTATTGTGCTCGATACGTTTGATATCATTGTCTGTCACTGACCTTTTTCTGGAGTCTGAGGAGTCTTTTACTGGTTGTTGAACCGTTGGGGGTTTGCTGAGTTGAATCGGTTCCTCGCCATTGGCGCCGGAGGTGTTATGTCGAATGATGTTCTCCGTCGTCACCTCCATTTTATCTTCGGTGAATTGATTTGGGTTTTCTAGGATGAAACTTTTCATTGTAGCTAGCTGGTTCCCACTGTTGTTAAGAACAAGCAAAGCAGGACTTACGACTTCACTTGTCGGAGGGTCATAGCTGCATGTCACTTACTACACTAATTTGCTCTGAGTCGCACTTCACCGTAATTATATCGATAAATTATTCATCAGTAGCACTTGTGTGGTTCACTTCAATAGATAATAATTTAGTATTGTCGCGATGCGATGCGTGGCTCCCCGCCACTCTACTAAGAGAGTGGTGAACTACGAAGTAACGGTTCTATCGCAACAGATCTGACAGTCACACAGCAGAGCTCTGATCTCTCGCCACCACTGTCGGACGAAGAATGACTTTCCAATATAACAAACATCAACGAATGAAGAAGAGGCATGGGCGTTTTTATGTAACGCGTAACAGTGTATACTTTGTTTTATTGGAGAAGCCAAAAGTCTTTTTAATGAATCTGTAAAACGTATTAAGTTTGTCAATGCATTAAAGACTGTTATACGACGCATGCTGACTTCTTACTGTAGAAGAATAGTAACAGCAGAAATGTCTAGCTTCCACGCTGTTTGTATCAACTACCATTGTGTTTATTAGGAGGACCCACTTCTTTTTTAGATGATAGTTCAAAAATACTTCCAAAAGTATAATAACCAGATTACAAATACATAATAAACATTTACGAAATTCTTATTTCTCGAATTTTATTAAAAATACTAATTTGAAATTATGAATTAATATGACTGTTCAACGCAAAAAGTAAATGAAATCAGAGAAATTAAAATGTTTCATGAGGTGTCACAGAATAGCCTTTTATCTTCTGTAGTTGCTTTTAATTAATCCTAAAATAATGTACTGCGTTTGTGTAATTTTGTAGCATATCATCCTACATAAAAAATTAAACAAATTTTAAAATGGAAAATGGGATATTCATTTGCTAAATTAATAATTTGAATTTGTTACCTCCACCTTAGTTTTCAGTCTATTGTCACAGTAGAAGTAAACTGAGAGATACGTGGTAGTTCATCATATTAGTTTTACCATTCATTTAATTTTGAATTATTTTGATAAATATTAATACTAATTAATCCCTCATTTCCTATAAAATATGGAAGATGTGGTGCGTTGATGCAGAATTCGACTAGATATGAAAAACACAAAACCCCGTTAATAAAATCTAAGCGCTCTAAATTATTTTGATATGAAATTATTTAAAAAACACCTACCCATATAATAAAATCCCTTTATCAATAAATATTCTAATGCATTTGTAAGTGTGTCTCAAGTCACTGAAAGTTTTTGGCCGTTTGAGTGCGTTGTTGTACGCCTTCAAATCCCGCGCAGTGACCTTTTGCGACCGCAGTTCCACCCACCTTCTGCGTGGCACTTCGTTACCTAGCTGTGCCACCTGCCGCCTAATTCGGGTCGTGTTAGTGGCATCCTTGTGGGAATATTTGCATAAATCAGGTTCCCCGCAGCGGCAGCACACAGCGGATGTTCACTGCGTCATTCCTGTTTGCACGCCTCTCTGTTCTCGGGCGCATCATGTGTCATTTTGTTTTGTAAACATGCAAAATCCTTTGCAGATTACTCTGCGTTATTTGCAGTTCTTAATACGTCATACCTGATATCTAGTGTTTCTGGACATATGTTGTCATTGGAATTTGATGCTGGATTTTGTCTGTGCTTCTTGAACTTCAGACAATGTCTTACAAAGTGGCCGTGTTTAGTGATGCACATCCATGATACCGTGCTAGGATGTTTTGATATTGTCCATCGTTACATCGATTACAGTTTTTGTTTAATACTGAAAAATGCATACTTTTTTCAGCCCTAAATACATCCGTTTAGTTTAGGGCCATGTACGTCAGATTTTACTCCCCAAAATATGATTTTTTTAATAAGAGCAATTAAGTTATGTGCATTAATTTGACAAATGTATGCAAGTAAATCAGGGCATGGATGATACATGTGTGGAAGAATTTTCTTCAATATTCTTTACGCACTCAGTTACAATTATAAATATAATCAACAATAAAAATATTTCGAGGCAAATTATGGTTATAAAGATAGACGAGATAACAGCTTACTCCGACGAAATAAGCATTAAAATCAAATGTCAATTAACTTTAGCATCTTTTACAATTAAAGCGTTTTTAACAAGGACAATTTTCACAGAGTCCCGCATAAAGCGTGTTTGAACCCCGTGAGTTATCAAAAAAACCACAGAATTTCAAAAGTCTCCAAACAGAAGTTGACAAGGGTACTTTTAGAAGAATATAAATTCCTTATTAAATTGCTTCAGTGAGGAAAGAAGGACAAGCACCATTATATTCACGGTGTATAAAAGAATTCTAAAGTACGAATATCGACGGCAGAATATTTAAGCGTCTAAAGAGGGCCGCAGGGCCTGATTCTCTTGGCTCCTAAAGTGGAAGCATTTCTACCTCAAAAAGGTGTGGAGGTGGGAACTCCCATCACAGAGGCTGCAGAACGTGAAGGTAGGTGAAAAGCCGTGGCACAGTCTGAGGGTGACAATGAGACCTGTGTCTGCAAACATATTGAGAGCTTGTACAAAAATTATTTTCAAAAATGCAGTACAATGTTGTAAAAGAAAAATATTCAACAGTAAATATAGTTCAAAAGAAGAAATTATTTGCTCATATTTTAAAACAAATATTTCTTGTTTAATGAGAAACATAACAATAGTAAATTATACTTCAAAGAATAAGAAAAACACTAAAAGTATTTAAAGATACCATTTTCAAGCTGTTTAGTTTAGATATTTCATGATTCATTTTTAATGGATTGGGGGAATTAAATAAATGTGTGTTAAGCAATAGTTAGCATTACTGAAATAGAAACTAGTTCACAAAGAAATTAGTATACAATTTTTAAATTAATCAATTACAATTTTTATAATAACATTAATTACAATTTTTACTTAAAAGTATTTTCAAACACGTCCGAATTTCCTTCTGTAAACTAGTTGTCTTAGACCACAGTCTTCGATCTTCGACATGGATTAGAGAGCGAAGGAATATTGATTCCGAGCGTGTCAATTACTAAGAAACTTTTCCACAGTTCCGTATGTGTAGTGCATGTTCCATCCCGGATTGTGACGGTCTTCCTCCCCCTTGGCTTTGTGACATCCGGCACCGTTGTACACAGCTTGCGGTGGAATTCCACTTCCAGCTGCGCTCCGCCCCAGTCGAGACAAGCGTTAAGCTTCCGACTGATCTCCCGAAAAATGTGGTAGTGTAATGCATGCAAGTGTAAATGCTTATAAATGAGGAGAGTCTCTCCCGGAGGGGCCGGAACAAGGATGAGGAAGGGAAGATCTCGAATATTCCGCCCGATCTAAATTTCTCCTCATTCCACGCACGGCTGCCGAACCGAACGCATCGATCTTATCGTTGTGAACAGTGATATCCATGCGACTGAGAAAAATCTGTAAACCATGTAAATCTTGTGGTCTGTGAAAACTGCCATTAATGAGTGCTACGAATTATGCCAGACAACGGGGCAGCTCATCAATAATGCTTTAACAGCACTAAAATGTGATTATCCCATCCCAGATTTAAACGTTCGATACTGTACCAAGAAGCAACGGAAACCGCCACAGACGAAGTTACATCAATGGAATCTCAACCAAGGCAAACAACAAAGGAACCTCAACCTAATCAACAGACTTCGATGAGTCCTGCAAAACCTGGACACCCCAAAAGGTAACACTAAAGACCAACATGCCGCAGGGCAAGATTTAAAGCGTCTTTCTGATGATAACACTTCGGCTAATGACAAAACGGTATAAGCTGCAATCAAACAAGATAGTTCAACACAATATCGTTAACCGTTCCCATTGCAAATATATTTGAGGGTCTGAACAGTGAACCAGATCCCAGCAATTAAAATAGGTTTAGTTAGATTAATAAAACCCCACCAAAGTGTCGGAATCAGTAAAAATCCCGCCAATTTGTGTAGCATATAGAACTATCATTACGAAGATGGAAATCAATACAAAAGTAACAACCAGCTTCACACTTCAATTTATGAAAAATAGGGTAAAATTACAACCAGAGAAAATCAGTAACTTCAGAGACATAAGCAAGCATCTAATTAACACTGGAAGACAATTTTACACTTACAATGACCCAACAAATAATAAATTCTTAGTTGTAATAAAAAACCTACACTAATTAATCACAGAAGAGGAAATCAACAGCCTAATTGAAAGAAAGACATCCATCACTCATTAAAATTACTTAACTCTTAAAAGACAGTTAACCAATCCCAGTATTTGCTGCCGAATTCAACGAGAAAGAAAACCTAGGAAATATTTTAGAAATAAGACAAATATGTAATCTCATTGTAAAAGCTGATTGAAGAAGAAGATCTAAAGGCATCATTTAATGCACGAGATGTTTACACTATGGGCATACAAAAAATAATTGTAACTATTAAATAGAATGCATTTATTGATCCAAAAATCATTATTCTGCAACTTGCCACAATAAAAATGAAACATTCAAATGTTATACCTGTCAAGGAAATCACAGAGCAGACCTTAAAACAGTAGAACGCCCCTGTAGAACCAATGGATCTTCAATAGCGCACCACAAATACCCAAACTAACTTCCCGATTCTGTATAACCAACATCAACAATTCATTCATAAGCAACATAACTTTTTCAGTTTCAGTAGATAAACATCTCTCAAACTCCAAACAAATACTGGCTGGACTTCCTCAGGGCTCTCCACTTTCAACTATATTATGCAATCTTTACACAGCTGATATCCCCATATCCAATACAATCAATACAGCACAATTCGCAGATGTATCTTCAGAATTGTATTGTTCTAGCACATCACTTATTAAATTAACAAAACACAATACAACATCTAAACCAGTTATATTCTTGGTCAAACAAATGGAAAATTAAATTAAACCCAGCTAAGGCAACAGTAAAAATCTTTTCATTAAAAAAACTTTCAACACCACTACCACTAACACTGAACAATAACACCATTCCTTGGACTCAACTAAAGAAAACAGTGAGATATCTAGGACTGCATTTAGACTCAAAACGTAACTGTAAAGAACATATAAATATTAAAACACTACAAACAAAAGTCAAACTAATCCAATTAAAACCATTAATAAACTACCACAATAAAATAACCACAGAAAATGCCAAACCCATATATACAGCCATAATAAGACCCCTATGGCTCTATGCTTCTTTGATTTATTCATGCATTGATTCTTCAACTCATGATTCTTTGTGAGGTGGTCGGCGAGTTTCCTCTCCCTACAAAATAATTGTAAAGAAATAATAGTTCAGTTCTTTTAAATACATAGTAAGCATCATAACACGTAAAAAAGTTTGAACTGTTAAACTAAACTATGTATCACATTCAAAATAGTGTTTTTTTTAAACTTCTCCTACTGACAGCGGTTGAATTCCACCCAGAGATTCTTAAATGTTAAAATCTGCCACCGTCGAAACCCGAACCCTAGATCCAACTGCGATGCTGCAGAGTAAATGTCGTTGCCGAACTGTCTCAGCTGGTGATATTTGGTTGCTTTATCGATTGATTGATGGCTAGATTGAACATTGTTGCGTTTCCGTGCGAGTCATTGCCCCATCTCGAACAAGCACGCGATTGGTCTCCCGGTGTGGGTGGGAGTATAGTGCATGTAAGCGTGTGTGTGTAAGTAAGGGGGAAGATAGGTCAAGGAAGAAGAAGGAAAGATCGCGTGCGGAACGTAGCTGGTTTGTTAGGTTTTTGCTCCGACAATCGTCTAATGTTAGTTGGAGAAATCACGGGAAACTACCGATCAGAGCTGGCGATTGTAGCCGGCGGCTAAAATTCTCCTTCGGACAACGGTTGATTTGTATCTAGCAATGTAGCCCCGGTCAAAGGCACTGCAGTGACATCCCTTGCGCATCACATGCGCTGAGCCCTCTTAGCCGGAGTGATTTTCGGCCATTGTTCATTAAAAGAGTTTAAAAACAGAAAACCTCGACAAGGAGCCCTTCCGACCAGTCTCAGTTAGAGACGGGTCCGCGTATCGCCCGCGGCCATCGATCGCCCAGCCGCAAGGTCGCTCCAGGCATGGCGGGGTGGGCGCAGGCGGGGCGCGTGGTGGTGCACGGGCGGCGGCCGCTGGCAAACGTCGCATTTGCGCAAAGGCGAAGGCGGATTCCGCCGTTGGAAGCGCTCCCCGCGGGCAGCTCCGCCGCCGCCGCCCGCGAGGCTTCCAGGAAGCCCCTACCATTCCCGAGTGCGCTCTGTTCCGGCAAATGCCCGCTAGGGTCGCGTTGCGGCGAGGAGATGAGCACAGAACGTCGGTGGGTTTTCAGAATAGCACAGTAAATGAAAATGAGGAAAACGAATTCAAAAATTGCGAGAAATGGAAAACTATAATTAAAGACAATGAAACGACAAAGCATTTCTTTCCTACATGACGTAATTTAATATACATTATATTCAGTTTTACTTGTCGCATACAGCAATACATAAATTATTTAATTATTATAGGTTTAAAAGAATTTAAGATCGGATACTATATTTGAAAATATTGAAACCTTTCAAGTACTGATCTGAATAATTTTAAAAACTTAAATATTTGATTTTGAAATTTATTTTAGCATATAAAATTGGGAATTATCACCTTATGAATGCTTTAATAAGAATATCAAAATCTTAATATTTTATTAAAAAGAGATTAATTAAATACTTTCATTCATTTTTCGTCTTTCAATATATGTTATATGCAAACTTCTTTTTACAAAAAACTCAAGTCAATCAGTTAATTTACAGTTGGTAATTAAGAGAATGCTAAATATTGTTGAAATTATCCACGTAACAAAAACATTGCAAAAAGAACAGAGTAATAAGAATAGTAAACTTGTAAATTGCATAAAAAAGATTCGTCAAAAGCATGACCAAACCATACATTACATAAAAGTGAAGAATATTCCTATTCTAAAAGAATTGTAATTAAATAAGTAACATGTTAAAGAAAAGATAATTAGGAATGGTTTAGTAAAAAGTAAGAAAAGATGAGAACAAATAGACCAATTTAGTTTTACACTTTATAAATTTTACCTAATTCTGAGTCAAACGAATAACTTCAATCATCTTCTAAAATGTAGTGCCCAACAACGTAGCTTCTTGATTCCGTATTTTTGCATAAACCTCATTCGACAAAAGAGAAGATACACCTTCAAGCAACTCATGTCCACATAAAGTATTCATTCTTCTAGCAGACGGCATATCCAAGAAAATTTATCGGGCCTTATTGTCACCAAGAAAAAAATTATGGTCATTCTACCCTAAATTTGAGTTTAAATGATAGAAGTACCGATTAGAAAGAATTCATTTCTTTTAAATACAGATGTAAAGTTACAATATCGGTAACAAGTTTTAAAACCAATTCAGCACTTCTGTGGAGAAAAACAATTCACAAACATAAATGAGTATATTGCAAGGAGAAAACTTTCGGCAAGTCAGCGAAGATTTATGTTGTTGTTTTTTCAATTCCATATATAATTAAAATTAAAAGATCCACACCTATTAAGGTCCATTTTTACAAGAATAAGAACACTTCCTTTTCTTCAAAGTTGCAACACATAACAAAATAATTTCGTCAAGCATGTTACTCGATTTCCTTCAATTTCTGTCAATTTTCGCAGAGAGAAGCTATGTGAAATACGGGTATCTTAGCGCATATCCCGCGATTTCAATACATAGAACAGAATGCCAATACATTCGCTCGCATAAAGAAATCATTCGTGCCCCTGATGTTTCTACGCGAAAGCAAGTCGCCGGATCTGCAGCGTTGCAAAACGAAGGAAACGGAATCGACGGAGCTGCGCTGACGCCGACGGACGCAGCGCGTGCAACCAGCGACGGGCGATTCTGCAACTAGGGCTCCAGCTGCTCCAAAGGTTATTGAAAACTCGCACTGGTAAAAGGAAAAATTAAAAATTCACAACGGTCAGTGTAGAGAGGTGATGGTTTCCGTCGGAATTTGCAACACGTATGGTGTGTGTCTGCAAGAGTTGTTATTTTGGTAAGGTTGGAATTTATTCCATTTCTAAAATGGGATATGGAGATCACAAAACTACCATTTTTTTTCGAAATAACAACTACTATTTCACGTGAAGATAAAACTGTTCAACATATTAAGAATATTTTAGAAGTCTAAATTAGTCGTGAACATTTCATTTGTTCTTTAGACGTTGGAGTTATATGGATGACTATAGTACACAAATGAATATTAACATCCACACACATCCGCAATCTGAAGCTATGGAAATCTTCTGCCTTCTTAATAACATTCAACGTTGTTATTACAGTATTCGTCATTCACGGGACTGGAGCACGATAGTTACAAAAGGGTCGGATTTTTTTAGTATCAACTAAAATGTGAATAAAATGCAAATGATACCTACAATACGTACATTAATTATTTATAATATATACAGATTCTGCATTTGTATGTAATCGTATATACTAACGAATTTACTATAAATAATGTATATTATACCTTCCATACTATGTTCTATTTAAGTATTACTACAATAATCAAAGGAAGTCATTGAGACTCGAAATTCGAGAGAAAAGTCGATTATCCATGGATTCCTTCTCGTCGCTCGGATTCTTTGTACTCATGATTGTTATCATGTCTCCATGATTCTCGGAATGATACACCAGAACATAAAGACAGCGTTATAAAAACGATGCGCATTTTACACCTGATTCTAAAAAAATGGACCGCCAGATTGCCCATTTGGTTCCCCAACCTCCATCAACGGATCCAAGTGGCGGGAAGCACAGAGCGGACATGCCACGTCCGCCACCTTCTTGAATGACGCAGTAGCTAGCCATCCCTATGCGAGTAGCCTCTTACTAGGCGAAGAGAAAATGAATAGAGGATAGAAATCAAACTAATGATATGTGTTGGGATTGAAGTGAATAAAAAAAGCAAAGGGTTAAACTAGAGAACTGTAACCACTCTTATAAGCTGACGGAGAAGAAAGCAGAGAATGCTGAAAGAATGGAGAAAGAAGAAAGAGGGAGCGGAGGAGGGAGGGAGGAGGAGGAGGAGGATAGAGAGCGATGAGAGGAGGAAGAGGAGAGAGAGGAGGAAGGAGTAGGAAGAGGAGAAGAGAGGGAGGAGTGGGAGGAGGGAGGAGGGGAGGATGGAGGAGGGAGCAGGGGAAGGCAAGGTTGAGAATCAAAGAAAGTCAATGTCACCTGATAAACTTTGAAAAATACGAAACCCCTCATTTATTCACAGCCGTCTTGAAGAGATCTCCAATAAATTGCTTGCGATTCCGCGTTAACATGTGGTATTTTCACAAAATATCGAATAATTCACAAACTTTACACTCGCTATTTACATCGCATATTTATGCACCAAGTACTTTCACGGCAATGTTGTTGCTTTCCTGTCCTTTTCAAGTTGAAGTCGAAGCTCCAGTTGTTGTCCCTTGCGTTCAATAAAAAATCTTCTTGAGTATGTACAAGGCGTAATTATCAACACGTTTTATGCAATCATACTTTAAGGAAAAGTGTCCTCAAAAAACTGTTAGTTGGTAAATACAAATAAGTTAAAAAAGCACGCGCGTCGGTACTTTGGCTAAAGTCAATTTCATTTTACCTGTTAAAAAAAAACTTTCAAATGTTTACAAGGTAACAACGAAAACCAACATAGATGACGAATCTCTGAAGAATATTTTTTTCTTAATTTATAATTATGTATCAACATCACCAGCAATATATTAATAATATTGATCCTTCAAACAGGTTATGTATTAGATATAAACACATTTCATGCAAACATTCTTTTAGGAGAACTCACCTGATACATTTGTTGAACGATAAGTAAAAATGTCTTAGTTTTACAAGAAAGAACTCTCTTTGTCACTTCCACTACATCCAATTCAGTTCCGTCGCAGTTCTTAAATTAACATCCGTTTAAAACTTCCTTCACGCTACACAAGGAACATACACAGAGCTAGAAGACTGCATTTTGAACATTACCCCCATCCACCGAATTCTTCCTTTCAAAATCTCACATTTTCCCTCCACTGTGGCTTTCGCCGACCCTTGAGCGGAACGCTGCCGGTTAAAATTGCTTCCTTATGTTGTACGTAACTCTTCTAATGAACCAAAACAGAGAGATTATGAGATAATCTAATTTTCAAAAAATAACGGCATAAGGGTGGATTTTAAAACTATTGGTAAGCAGGAAAATAATCACTAGAGAAAAAAAGTAGTAACATTAACGAAATGGGGCAGCAAAATAGCCTGGAAGTTATCTGACGTACAGGGAAACGTTGTCAAAAGGAGTTGGGATCGATGATTTAACTTTTGTTGAAAGTTTTTATTTCTTTGTCAAGTTTTGGAGAGGATGTAGTTCCAATTTTGGATTGTTAACATTTTTTCTGGCTCACTTTTCATTTTTAACATTATTTTTCAAATAAAGACTGCTAAAGACTGACTAAAGACTGAAACCACTTCAAGAAAAATAAACCTATAAATAAGTATTATAGAAGACATTATAAATAAATATAAAATATATTTGACGAACATTATTCCGTCTCGCTATAATTACACTTCCGTTGTTGTTTAAAGCCATCTTGTTGAAGATGCAGCAACAAAATCCACAATCGCAAATGGAATGAGGAAAAAGATGTAATAAATAATAAATGGAAGATGAATTAATCAAGAGTTTAGATGAATGAAAATGTTGGCGGAAACACTGATATTTAATTCATCTATAAACTAGCATGCTCGCGTATCCACATATCCTCTATCCTACGCATTCGAGAAGTAATTAGTGGTGCTACAGAATGGTACATACTATCTCGTACTAGTTTTATAATTTCTATTCTCTCAGCTGCCATTCTACCGCTGCCCAAAGTACATAGTTTTGAAATGTTTTCAATAGTATTTTCTAAGAATAGAATCGAAATATTACTTTTATAATATTATAGACAAGTAAAACATTATCATATCAGGAATTTTTTGTGCGGGCGGGCGTTTGGCGGTGCGGGCGTGCGAGCGGGCGGACGTTTTGAATAGAATCACTTTTTCGGAAGAGGGAATGCGGGAGGGCCATGGCGTGGGTGGTGGGAGGGAATGTGGGGCGTGGGCGCGGGTGGAGGCAGGCCATCGAGCAGATGCAATCGAGATGCGCCGCCGATCACCTTCCGATATTCAGGACCAATATCCGTTGCAAGATTGGGCGTCTTTCTTCTCGTAGGGCAGAGGCGAGCGGTGAGTAAGGCAACGCTGGGCACTCCGCGGACATCGGGGACCAGACACACACGGTGAGAGCGTAAGCGAAGTTGCTGAAGTTAATCAGTCAAGTTCTGTTATTCTGTAATGGAACACTAGTATTTACGTAGTGTTTTGTAACTATGCAATACATTTTTAACATTCTTTCAGAAAATTCATTTAGACCTACTTTACAAATTTCAGCTATAAATATTATGTAAAATATGTGTGGATTCATTTACGTTGACGTACGACTGTTTTCTTAAAGAGAGTTCAAATAACAGAAATGATCAGAATTCAAAATTATCTCCTATTTATTGCAAATGAAGATAAACTCTTAATAAAAATGTATCAAACACAAATTTCTAAATAATACGAATTAATTCTATTTCCGAGAAATTTTTATAATGATTAATATATTTTTTCAATAATTGCATGTTTTCTTTCTGTCTTTCTTTTTTCCTGTACTTGAACTGTTGCTTAAATAAACTTATTTGGAATAAACATGATGTGTTGATCTTTTATCATTCCTTACTGAACCGATAACTATGTTAAGAACTCGAATTATCTCGCTGGCCCGCCGCAGCTGTGGCTTTAAGTGGTCGTGGCTGCGGGGCGAGGGTGAGGTGCTCAAGCGGGCGCAACTGCACCGCCCATGATCCAGGGAAAGGGCGGATGTAAACTGACAGACGGGGTGTGCACAATTTCCTTTGTCTTATCAGCCCACACTGGTAGGAAGAAAGATCGAATTGTAGCAGTTTGGTAGTAAGGATTATAAACGATGGTTTGTTATGAAACCTTAAATAGGAATCGTCGATTTTATCCTCCTTATTATCAATTCAACACTAACTGATAAAACCATCTTCACTATTAACATTAAGGAGATGAACTAGTGAAACCACGTTCTGTTAGAAGGTATGAGATATTCTGATGAAAGGTTTACAACAACCTTCAAGTATAAAAAAATGAAAATATTACCTGTTTAGGGTCACTTGAACTACTGTAGCATTGATCCAATTTCAAGACTTAAAATACTTGAATATTTTAAGCACATACTTATATTGAACTCAATACGTCATGAAATTTGGTGCAAAAACCCTCTGAACGATACTATACTACCATGTATTGACGCTAATTTAAGCTTGGAGCCTGTAAAACTATTACTTATTGACACTCACTAGAACGACGCTCCCGTGCAACTTGTCTAAAGAACTCAATGATACCGATGCTGTTAAAACGTTCAGCTGCACGTCGCTAGTTTGCTTTCTAAAATAACCTAATCATTAGGCTGAATGATATAGCGTAAATCCCCTAGTATAAGAGATAAATTATTGAATCAACGATCTAATAGGCGGAGGCCTGCACATCAGAATGATAGGACTCAAGGCACAAACCTACAACGAATTGATGAGATACGTTCATTGTTAAATATTTCTGCGAGTCAAAATTATTTCAACACGAATAACCGTTTTTTAATACAAAACATTACATGCTGTCATTTGCTCACCTTTTTTCTAAACTTTCGTTAATCCACCTTGAAAACATATAGTCGCTAGAGATTCTCATCGCTGAAGATTGTCAGACTGTCTAGATTAGCGAGGGTTGCGGGATCCGTCCATCGTCGCCCTTCTTGAGGGAGGGGGGAACACAAGGAAGAGAGGTGACAGGTGCACTGGCGCGGCATCCGCCTGGAATCGAACGGAGGAGACAGCACAACTGATTGGTCAGGACTGCTTCTTCCTGGAATTTACAACCAGAAGGCTTCGAATATTTATTACATCTTCGATTTTTTTCCTGACCTCAAAAATCTATGCACTGTACGAGACTCGAGCACAGAATCCGATTTACAGAGTTGCAGTGCCAGTCTCGCCTCTACATATGACATCACAGCTGATAACGTTCAAACACATTTTATGTATAAACGTATAAATACAATGTTTACAAAATTATAAATGCATTACACGATATTGCATCAAAGCTCATCATTTCATCAAATACAACACATGCACAAACAATTTTTTTGTATTCACAAGTAAGAAGAAATAAAAATTCGTTTCCAAATATCCCTTGATATTTGAGCGGTAAAAAACAGAACTGTATTCTTGGATTTTAAAGCAAGAAAGTTGCTTTTATTTGCTGTATTTTAATTCCCTCTCGAGAGTTAATAAATGCACACACTAATATTAATTTATGAACTTCAAAACTTTTAAACTCATCAACCGAATGTGACCCCTAACATCGTAAACAATGAAACATTCATATAAACGTATGAATGAATTCACACATCATTCTGTAAAACTAACTTATGAAATTAAAAATGTGAACACAGTTTCCTTTCTCACTGTGGTCACGCCGAAATACGAATTCTATACTATCAAACAAGTTTGTATCACAAACCAAAATAACGCAAACATCGATTACAATTCTGCTGTAGCCGCGGCGCAATTCGAGCTCAATTCTGATGCAGTCACAGATTCTGATGAATATTCAAATAAACGCTCGCCTTGGGCCTGGTTGTGGGCGCAGCGGTTGTGGCGATGCGAGAGGGGGGAGAGAAGGAAAGCACCGCCGGATCGACGGAGACCGTGTTAAGCCACCTCGTTGATTCGCATATGAAATTGCAAAAGTGGAAACTCCTCTTCTCTTTTCATTTCATCTTCTCGACTTCAGTAATCCTCTTCTATGTTTTGGATAACTTCCACGTTGAGAGGTTCTCGTTAATCACGAAGCCCCCACATGTGCTTCAGAGGGAATTAATACACCAATACACAAACAATTCTTCTTTTCAAAATCCACACCATCAGGATTAAATTTCATAAACAATATGGAGAAAGACCGATTTAGTGTGCTCCAAATAACAAATTATTTTAAGGAAACTGTAATAAAATAGGTTATATTTGTGCCCGTTTATCAGCGTTTAGTGTTGCACATGATAAAGCAGACAAATCTTACTGAGATATGTGGTAGCATTTAATTACATTTTTTAATAGAGTAATTATAATTCACAGATATTATAATCCGTATTTATAATAATTTTAGTTCATTGCAATGTAAGTAACATTGAACTGATGCTCTGAACTGTAATTTCTCCATTATGATTCTTCGTTCGATTACGAAACCTGTGGTTGGATTCAGGAAGGGCATCCGGCCTTAAAAGCCAAATCAGTACAGAAATGGAGTGTGCGGAAAATTGGTTGCCCTTTTAGCGCCGGCCCCTTAGAAACGGGAAACGACAAGGAAGAAAAAAGTTCGATTCAGAAACAATTGCTCATTTTCTGAACTGTTTTAATACTTCAGGTAAGCTTTTGAGAAAATAATTTGCATTATATTTCATTTTCTGTATTGAACTGTTTACTTCTATTTGCAACGATTTCAAGGAACGTCTTCTTTCAGAAAAAGCTTGTTAAATAGAATTTCATTTGAGTTTTCCAAGGCTGGATTTTTTTTCTTTTTCTGTAAAGTAGTAACCATTTAATAATCTTCCTCGAGTAACTGCTGCTTTAAGAATGTCCTTTTCTGCAGACGGCGTTGCTTGAAATGAAAGGGGCTGCTCGTCTTTACGGCCACGCCGCTGGCTTCCGAGTCCGCCTGGGGTTTCCGCGCGTTCGCGGCTTCCAAAGAGGTCAACTGCAGCTGCGCGGCTCAAGTGGATTCCACGGAAGCGAGAGCTCAGACCAAATCTGGGGGCGGCGCCGCGCCGCCTCGGACGTGCGCGCTCGGAGACGCCGCGCCGCAAAAGGACGATGGACGTGCAGTCGAGTAAGTGATTTACAAATGTTTTGGGAGCGGAGTCCCCGGCCGGACTCCGATTGAAACGTAGTGGCACTTCAAGGTCACGAGCTAAAAGGAGAGATGGACATAGTCATCTCATCGAGAGCTCCGATAGAAAAAAATTTAAGTCGTAACGAAGGATGACTATTGGATGACTGTCCCCCTCTCCGTCCAGATCGTGACCTTCAATTGTCTCTATATTTCAGCAGGAATATAGGAATATACTTGGCTGACCGGAACACGCCGCGGCGCGCCGTGTCCTAGGCGAAGGTGCCAACGTTTCGGCCGCCTTTCTGCGACGGCCTTTCTGCTCATGGCGAAAAGCTTCTTAAATAGGATGTTATTAACTATTCATGAGATATTTTCATTTTCTATAAAGTAGTAACCATTTAATATTTCATTGGTACATGTGCTTAGGACGCAGCGTCTCCCGCGCAGCTCAAATGTTTATACCAATGTTTTGGCCACAGAACTCCAGAGATTTAGCAAGTGCAGTGCCCACGCAACTAAACTATGGTAGACCGGTAAATACTTGCCCCGCGTCGTATTATGTTCACACTTACGGTGTGTAATTATTGAAGATAATGCATGAGTGTTCTGGGATTTATCTGAGAATTTCCAAACCGCGAGAGGTAATTACTAAGTCTATTCCACAAATGAACTCAACTAATTAATTAAAATTAATATTGTATATTTAATGTATTACAATGTTGTAATAAATAATGCAAACGACTTTTAATACCGTGGGCATGTGAGAGGACTAAGAATAACAACACGAATTTACAATATACGTAATGAACTAGATTTTAAAAAAAATATTTAATTACGATTATTAAACATATTTCTGAGGCCTGTTACTCGATTTATTGATTGACTGAATTCCTAGCGCGACAACTGCTAAGGTCATTTGTCCTGTTAGTGTAGTTCCTGTTGTTCTCGATCCAAGAAAATATTTATTTTTACAAAAAATTTCCCAATGAATTTCCCTCCAAACATGACTCGTTGTACATATCGCTTCGGAAACAAAGTTTTGAGATTCAACACTTTTCGTTACTTTTTGGTCTTTTAGTCTTCTTAGTCTGCATTTCATAGTTCAATCTACTGTAGATTGACACAGCAATGAGAGTATTGCTAATTAAAACAGCTTAGTGATTGGTTGATTGATTGATGTTTCCTGGCACGTCAACTGCTATTGTCATTATTCCGGTAGTGTAGGCGAATATTTGATCACGGCAGTTAGGGGTGTTCCTTCCTTCGTTGGGTGGTGTGATCCGACGAAAACTTACACACCGTCTTCAAGGCGGATTTCCCATCCGGGTATATGCCGTCAGCGGGATACCTCCTAAACCAGTTGGCCTCCCGACATGTGTGGTTAAGTAGTGCATGTAAGTATAAGTGTGAGTGATAGAGGGTGAGAGAGAGTGATACAGAATGAGAGAGAGTGAGAGGAGTGAGAGTGAGAGAGAGTGAGCGAGAGTGTGTGTGTGAGAGAGAGAAAGAGAGAGTAAGGTATATAGCTTAACTCGAAAACCTGCCAGGGTTAGGACTCAAACCTAGAACCTCGCGGTCAGAGTCGCTGTAATAGCGACAGCTGCTCCTGAGCCATGTCAAGACGTGAAGCACATTGGTTGATAAATTCATTCATTGTTAGTGATATTGGTGCGTCAACTGCTATGGCCATTAGTCGCCTACGTATGGTGGATGTTCCTTCCCTCGGGAAGTGGCGGTTATCTTCCCTCGCTGGATGGCGAGGTTCGGCGCCGACCTACGACCTACGTCCGCTAGCGGCGTTTTCCTTCACCACGTATCACCCATCAGCGGGGCCCCACCCCTGCCCGGACAAGCAGTAAGCTCCCGTCTGGTTCCCCGGCAAGTGTGGCAGTATTGTGCATGTTAGTGTGTATGTAAGTAAGGGGATAGAACAAATAAGAGAAGGATAGGATTAGGGAGAGGAAGGAAAGATCACGCGCGGTCCGTGGCCTGTTTTTAGGGTACTGCTCTGACATGCACCTGGTGTTGATTGGAGAAACCAGTGAAAACTATCGATAAGAGCAGCCGGCCGCTATAATTCTCCTCCACACAGACTTACCTGACTTAGCTGGGTAGCTAGTGCCGAAAATTCTGCCACCGTCGGGACTCGAGCCTATGACCTCCTGCGATGACATCAATTGCGACCCTGAGCCCTCTCCGGATGAAGCCCCCTAGCGCGCGCTACGGCGGTGGGCGTGTCCAGGCGGTCTGCTGCGAGAGGCCGCTAGCATTCCCTGGGTGGAGGGCAGCGCGAGGCCACTTTGCCTTGCCTTGGGTGGGTCTTGCTGCCTCCTCCTCCTAGGCGCCATTGAGCTAAGAGGCGCGCACTTGCAAGGCAGCGAAGACAGCTGCGCGCGGGCTCGTACACGGATACTAGACCTTACAATGTATAGCACACAGGATGCTTAGAGCCAAGGAATACGCGTTGAAAGCAAACAATCAATAAGGTGTAGTATACGCTATTGCTGTACGCGTATACTACACCTTATATGCTAGCTACGAACACGGATTTTCTATATTCGTTTGGAATAGTAAATAGTTAATCAATGATGATTAGCGTACACACTAACTTCTATTTTGAAGACGTATTTCCATAAATTAAATTTGCTACAAAAATAGGTTTCTTCTAGATATGATAATTCGATTTCTCACCCATTCTCATATTATGCAATGTTAATCAATGCTAACGGTCTGGTGATGTGAAAAAATAGTCAATAAATTAATGATCTTGGGTGCCTTTTTCACGTGATGATTCACTGCCTTAAAGTTCAGTTCCAGCTATTCTGAAATGACACGACATGACAGGGCAAATTTAAAAGAGGTCCGTAATTTGAAACACAATAATACGTTCGTTTTGCTTTCAAATACTAAACAATATGTAAAATATAGAAATATATTTTCGCCACAACACATATATTTATTTTTGTGCCATAGAAAGAAGTCGGTGCTTAAAGTTAAAACACGGGTATTTTATTCAGCTAATGCTTTGCGTCTAGAGTTCCGTAAATATAAAGAGAAGAGTTTTCTAATGAATAATGTTTCGAAGCTACAACGCTTGACGCTTTAAGCTGGTTCTACAGAAACTATCAGGAGCGGAGTAAGCAACGCAGCGCTAGAAGGAAGCATTGCGCCAAACGGTGCTTTTCTCCTCGACTGCGATGGGCTCCCTTCCTGACAGGCAGCTTTCAGGGGGCGCTGAAGGCAGTCTCCGCAAGTCTGCGAAGGTCAACTGCTCGTTTGGCCGAAGCGCCCTTCAGGTTGGCTTCATTGGAGGGTGTGGTTTTGTTTCCGTGGAGAGCCTGCGCTGCTGATGAGAATTTCGGGCTCGGATGTTTTTCGGAGTTCGCAAGAGAAACAAACTACGACCACTGTAGTTAAATGCTATGTCTGCGTACTCAGTTGTAAACGCTCTTAGTTGTCAAGATTAAATTACTGTCAGAATGAGGATAGGCGGCGAACTAGATAGTAGAACTTGTGAGAAGTGGTCAAATTTCACGGAACATTTGCGTTCTCTCGATTTAAAATTTTCTCGAATTACACTAATAGAGTTGGAAGCATCTATAGTGTGATAAGCCAGAAAACCCCGGTGGTATTGAAACTGGAAAAACAGCTTCAAGCGTGATTATTACGATTTGATTGTATGTAAACAGGAAGCTTAAAGCCAAGGAATACGCGTTGTAGGACAACCGATTAATAAGGTATTGTATTCCAAACTTGACCTTGTTGTAAGGTTCGGTTCGGTTTTTGAAAAGCATGGCCCCGACGACATAAAATGCAGGAAATGTTGAAAAATCATTCTCCTGCCTGCGACCGACTAGGATGGATGCAGCAGTTGAAGTGGTACGATTATTATTTCGGTTGAAACTGGGTAATAATTTAATGACAGGGGATGGGGAACATATAATTAATTGTGACGAATATGTATTGCAGAAGTTAAAGAGTTCGAGGGTATTCATTTGATCTGAATTGTAATTTTTAATTAGGAATTTTACATGTTAGGCTGGAGATAGGCTGTCGCGCGTAGGTGCTTCATCCGAAGCACAGGCCGGGCAAGTCGTGCTCGCAAAGTTAATTAGTTACATTTTCTGAGTCATATGAAAGCATGGACTAATTTAGAACACTTCGGGAATATTGGAAAACTTCGTCCGTTGCTAGAATATACTAAGATAGGAGGGGCACCAACGAGGACATCAAGCCCGAAGACATTCGGGAAGACATCTGAGAACTCAAAGCAGTAAGCTCACGAACTTCACTCAAAACCGTACGGGACTTTAATGATTGTCCAGAGGAAAAGTTAGTTATTCCATTAATGAGCTCAATATAATTTTGTAAAAAAGTCAGAATAAATGTTAAATTCTATTATTGAGAAAAGAAAAGCCTGATAATTTTTAGTAGTTGCCATTAATTTAACAACAGGTTACAACAAACAGAACTTCCAGGAATCGCAATTCTGTTCAGAACTTGCACGTTCTCATACAAAAATGTAACGTAGTATATGTCGAAATTCACGAGTTCAAAGTGATATTACGATATTCATGATTAAATATTGTGGAAGCTAAGAAGCAAAGCAAAGCAAAATAAAATAAAATTAGTTATAACAGTAATATACGCGATATTAGTCGGGCAACAATGATAATTATTTAAAAAATAAAAGGAATTTCACAAATAGCTTGCCGAGTGAGGGGCACAGATGAATATTAAATAATAAATAAATGAAGGAAAATAAAAAATATATGAATAAATAATAAATATATGGATAATAAATAAATATATCAAGGTTACTCACAATAGTTGATACATAAACAAGTGCATATTACACTGAAACACAAAACTCAATATTTTTCTGTTACAAAAAACTTTATTGACTGTCCTTTGTAGGAAATTTTACGGCGAATTAAAAAACGAAAGCCATTTGTCTCTATCACGTAAAGGTTATTTTAGGAATAGTTAAATTCACTTTTTAAAGTCTCATATTTACACTAAAGAATCTTCAAGCGTCCAAGGTACCTAAAATATGATAATTGCTGGTATTATTAAGTATTTTGTTTCAGAGACGTCTCTTTTGAAAATCAATCAGTTATTAGTCAATATTCTTGGTTTCTATTGCCCTCTACTTTCTTTCTTTCATGTTTGAACTATTCTGATGAAGATGCTCTCTGTCGCCTTCAGTCCTCTCAGGACTGCGACAAAGAAATCCAAGCAACAGAGAAGAAAGATCTATATAGATGTTCAGTAACCGTTTTATTACTATTTCAGTAAAGCGGTTACTGAACTTCTATATAGTCAGATTTCTCATTGCGTAAAAAGGTTATACCAAATTCGTGAAAAATATCCAGGTACATTTTTCTAAATGATTGAACCTTCATTCAAAATGTACATCATTCACTAGTTCTCTTATTTATGTTCCAATGTTTGCCTCACTAATTTGCAGAATTTTTCAAAAACAAGAAAAATACTGCCATTTCTCTCGAAGACTTTGTTGAAATTTATTAAACCTAATTTTACACGAAGCGATGAATGGGAACTCTAATATCTACGACGAGTCCTCACAGGACTATGTACCCACTCATTGATCACATACGAACTTAAAACATAAGTATGCCACCTTCACATGTTATTTATATTTTTTGTTAAAATATTCAATAATATCTTAAAAACAATAATTGTACAAATGACCATACCAAACAGAGAAATGAACTTTCGCAAATAATGAACACGGATAAATAATGAATAGTTGACACAACGTTGAATCGATTCAAAAAGAACCGCCAATCTTCTGTGTTCGATGCCTCCACGTGAAGGGAATTTTTAGCCAGGCGTGTCCCCACTACCATTGCATGTTTCTCGTAGAGTGTCGCCACCAGGCTCAGGTTGTATATCTGCCAGATAAGAAAGTGAAGTTGCTGAAGCCCGAGCGAGAAATATGGGCACGCGAGGCCCTTCCGAAGTTGCAGGGAAGCGCAACTGACATTGAGTGATTCGCTGGGGTTACTGCTTCCTCCGCTAGCCTCGAGCAGCAACCAGCGGCTGACAAAAAACAACAACCACAAATTCACATCCCGTACGAGAGTTATGGACAGTGAATAATCTGCTTAGAGTATGGAAAATTATAAAGGGATGACCTATCCCTTCTTGGTATAGCCACAGAAGATAAGTAAATGTTAAATATGATAAATATTTCAAAAGTAAAATATATAAATAAATAAATAACATGGATCGTGATAACTAAATAAAATGGATACATAAAAACTGCCAAGAATGGGAACGTAACAATTATATAATAAAAATATCTGAAATGAAAAATACAAATGTTTTTAGATTTAAGAGATAAACTTGTAATTTGTTATCAATATAGTACACTCAAAACTAACATAATAGCAGCACTGAATCATATATCTTCACATACTATTGATCTCGAAATCCAATATGTTCAATAAAAGTATTTTACTCTTGAATAAATGTTTATCGCATTCTTATTTCCTTTGAGTCATATTTATAATACTAAAAATAGAGGAAGATCTATTTTTATAAGTTCCAATTTTGCCTTCGTTCAGCTGTTTAGGATTACAGAATTGTTAAAACATTTACTTAGCCTATTCTGGCAACTACTAGCTTTCAGAATCCTCTCTGCAGTATTATTGTGACAGGAATATACAAGACGTCTTACTATGATTTCTAAAGTGGGAGGACAATGGCCTAGCAAGCGCCAAGCAACAGCTAGATATTTCAAACAAGACAAGAAAATTCCCCATTCTTACACTCTTAAAAAACTAATATATTAACAAATAACAGTCAAATTTATCATTAAAAGTTATTTCGAATCAATTACAATTTTTTCCCTTTCCATTCATTTATACCAATTACGAAAACTAACTTAAATCATCAATTTTAACTAGTGGTGCAACATAATGGCACAGACGTTTTCGTAATTGATTTCTAATTTCTTTGGTGTGGCTTCTGTCTTGCCACATACTCCTGCAAGCTATCATCTATCGCCACCGAAGTAATTATTTTGGAAATTTTCTCAATTTTTCGATTTACTAATACTCGAAAAAAATATTGCTTTAAAATTATTAAAGAAGAGTAAAACCTCTTCCCAAATGGCAATTTTTATTAAAAAGTTTGGAGCAATTTTTAAGAAAATTTGGAGCAATTTTTAAGAAAATGGCGTTTAAGTGTTTCTGTAAATGTGAAATTTTGCCTCCTTTTCACAGAATTTTTTTTCAGTTTTCGAAAAACTTAATTGGAAGTCATTTAAAGCACTTCAACTCACAAATGCAATAGTGTTTACAAATCGCTCTAAATGTGCATATTAACGGCGTGAGACGTTTAAGAAAATACATTTAAGTAAGGTTAGAAAAAGAAAATTATTCAGCAAAATGAATCTTATGTCTTCTCAAAGAGTGCAGTCTGCACTATATGCACGAAAATTTTGAAGAACAAATTTAGAAAAAATGCGGAAGAGTGAGCTAGTTTTCACATAAAACGGTTGAGTTTTCAAAAAATTGTATATGATATTATTTAAAGCACGGGTGCTCATACATATAATAATGGGGACAAATCTTCGCTAATGTAAATATTAACGTGAGAGATTGTCAAAAAATTAATTTTTTGTAATTTTCGAAAATAAAAAAAGAATAGAGCAATATAGCGTATATGTTATCATATTGAGTAGATTCCTACCGAAAGTTTAAAGAAACAATTTGGAGACTTTTTGAGAAAATTTTGTTTTTGTAATTTTTTTAAAAATTGTACAATTTCTCGCAATATTGAGGGAAAAATACTACAATTTTCCAAAAAATGTGCATGGCCTTAATGAAATAACTAACTATGGGGAACAAATTTTATTTGAAGGAAAATTTGTGTAAATATTGTAGTTGTGTGAACCCGCCAAAATAATATGCAGTCTTTTACAATTTTCGAAAACTCAGAGATCGGACCTGTGACTTCTTGACTTTTTTTACTCTATTCTTATTAGAAATTTAAAGAACAAATTTGTAGCTATTTTTTAAAAAATTGTGAACATGTCCCATGGGCGTCATGTAAAGTACACCCAAATTATAAATAATGATTTTCAAAATCTCAAATTTTCGACCTGAGCCAGATGGACAGGAGTTTCTTCAATTTGGAAAAAAATCCATGCATGGTTTAGCTTCTAGAGGTTTTACAGACGGACTTACGAACGTTTTGAAAAAATACACTTTTTCGGTATCTGGGTACCCCAAAACGTCTATTTCAGTTGAAATCTCGAAATCAATTTTCTGCAGAATTACATAACTTTCCCTGTACTCCGTATATACATATGTATACGGGAAACTAAAAATCAGTTGAATCGAAAACATTATATCACAGTCGAGTCTCGCATCATTCTCTCTAATTAACTTAAAGTCTCATTTTCGACACAATCGACTTAAAATCGACACACTAGTTAAAATAAAACATTACTCTCCATACTAATTGTCCATTGTCTGGGAAAAATTCAATGCTCATATTTCGTTTTACTTGAGAGCAAATGTAACACTGGCATGTTCTTCATTTACGTGTTTTGTTATTTTACTTTCACGAATATAACTTTATATTCTAAATGTATAAGTAGATTGAAATATTAATAAATCTCTCATTCTCGCACGTTTTCTATTGATCATTGGCATTTATACTCATGCTCTCGATTACCAACGTACATTAAGTCGAGTTCCCTTAGTTATACAACACATCGCTACCGATTGCTGATACACTGGTGTTTGTGTAAATTGCAATACCCAGCAGGAACCGTCGGAATCACTTAAAAATTAGTGAATGTGTACATTAGTGTATAAGACAGTGTAGAACAGTAAGAAGTGATAAAATTTTCATAGAGTTGGAGTGCACGTTGGCCGAACAGCGTCCTCTGTGCGACAGGCCAGGTTACGCCACACTCAGTCGGTGTAGAGTCGTCAAACATCATGGAAACGAATCAAGTTCCGGTATGTCTCGTCGTGAACGTTCTTGCTGGTGTTCTCACTGGAGTTCCGCTTCAATTTGTAGTATAGTGATGTCCGCATACGTATTCGATGTTACCGTGTTAATCGCAATCAGCCAGCCTGCATTGTTCCGTGCCATAGCGGACACACGCCATGTGCGATGGTTTGGGGTGCCATTGGCTACAATGTGCGTTCACGCCTCGTATGTATTCAGGGCATTCTGAACAGCAACCGCGACATCAGGAAGGTTTTAGAGACCGATGTACTACTTCCCCTACAAGCAGCTCCACATGCCATATTTCAGTAGGACAGTGCCCGATTGCATGTAGCGAAGAATGTGCAAGTTCGCATAACATGTCTCCCTCGAAGATGTTTGAGATATGACTAGTCGGCAACTTATTCGTTCTGGTCTGCCTGCTGCCACTGTCGATGTTATGTGGTCACGCATAAAAACCGCATGGTAGTGTGTTCCCCAGCAACATATACAGGTTCTCTTTAAATCCATGCCACGACTCTGATAACAGCGCGTGGCGCTTCACAGCGTACTAAATTCTCAAGGGCAAAATGCACTGACAATTCTGTAATTCTAATCATTTGTAAATTGTGATATTACTAATCAGTGGAATAATTCTTTGTATTTTATGTCTCCTTCATAGTGTTGCAATTTTCTCAAACAGCAGGGTATGACCGGCGAGGGTGGCTTAGTGATGGGCTACGGTGGGCCACGGGTCTACAACATAACATTCGATTAGAGGCAATCTCCAATAACAAGCCGGCTCAGTTATCACAGAGGAAGCATTACGTTGTCTCTGTTCTAATTAAGTAACTGATTGTAGGAGAATTCTCCTATCGGGCGGCTCTAATCAGTAGTTCCTTGACCTCACCTCTCCCCTTAAACACGTATGCACACTCACACTTACATGTATCACGCTACTCGGGAGGCCTGCCGAGAGCTTAGAACTTGACCCGAATTTCGCGGTAGTCCGTTAGAGGAGATACCTGAAGTGGGAAATCGTTTACAAACCGACATGTAGTTTGGCACCAGATCTCAGGGGGGAGTAACATCTCTCGTTTTAAAGCATTTACCACAATAACGGGACTAATGACCATAAGCTAATGAGCCCGTTAACATCAATGAATGTAACAAATCCAGCAACATTACATTCTGAAGCTGTTACACACTGTGTCAATAGAGAGATAAATGTCGAATCGGTGTGAAACTGATCAATCGATAAATAAGACGAATGGACGTTAGTGACAAGTTAGCTCAGAATCTCTACTTGCTATGGGATTCCGATTTAAGGGAGTTATGCAGCCATTAGTTATACATCAAAACAATGTGAGTTGACAGACGTGTTTTGTTACCGAGATTTTTCACTATTTTCAATATTTCATTGGCAAAAATGCAACGTCTGGGACTCAAATTATTTGAAACCCGCTCATACACCATACCAATTCAGATTTCTTGTACGATTATTAAAATGAATTGAACTATTGTAAACAAAATTCTAATATTGGCTTTTATAATAACATTTAAAGCCAATTTAAATGTAAACGTTTTAAATATATATTAATAGAAGGGAATGGGTGTCAAGTAAGTAACAAATTGTAAACTACGAGTATTTAAAACTCCGAATGCAATATCGGTAATACAATCCTAGTCTGAATATTTGAAGTCTCTCTCTATACAAAGTGAAATTGTACAAGCTGGTTATTTGTAAACGTATTGACAATTAATGTAAGGTTATACTTTTTTGTATATCAGTCTCATAAACAGCCTTTTCTAATGCAATAAATCGCTTTTAATCGGACATTTTGCGGCAAAAATGACGTATTATCATTTTAAGATGCGAATGATTGTGTCATCACACGTTCAGCCAATCGCAGCGAGAGAATCGTGGGGAGGTAAAGGTAAAGGGAGGTAAAGAATGTAATGTCAAATACCCGAGAGTCACAAGAAAGTTGTTTTGCCAAATGAAGATTACTTCTCCTATAAACTTATGAAGCTGTTATGCAAAAAACAATGTAAGAAACTTTTTCATAATGTTGCTTTATTGCATTCGTACAAACTTGCTCCTAATGTCGCTGGTATTCAAAAATGTAGGGAAACTGTCGTACCTAAGGGTAGGTGTAACTAGGGACAGAAGCAAGTTTTCGAGAAGTCTATTGACGAATTTTCAGAATGCTATTTTCTCTACGTTGTTATTACCATTTGTGATTACTCAAGTGAACTATTTTGTAGTGTGAGCTGTTTCCTTGGTTCTATGAAAGTTTAATAGATTTGAAGAGTGAAAAGTAAAAAATTCTGCATTTTTCTTTCATCGATTTTGTTATAACTACTATTATTGGTTCATACATTTACAAAAATTGAAGTATACCCACGCTTATGTTACATAGAATGTAATCAATTCAAGGTGTATACTTCTTTGCCTACCAGTGACCTACATTAGTGCCATGTTCATCATAATTGGCGATTGTTTTGTTATCTAGGGTACAGTGACTGTTGATGTACTAAGGAGGGCTTAGGTACAATAAATGTAAATCAATTTGATTCAAATTGTTTTCAGAATGTAATCTTGCACTTTGGCGACAAACCAAAGGAAACAACAAATAGCCCGATACAAGCAGCAACAATTAATAGGTCAGTTTTGTTTGTTGTGAAAGAATGTAATGTCAAGTCGTTGTTCAGCAATAGTTCAGTTACAGAAATGGATGAACCTGAAAACTTTATTGTGAAATATTTAAAAAAACCATATCTAATGATTCACTTATTCAACATTGATGAGGGGTTCTTCAACATATGAAGTTAAATGAGGGCATAAAAGTTAGTCTCCATGACACATCGGTGTTTGGTTGTTCTCAAAGGAAGCAATTTCGTTTTCCATATTTCCATTACAAGTTATAATATAGATTTAGGTCCTCTCATTTTACCAAATGCTGTTGTTATATTCTATGAAGCTGACATAGAGGACAAAACATGAGCTGCAGAACTTATCTGATTGGTTGTTCTTAAGAACAGAATGATTTTTTTCTTTTATAGAAAATGTATTTATTATAATCTAGGTTAGAGTCCTTTTTGTTCAAAAAATGTTAGTGTGACATTCTCTCCATGAATAAACAATATACATTTATTCAGTTGTAGTTTTTTCACTTTCACTACATTGTCCCCAGGTACATAATTATGTGTTCGCAGATACGATGTACATAGGGACACAGTGTACACACACATAATTTCTGAATAAGAATCTAATAGAATGTTCTTAAAAATATTATTATTACACATAAATATGCTCTGATGTGTAGTATTCCAAAAAGAAGAACATCAACAATTTCACATACAAAAGAGAGAGAGAGAAAAATTAAAACATGAAAAGTGTCCCTAGGTACGACAGTTTTCCCATCTAATACTAATAATTAAATCTTAACTTAATAAAATAATAGCATAAACTACTATTATGTAGTACATAAAAATGAACTATAATAAACGCAAATCAATTCATTTAAAATAGATTCATTATTCTACAATATCTGAAACAGTATCCATGAAACTGCATCATCAAATTTATCCATAAAAATTACTTTCTGACAGACGAATGGTCTGTAGCCATTGGCAACCAGCATTAATCACTTGGAATTTCTGAATCCAAGGCATACAATTAGTAAATAAATAAGCAAATAAATCAGTAAGTATGCAAATTCAAAGATATCCATACTTAGATATACACGAACGTACTAGTTAAACTGCCTGCCTTTAAATATTTGCTATTCACGGATTGAGTTATGGAACGGCATCTCTTCCATCTTCTTGGTAAGGAACCGCTTAACTGTGTATAAACTATATTAACTCTGAATGATAAGGAAAATCTTCATTTTGAAGTTTGCTGGCGCCGGGAGCGCGCTCCGGTGAACGCCGTGAGAGAGCGCTCGCACCGGGAGCTCCGCTTTACGCGCGGCGCTCGGCCGCAGCGGGCTCTGGCCACGCGCGGCACCGGCTCATTCTCTTCTCGATGTTTACAACTCCCAACGTAACTTACGTACTTGCAAAAACAAAATACGGAATACAAAAACAAATCCAAATTTACTAATTTTGAAAGCGCTCAGAAATGAAAAGAAAATTTTGCTTCGTCCGGCCAGACGGGAAGTGCCTAATAGTTTATTAGATACCTAGGAAGTCGCAAAAATCCAAAACCAATGAAACAGTTACCATTTTGATTCAAAACCAAAATAAACATGTTAATCCTCCTGCAATGTTAATCACACTGTGCGTACCGATTGAGTTATATTACTCAGTGCGTCACTGCTTACAACATCTTACGTCAGTAAGACTCCAAAGAAGAGGCCGCCTACCTTTAAATATTTGCGATTCAGTTATGGAACAGCATCTCTTATATCTTCTTGGCAATGAACTGTTGTACTGTATAGAAACTATAACACGTCATTGCAATATTAGTGAAAACTCCTTTTGTTAGGCTATTTAATTCATTATAGTGTTATACGAGAGTATTTAGGAGGATTTTAACGCCAATCTTTAGTTAATACAGCGTTGTTAGCTACGTCACACATTGATATATAAAAAAATGCACACGAACATCTTCACACAATATGACATTCTAGAACGTGAACTTTAACCTAAGTACGTTAGACATAAGCTGACTAGCGAACTTGGCGACATTATTTGGATTTGAAGTTACATTTTTCTACTGCTCACAGCTTGATTTCTAATACTATTTTAATAATTATTAAAGTGTTACTTATAATTTTTCTTTACAAATGGCTCCACAAGAACACGTAGGAATATGTATTTCTGAACAGTATAAAATACAACTTTTCTTGTTTTAGTGTTAATACCCCTCCATCATCTTATATTATTGTAATTGTATCAAATTGCTTCAATTTTCTTAATTTTCCTGGATATTATTCAACATTTTGCAAGTAGAAAACTTGAGCTGCAGCTGGATTTTGCAGCTAGTTTTTGTTAATTTTAAAATTGTTAATTTTAAAACATTAATATACAACTACTTTCACTTAACATACTTTCCTTCCAATAAATATCGATGGATAAATATCGAAAGGAGATGATTGAAACTGGCAAACTTTGTCTTTTTATCTTCTGAAGACATTCGGTTTAATTAATGAAAATTTTAAATGTTACAAGTTACATGCTATAAGTTAAATGTTATAAGTTACATGCCTTCAAATTAGGACCAATAATTGTTAATATTAACTTGTACGCCAGTTGTCACTTTCTGAACTCCGCCATAGTGAAGGTAAAGTGGTTGACTAAAATGATATAAGTCAATGAATTAACAGAAAGGGAACCGGTTTTTTCTGAATTAAAGGATTTCTAAAACTATGTTCTTTAAGTAGACAATAATCTACTATCGTACTCAATATATTGTTATCCTCTTTGGCTGAGAACATAACAGCTCCTCTGTACTCTTCAATTTCATCATCTCATAGTCTAATAATTTATCTTCCATTCAGAATTTTTTTTTCGATACACGGATGTCTCAGAATAAGTGTTAAAAAATTCTAGGGCAATGATCACCTTTAGCCAATGAACATGGGGTTAGAGATTTAAGAAAACGAAGTTATATGTGTTTATACATGTGTCATTTGCGTCTGCTTTTTAGGCGATCCCGAATGCCAAGATGTTTGTTAGATACAAGATATTTCCTTGATTGCGTCAGAACGCAAACCGCCGAACACACGTGTAAGAGGAGTTGCCTATAATACCGGCGAAAATTTCACGTGTGTAACTCCCTTTAAAAAAGATTTCACTGGATGATCATAGACAAAAATTGATCATTTTTTACCTCTTTTTGATTCTCTTTTAAATGCCCTGGAAGTTTGCAACATTTGCACATTGAAGTAACCACTCTTGAAGTTTTTATCTAAGACACCTCTATTTCTTCAGCTACAGAGCTATTTGAAATTATCTACTTATTCCCTAAACATTAAACGTTTTTATTGAGCAACCTTTCATTGACCGATGTACTCCGTCCAATTTGAAATGGCTACTGATAAAATTGTCTCGTGCGTCTACTTACAAAATTACACCAAATTATAATTCTTTCAAATCATCGTATGATAACTTAAAATGAACAATTATTCTATCAGCAAATTATCCAACGTAATAACCTTATACGTTTGCATTGTCGGCGTAATCCTCAAAACGGTAGACGAGATCTTCTAGTAAATGGTAGCTCCTAACAGATAAGCAGCCGCTGATACTTGTCCTTGACCACCACGGCTTTTATTATTCTCTCCGAGATATATCAGCTTTATGCATTTCACTTCTTTACTTTGTCAAGTCGATGTAATCTTCATTGCGCGTCATTAAAAATACATAGATTTCACTCATACCTTAACACAGAAAAACACAGACGTATCCCTCATAATGCTGTATCTCTCTTCAAAGGTTTACTGCAATGTCATTCGTTCATTCGGATAAATGTTCTGATAAAAAGTTGTCAACACTAGAAAAAAAATTGTTAACTTCGTAAGGGTAAAAACGTTCTTTATTTCACTTTCTTTACCCATGCCAACTTATAAGAACGGTATCAGCTGAAAAAGACTGTTTTCGTCATTCCTCCATTAAAAACGCGATATTTTCAATACAACTTTATAATTGATTTAAAGTAAACCGGGGCCTCTGTGCACCTTCCTAAGAGCTTCTATGTTTGAATGTCGTTCCGGGAAACCCAATACGCCACAGAGGCCCAGCACGTCTGTCGCAGAGGCTGCGACACACCGAGTGCACAAGCGCGAGCGGCGCGCAACAAGAACAGCGCTAGAGGGGGTGGGGTGGGGCCAGGAGCGAAGCGAAACCGCCGTGCTCTGAGCACTCGCGTGTCGACCTCCTAACAACCGTCCCAATCAATAGCGCGCATTATTAAATGATACTGCGCAAAAAAGCGAAAATGGGGGATCGCCCTTTCGCCTTCACGAAAAAAATACGCTCTGCATACGCTCGCGAGCGAGGCCAGGAAAGCGGGAACGCGGACCGGGGAGGGGCGGGAATGGTGAGGGACACGCAGCTGCATGGGCATGAGCGTCGGTGATACCAAAAGCTACGGCGATGGTAATGGCGAGAGCAAGGACCAGGGCAAACATCATAGTATTTTCAATGTTATGGGCAAGGGCATTGGCATGGGCAAGGGCAAAGGTAAGGACCAGAACAAAGGCAAGGCCAAGGCAACGGCAAGGCTAAAGCAGAAGCAAGGCCAAGACAAAGGCAAGGTCAAGA
>BOPP01000109.1:2140418-2151649 GCA_017312745.1 Gryllus bimaculatus
AAAAAAATAATTTTAATCACGACCACTCAATGGCAATTTTATCATTTAACGATCGCAATGGCCATGGTTCAAAGCACCGGTATACAAATCCACACTTCATTACACCTTACTACATGGTAACACAAAGACTTTCCTCTGTGTGTCGGTTATTTTAAAAATTTTGTGCTTAAAATCACTATATTTAGTGTCAATTTGGTCAGCTATATTTGCCGAAATTACGAAGTTTAAGATGATCAAATTTATGTCTTTATCGGTATTTGGATTTCAGAAAATATTTTGTTTATTAAGATTTAGTTTGGTACGAGCCATATTTTTACGAAATCTCATTAAAATCAACATATTCAAGCAGTTACATCCCACATTTCAAGAAATTTTACTTTTGATTGCATTACATCCAAAAAGCTTTTTTAACAATTATTTAGCACGCCTGCAGACTCAAGAAGATTCCAAGGGGTCCTCTCAAATAATTATACCATTTAAACAGATAATATACAGATACATTCTCAAGAGTTTTTTTAGCTAATTGGAGAAAAGCTTGCCGAACATAAGGCGGAACATAAGAATTCTGTAGTAAATGAGTGCAAAACACATCGTATTGCGATCCATTCAGAGAGCCTATCCTAAAAAGTCTTTTTCCAGTTGTTTTTTCAGTATTTTGTAATCTAGAATTAATGACGTGTTGATCAATTTGAAATTTGAAATTTTTATCAACTAATAATTTTCGCTTTAGAATATTCGAGTGTGCGTTTGATACATAATGCATTTCTATTGAAGTGCCCATTACGTACAAAATGTTTCATGAGCCCATTCCACAAAGATCAATTCAATTGTCGAAGAGCAGGAACCCGCGATGTTTGGCATCGAAATTCCGTCTTAGCTCGAGGTAATACTACGTCCCCAAGGACCCCCTCCTCCAGGACAGGCTCGCAACGCTCTCAGCGCGTGTTCTGTTTGCTTCCCGCCCAGAGCCCCGCCCCGCCCCACACAACCCGCTTCGCCCTGCCCCGCCTCTCCCCCCTGCCGCACCACGTCGTCTCGCTCCCTGTGTCATAACGATAATGAGATTCCACTCCTTGCTGCTTCATTAACCAAATTTCCATATTTAATTCAGAACCCGTTACTCGTTATTCAAATCCAATTTAGTAGGGTAAAGGCCGTTGAAGAGTGGTTAAGTCGATGCGAAGGTTCCGCCATTCATGACCATACGCAATTGGGTTGTTGGTAGGATAACCGGCAAAGTATGTGCTTCCTTGTCCTACAAGGTTTCCTTCTTCTTTTGTTTACAACTCAACTTTACCTTGCGCCTTGGGAAGGCTTTCTGTCAAGTGAGATGCAAACTTTGCTACTAAATGCTTTCCGATACAGAGTAGCTAACGAGTTTTTAAAAATCATAAAACTTTAGACACATACAATAATAACCTTGTTTAATACTTTCTGAAAGAGTTTCTATTAAAACTAATAGAGGAGGTAATAAACAATAAGGTATCGAATACTAAGTATAGATAAAAACTGTTTTCTTCAGTAAATAGTGCAGTTCTGCGTATTTCAAAAGAAATTCAATAGAAATAAAATTTTCTACACTTTAATATACTCCCGTAAGATTCAATTCCCTATATGTTATTCTTAAGTACATCATTTACTTCAGTTTTACTGTTACATTAATATTTTTAAACTAAAAGTATTTCAGAAACTCTGTTTTATTTCTCTATGGATTTATAGTACCAAATAATGTAATAATAATTAATTTTATTAATTTGTTCGCCTCTTTTTTCTTTTCTTGTCCACTTTATTGTCTGACTTGCGGTGAAATCATCTCAAAATAATTGAATTTAAATACTTTATCACGCTTATCTTAGTCAAATACTAGAGTCAACTAAAACCAACTATAGCAATTACAAACCACAAACAACGTTTCACAAGCAATTTCAATAATTATCAATTTTAGGGAAATCCCAATATTGCTATGTTCATTCACGCACGTTATTTCCTTTCGTTTGCAGAAGCAGAGACGCCAACCCCCCTGGTGACACTGCGAGCACTTCTCCAATGCCACCGACGCTCATCACCTCTGCCCCCTCCGCCCCAGCTTCTCCCTCCTCTCCCACACACGTCCCACTTCCCACCGCGTCTCCTGCGCCTTTCGCCCTCACTCCCCTCCTCCGGATGTCAGCGCTGTGCCTCAGCCCGAAAACAGAAAATACGCATTGACACATTGTTATTGGGTTTTTGTGAATTTTATTACGGCGCTCCGGGTGAACTACTAAGAAAAGTATTGAAAGGCACCAATTGCTTACACCTGCTTAGGTGGCTCAGAGTATCAATTGATGCCACTACAGTGCCTCTGATCAGGATATTGTAGGGATTCAAGTCCCGACGGTGGCGCATTGTGGAGTGTGGCTAGGCCGAATTTAGTCGCTGTCTGGAGGAGAATTCTAGCGGCCGGCTGCTCTGATCGGTAGTTTACTGTGATTTATTCGTTTAGTTCAGCGCGGAGGTCGGAGCAGTACCGTAACAAACGGGCCGCGGATTGCGCGCTATCTTTCCTTTCTTTTCCTTGACCTATCCTCATCCCTTACTTACACATTTACATGCCTGCACCACCACACATGTTGAGAGACCAGTCGGGTGCTGGTCCCGGAAGGGCAGCGCATCACCATGGTGAAATTCTGGGATGTGGAAAAAAGTCGCAGCCGACGTGTAGGTTGCCACTGAATCGCACCATTTAGCGTGGGAAGATATCGCGACCTCATGCACTTGCTGGAAGAAATACCTTAGCAGTTGACGCGCCCTGAAACAGAAAATATTCTACCAACCTGCACTCCCATCTCATGCCCGAGGTCTAATTCCCGCCCTGCCCCCTTGCACTTATCACTCAGTGACTCTTACTTCAACACCACATCACCAATTGTGACGACTGCTCTGTGTCCTTATCCTGGCTCCCCTGCGTCCGATCATCTCGTCTCTTTGAAGCCCTTTAACCCACCTGCGCCCGTACCTCCGTCACTGCCACGGCCAGCTTCGTCTCGCCCACGCCTAATCGCCCAATCTTTAGAACGCCTTCATCCAATCCTGATCCCAGCTTCCACCCATTCCTCTATTGCACGAATTCTCCTCCCATCCCCTATCGCACCTCGTCTCGCACCGTCACACCTCTCCTGGTACGACCACTGCCCTCACTTGAAGCCTTCAGTGTAAAACGCCTCCCCAGCCCACGCTGCTGCTGGTGCCCCACACCACGCGCCGGTATCTCCACCTGCCCCCCTTCCGCCGCCGCCGCGTATCGCCGCCCGCAGCCCTCGATATTGGCGCGGCGACGTGCTGCCACGCCGGCGCAGCGCGCCTTCGTTATAGACCCGTATACATTAATCATAGCGTCTCCAGCCAGCCGTCTCTTGTGCGCGCGTGCAATACAAACCGCGGCGGGGCGCAGCGCGCAGAGGTGCCAGATGCGGGGTGGCTGGCGGAGGGGGCGAGACGGGGTGGGGCAGCGAAGGGGGAATGAAGCGAGAGAAGTGGAGGTGGCTTGTGTTGCAAGTGAGGCGTGGGCGGTGGGTGGAGAGGGTGGCACCGGTTGTAGCGGGCGTGGTGGATGGGGTGGCGGTGGAATGGAGGTAGCGACAGCGGAGGCGACAGTTTGGGGCAGCAGCGTAGGTGGCAGCGGAAGCAGCAGAGGAGGCGAAAGCGGGGCCGGTGGCGGTGGCGACAGCGGGGGCAGCGGAGGTTTCGCAGGAGCGGTGGCTGGGGAGGGGGCACGTGCAGCGGAGAGGGCGGCGGCGGCGCGCCGGGCGTGAAGTAGTCGCGCGCGATGTTGGTCGGAGTCTCTGGTGAACTGCGAGACGGAGGGAAAGGGAAAGAGAGCTGGAAGCCAAGCGGGAGGCGTCGATAAAGACAAAAGGGAAGAGAGGAAGGCCGTGTCGGTGCTTGACAGAGATTATGAGTTGTGAAGGAGGGAAGAGGAAGCGACGAGGCTGGCAATCGAAAAGGCAACGAAAGTCAGGAGATGGTGTTTGCTCCGCGCGAGGGGCTGCTGGCAGTGGCAACGATCGCAAATTCCAGGGCGAATAAATATTCAATGGAGGCTGAAAGTGGTGGGGCGACACAAAACGATACAGGCAGTACAGAACCTGGTTCTAAAGGCGTAAAAAAGAACACGCATCAGTGATATTCCCAATACCTATGTGCGATATAAAACTATGGAAATAAATGAAGACGTTTCAGTAGAATTCTGTGGTGAGTCTGGAGACAGTTGTGAAATCAACGAATCATACAAACCTAAAATTCGAACAAGATACAGAAAAAAGTGTACGCATGTGGGAAGACCGAACAAAGGTGGCGCAACAGGAGTTGCTGCTGAACGGCGATATGCCAATTGAAGTCCGAGCAACGGCAAATGACAACGGTTGAAAAGGCAAAAACGTGGTGCTGACAAACAGCGTGAATCCGGAGTCACGGTTGATTGATTAGTGATTTCGGACGCATCAACCGCTAAGGTCATTTGTACTGTTAGTGTAGTGCATTTGTTTTTCGTCGTGAGGAGGCTGTAATCTTCCCCCTCTGAATGGCGAGATCCGGCGCCGACTTACTTGTCGGCTAACGGGATTTTCCCCAACCAGGTATCTCCCACCAGCGGGGGAGTAGTGCATAAAAAGTAAGTGTTTGTAAGGTGTAGGATAGGACAAGGAATGGGAAGATAGATCGCGAGCGGTTCATGGCTCGTTTGGTAAGGTACTACTCCGGCATTCACCTACTATTCATTGGAGAAACTACGTAAATTTACCAATCAGAGCAGCCGGTTGCTAGAATTCTCCTCCAGACAGCGGCTGAACTCGACCTAGCTGGCAAGCTTCTATCAAAAATCCTGCCACCATCAGGCCTCGAACTTAAGACTTCCAGATCAACTGGCTGGGACGACGATACGTCAATGGAAGTGAGAGCAACAGCAAACGACAACGGCTGAGAAAGTGTAAGGGAGATACTGAGAAACAGAGCGCGTAGCAGGAGCGACGGCGGCGCGGGCGGCGCCCTCCCGAATCCCGGGGGCGGTGCCTCCGGTAACGCTGAATAAAGAATAGCCGCCCGAAAACAATCCGAGCGGGTCGAAGCGCGGCCTGACCCCATAAACCGCCCGCCAGGGCCTTCGCCGCCCCCACTCATTCTCATCTCCCGCCCCCTCCCCCTCCCTATCCCTCGCCGCCCTTCTCCCAGTCGGGGCTGCGAGGTTAATGAAAACGATGGAGACAGCGCTCTCCGCCGCCACAGCCAGCGGCAAGGTGTGTTAAAGTGCACGCGCTGTGGCCAACGAGGATGTTGTCAGAGCAAGAAAGAGTTTGTTAACAAGTGATGAGCATTTTTGTGCGCAGCATACCACTGAATGTTTTTAAATAGGAGCTTTTCGCAATATTAGAAAATTTTAATTTTTATAGTGTTTTATGTGCCTTAGTTACAAAATTATTTTGCAAAATAATACTAAGTATAAAAAGTTTGTGAACTTTGGTTATCGAAAGTCAAAATTAACGTAAGGTTAATCATCAAGTCAAGGTTAAGTCAAAATTAACGAGATCGGTTTCGTAATACGTTTCATTCAAACACATATGTTTGAGTAATACATGGTCTGCTGCAATGAGAAAGGAGTAAAGAATGCCTGAATCTTTGCATTCTACTGTGAGCATCAGTCCGTCACCTTTTCAAGTCAAATTTAAACGAAAGTAATATTGTTTTTGAACGTAATAGAAAATGAATAAAATACTGAATAATATTCGTTTAATAGCATCTTATTTCGAAACCTTTATGATAATCCTGTAATACACAGTACAGTAATAAATTCGTTTACGATACATATTTCGTAAATAACTATTTCTCTTACTTTTAAATTTTATAAAATACATTTACTGATTTCAAAAGCACCAAAAGAGGGTAAAAAATACTTGGCGCATGCTTCATCTAAAATAAAAAGATATCGTTTGGTTGCCGAGTCGCTTGACCCAAAAATCTGTACTCAAATTTCAATTACACTGATAAGTAATTCAAATCAAGTTACAGAAATGACCATGGACACATTTCCTAACATCCACTTTCCTAAAAAGTATTGGACAGCTTCGATTCACCCGGTAACGCACTCCGTTCTACAAATAGGGGCGCAGAAAGAATTGCGAAATGTTCTCTAAAACGTGAGAAAGTTTATAGCGACATCACAACTGCTTCATACCAACAGAATACTAAAGTAACTGGAAAATAGAAGTCCTTGAAATGTTGATACTTCAGAGGATTTCCACTTGAAATATCAGCGAAGTTTGTCGTAGAACAAAAACTAGAGCTCTGCATTCTGCAAAAACCAGCCGCTGGCCGCTCGTGGTTGGCGAGCGTTCGGACGCACACCGGGAAAGCGTTGGCCGCTCTTGTAAATCTAGCAAACTGGGAAACTGGGAGAGCGGGAGCATTGCCAGTTGTTATCGTTTGAATTATAGAATGGGGTCAAAAAATTATGATATAATATGGTACGATAGAAATGATCAAAATTAAGGTATAATTGTAGAATATTTTGTACATGTATATGCATTTCTATGATTTTACACTCTACGATCAATAGTGTACTCGAAAACTAATACCAATATCATAGCCGTCTGTGATGTTTGTGGAAAACTGGAACGCATGTTACGATTGTTTTTTATTTATAATTATTATGTATTTTCAAACATTAATAAATAAAAATGTCTTAATTTTCGAACACGCGTTCTATTTTACACCAAAATCACAGGTGATATACGCCTTAGTTTCCGAATGAACCACAAATATATTGTTAGATGAATAAAACATACCTAATCTTTAAAATGAAAGCATAATCAATTATTGCGTGTTGTCAAAAAAATTGGGTTGAGGTTATTTGTAAGTTTTAATTAAGTGAATTTCAAATAATTTACATAGTATTTCTGTTTCTTTATGCCCTGAATCACTCATGAGACAGATGTGAGATAAATGGGTCACAAGTGAAAGAGGGAACGAGAACTAATGTCCAATCATACTTTTAGCATAAAATCAGTAATATTTCACTTTTTAAATAGATTAAAAAATGATGGTAAAGCTATGGTATTATTTTACCTTTATTTTTGGGGTAAATAATGGTGCGATCTGGTAACCCTGGCTAGCGGCGACCAGATGTCGGTTGCAATCGGTCACGGAGATAACTCGCTCTGAGCGCTTTCAATGAGTTCTGGAAACACAGAAGTCTTTCGATCTCACTAATATACCCTTTCCAGCAACACATTCACCGTTCGCCGTTCACATTCACCAATCATCCAGGCAATAAATTTAGCAGTGCAAAAATAGCATTCCATCCATTCAGCTCAAGATGAAATTAAGAAATTAGAGTGAAGAGGAAGATACGAAAAGAGGATGTTTATTTATTAATATTATGAATAATAAAACAAATTATATTATATACCTATTCATTTCAGCAGGCTGCGATTTATCCTAGTGGAGTATGGTATAAAATAAATTTACATTTAAAAAATATGATTTTTGTATGATAAAACATTGAATGTTTGTTTTCCTGGTAAATATTATTCTGTTCATTCCTTATAAAGGCTGAACAATAATCGCCCTTTGTTAACCGAAATAAAATGTATTTCTCGTTAATGTATTTCTCAAATTAGTTTTCTTATTTCCATGCTCTCTACAATGAATACTATGTTACTGCCGAATATTTGTGTGAATACTACACTAATGCGATATAAACAAATTTATACCAAACATAATTTCGATTGTTTTAACAAGAGGTGACTGAAATATAATCGTTTTGAAAATGAATTACAAATAAAAATCTTGAGAACAATAAACTATTGTATACTTAGAATTTATTTGTCATTCTGTAATAGCTTCAGATTCGCCCAGCGTAGGTCGAATAACCTTTCAAAGTTCCAAGTATATCGTAGAAGTTCAAAGCCTATTCATCTCCAAATGCAATGCAATAAAACTTATCTCCCTTTCTGAGCAAGTGCCTCCATAGCACTGCCATCGAAAGGTCTGCACGCAGCGCCACAGAAGAAGAGAGGCAAGCGGCCGGCGAGGCCATCGAGAGATTGCGCTGCCTTCGGAGAGGCACGTGCAGGGGAGACCGCGGTGCAGCGGTGGCGACGGGGACGGCGGGGAGAGCGTTACCCGAGGCTCGGGCGACGATTGTGGTGGCTGTAATGACGAGAGCGGAGAGCCAGTGACATTGTGCCGACATTGTAATGGAAGCAATAGTGGCAGTCGAGTGGATGTTGTGGTTGTGGATGGAATGTCGACGTCCCCGGGGCCAGTGGTAATCGCAATTCAATGGAAAGGGAAGCAAGGAAATGAGGACGCAAATGGGAGTTTGTTGTCATGAGTGCGGGAGGCAGAAATGGCAGAAAACAATAGTTAAATCGGCGGCGAAGTGGTGGCAACGGATAGTGTTGCGAACGGGCTAACAACGGCGCAACCTGGATAATGGTATAGGATTCGGCTGCGTCAATGAAGTGATATTTGGAACGTCGAAATGAGTGGTCCAGTGAAAGACGTGGAAGGAAAAACGATGGCTGTGGTAGTGACAGACAATGTAAAATTTGTTTCCGTTCTCGGACAATAATGACGGTGCTGAATAATGACCGTGGTTTGACATACAAACAATGAAAGTAATACACACACGGTCGTTTCACCTTTTTATAAGTTATATGTGTCACCCTTCAGATCACCAATCCCTCACAGAATATGTTTCATTGGTTAGCATTCTCGATCACTGAGTACTCTACTCTCAATCTGATCCTCCTAGCGTCTGCAGATAATTGGTCCAACACATCTGCCGCATTAAACTAAAAATGTATGTACAGTCAGGCATGACATACGAATCATACACCACGATTTTTTTTGCATATACATAAAAAGTTTCAGCATTAATGGCAGTAGACTAACTGAATGAGAATTAGAACAAATATTTTAGTGCTTTTTTTCTCATTCTACTGATTCTTCACTATTTGTACAAACTTATCAATTGTATTACGTATGTCACATTCTGGTCGACGAAATTTAACAATTTAATTTAATTCGATCATTCCACAATATTTGACGGTTATTATTCTCTACATATTCTACAACACTCTTCCCGCTTCTTTTTGTATGCCCTGGCACAGTAAATGCAAGAAAATTCGGTGTCCTATATTCAAAAGTTATAATTCAAGATAGACTGATATGTGCAACTTATTTTACTGCTCTTAAAAATACTTTCAATTATGTATCATTCTTTCTTTGGAATCTCAAAGCAGTCTTCTATTTCTTCCATTCTACCGTTAAACAAAAATAACTTTTTAACAAAAAGAAATCTATAAATTTCAATTAAAACGATTTCAATACGCTTTATTTGAACGTCTGCTCAAAATTTAAACAAAATGTTTTTGTAGAATGTGGCTTATTAATTATCAGTTATTGTCATAACAAACTATTAAAATATTTTAGAAAACTAAATACCAAGTAAAACTCAGTATAATTTTCATCACAAAAAATCATTTTTTCAGCATTTGTAGACGTCTAAATCAACTTTCCTATTCACAATTTTTAAAAGGACTGCGAATATTCTCCCCCCTCATAACTCTTCAATGAGCAGTCACTAGTAGATCTTTCGAGCCCTTTCATCAGCTAATTGACAAGCTCATTTGCCGATTTCCCTGTGGTTGGTGCTTTTAAAGATCAGTTGCGTAGTTGAGAGCGTAGGCTTCCGCAATCAGATTCGGTAAATGCTCACCTGACCGGGAGACACCGATTCCTAGGCACAGGTGCCAACCACCATTCAGTGACCTTCGCACTTCGGTCTAAGGAAGCTCACAAAACGGCGAGCGAAACGTTGGCACATGAGCCTAAGACGTGGCGTCTTCCGGGCGGCTAAGTATCATAGTTGCGTAGATATTTTCAAGGCTAGATAATCAAGATCATAGATTATTTTCCCATTTCCCAGAATCTTCAAGATTATATATTGTCTTTTCTCACTTTGGCCACGCTACGAGGTCAAAAGTGACCACTGTACGGCGACGGGTTCAGCGTTGTGGGGGGCGTCACACAATATTGGTACCCCCCAGAGTACACGAATATGCAATGGAGGAGGCAACGGTATGGTCGACACGACGGCGACTAGTGGAATGCGCAACGACAGCTGCAGAGGGGACAAAGTAATGTGATCCAGAGTCGAGATTGAGGTGGGGTTGAGAACGCTCGCATTTGCGACAGGGCAGTCACACTCAAAGTACTAGATGCATTTGTCACAGTTGATTTTCGTTCCCTTTACTATTGTAACAGTGAAATTTTAACGAAATTCATAATTTTTTATAAAAATGTGTTTTAAAAAGTCTAATGAAATATAAATTGTCTATTCGCAAAAGAATAATAATTATTATTTTTCATGTACATCTCGGTTTTGAGGGTTTGAAACTACAAACGCCGCCGCAAAATAAGACTCCTATAAATTGTGACCTTAAAAATCTTTACCAACCCCTAGGAGAAGGAATAAGTTCATAATTTTTATTGTTTATATAATAGTACCTTCATTAATATTCCAACATATATAAATTTTCATTACATTGCAAAATTGAAGTTCATGAAAAGAGTATTTATTTGCAGTTTTCTTTCATATAAGTATGCTCATTATCTCATTTGCTTAAAGGATATGATATATTAACTAATCATAAAATTCACAATTCTCCTAAAACAATTATATCTTTAAAATTTTGATTTTTATTTATTAAAGGTATTAAAAAGTGTAAATTAACATACATTGCATTTCAACTTCATTTATAGTAGTGAACAACTAGACGTATGAAAACTAGAATGGGGCCAATAACTAAAGTATTTAAGTGTTACCTACATGTTTGCATTATCTTTAATTACGTGTATTTTATTAAATGTAGATATGTAAATAATTGATAACAGTCTAATAACATTCACATACCCAATATAGGTCGGTAATATTTTCAAAAGAAATCACGAAACTATTTTTGTGTTTCACCCCACCACCACCGCCATCACCGCCTGCGCCACTGCCGTCTCAGGGGAGAGAGAGGAAGTGGGAAAGGAAAGCACCGCCACAGAATGGAGATCGTGCGCCGGGCAACTGCTGCGGGCGCCACTGCGAAAGGACTCTGGCGGGTGGCGGATGGGCGAGGGTGGCGCGGCAAGCGCTGCTCACGCTGGTGCTCGCGGTCGTGTTGACACGGCGCCACGCAGAGGGG
>BOPP01000109.1:2151772-2215711 GCA_017312745.1 Gryllus bimaculatus
CGTGTTCGCTGGCGGCGCGGCCCTTGCAGCAACAGAGGGGCGGTAAGGTCTCACTTCCATCGATCGCAATGAAGGGGTGAATAGCAACAGTTATTACGGGAGTGATGGAAACCGATTTTCCTACCTGAATTAGGAAGGAAATAAAAATAGAAGATTCTTAATAAAGTTTTGTTATTAAACAAAAGAGTTGGGTCTCTAAATTGTTGATTGATCTCGAACTCAATTGATGACAAAAACTGAACAACATTTCCGCTGACGAAATCATGATACAAAAATTCTTATGAGATATATAAGAGCAGTGTGCGGAATGCGCAGTTTAAATACTAGTACAATTGAGATGCAGGAGTTCTTTGAAGTTCTTTTGTCCTGAATATTTCTTACTTAGGAGCAACTTTCAGGTCGAATGCGTACAATAACTACTGTGAAAAGCAGAATATTTTGCCCATTAATTATGCAGCTGGTGTTTCAAGAGGAAATGATCAGTTAAGTGTATCAGAAAATCGACTGCTAATACCGTTGTTAAATAAACTGTCTTCCCCAAACCCCTAGGAATTTTCATAGAATTTTCATGTTTTCATTAGTTAGTTCATTATCGCCGCTCCCTGCCCCCAGAGTACTGAATATTATTTAAAATGTTTTCCATCCACTGGGAAGCATGCCATCATTCTTCCCGTTCGGAAACCAAGTAAAAATTCAGCCAACACCGATAGTTATCGCCCGATAAGTCTTCTACCATCTCTGTCTAAAATTTTCAAAAAAATAATACCCCAACGGCTTAAAAAGCACCTACAAATAACAAAAGCAATCCCAAAAGAGCAGTTTGAATTCATGAACATATGTCCACCAAACATCAACTCCTCAGAATCACAGAACATCTCAACACAGCATTTCAGACAAAACATCAGACATATGTAAAGTTATCGAAAACTGTACTACGTACAAAACAATCAAATAAGTAAATAAATAAATAAAAATTGTTTCAAACTAGAGTGGACAGTGTCCACTAAAAGTGGACACTATTGAAAATCATATTGGAAAGAAAACTCGCATAAGAAAGTATTTTGAGCTAAAAAACCCTTCAAAAAAAGTGACTGAATTATCTGATGAATAGAGTAATCCCCAAAGTCGAAATTCGCTTATATGAAGGATGGATACAATATGACTTTTAATTAGAAGCTGAAGAACACAAGAAAATAAGAAGTTCGTCATTTAGAGCTACACACCGTATACATCATTGACTATTTTCATGCCCGAGTCGCCGAACAAGTCCTCCTGTTCATTGATAACACAGCTGCCCTTGACTTCCACCTGCTTGCTCTGACTCGTCCTACGCATTCTGTACTCACTGCTAGATAGGCAACAGATAGGTCGTCGTCCAATTTCGAAACGTATATTTTTGGATATCTATTTCTTGATTTGTGTCCTGTATTGTACGTGTAAGACGGTTTCTAATGATACACGATTTCAAGACTGGAACTTAAGCTTTCTAAACTGACAGTTTGTAGGCGAGTTGAAGAGTGCACAGAGATGCGTATTCTTCTTTTAAAGAATTTGCTCAATTGACGCTTCGGTTTCTAGCCACGACTGACCTTCTCTGTCCTCCTTCCCTTTTGTAGAGTTTTTATCGCACTCTCCTAGTATAAATCATTTTATATGAATTTCAGCAAAGATATCATATTCCTTTTTGCGAAGAGTCAAATATTGAGCCTTTCTGTGTTAATGCAAGATTTATCGCAAAACAAATTCTATAGATTGAAGAGATTTTCAAGGTTTTTGTTCTGTATACGTATCTAATGTGGTCATGCTAATTTAAAACGAGGAAGAAAAGAAAAGCGGGTTCCTTTATTTTGTTAAATTATGTTAATTCCCCCTACATTACATTAAAAATATCACTGGTCAATAATATTTATTTAATATTCTTTCATTTGGTTACATTGTTATTACCCAAGATTTTTAAATCTATGTCTTATATTAGATCTTATCAAAATCCAACAAAGGTACTCATTTATTAAATAAAATGTAATGTTAACACATTTTATTCAAACATTTCGAATGCCAACAATACGTCAGCACTGTTTCATTTTATTGCAACTTCTGAAACAAAAGAAAGCCCTCACTAGCAAAACCCGAGTCGTAGTTGGGTCTCCTTCCCACAGAGATGTTGCAAGGCAGAATATTTGATTTACCGTACTATTGTCAGATAAGACGGGCCATGCGATGTCGTTCATAGAGAAACTCCAGAGTTCGATGCGGAGGTAGCCAATGATAAGAAGTCTAACGGTGATAGCTGATATACTCTGTACCACGCTTTCTTTTCCGTATCACTCTCCGTTCTCCGTATCACCTCTGAAGCTGACCAGTGAGGAGAAGGCGCCAATAATGCAATTTTTTGCTGATGTAGATCACTAGTTTGTTATTACAAGAAAATATCAGACGATTTTCCTCCCCTCACTTAAAAAAATGACACCGAATGTTGGCTTCCGGTTGAATGCCGGTTGTTACAAATCACACTGTCTGTGTAACATTGCAGTACTTCTAGTTCTGTTGGTTCGGGTTTTCAGTGCCCGGGTAAGGGCGAGGAGTGTAACTGCTCGGGTAACTCATGTCTTTTCGCGCGCCCAATGCAATGGCTTCGCGCTGCGATGGCCGGGCTCAGTGAAGAGCCGGCTAATGGCCGATTGGTTTGCTTCCCTGCCACGAGTTGGAATGAGTGTGGAACATCATCCGAATAATTAACCCGGGAGCACCACCGATCGCCCGTGCACCTCCACCGCACGCGCGTTCCCTTCGGCACCGCCCCTCTCCAGTGCCATGGCGAAGCATTCATCTGCCGAAAACAAAAACAGGACAAAAACCCTTTTCACATCGTTAGGTATAATCGAAATTAACCATTACCACAAATGAAAATTTGTTTTCATGACCACGTTTTCACCGTAAAGTCTGCTTTAATTTTATGTTCCAGAATGACTGATTACAAACGTCTAATTTTTTACATTATTTAAATTCTTAAAAGAATAAATAAATGAAATTTATTCAGCCCCTTAGTGAAAGGTTTGATGTATTGGGGTACGTATTTTTCCGTACGTTGCACAAACAATCAAGAGCTACTAGAGTGATTAATCCCAAATTATACACGAATACAATCACAAATCAAAAGTATTGTACTCGTGCGTCACGATTTGTTTAGAATACATTAACCTAACACCAACCCCAATGCAGCTGAGTGACATTGCGGCCGAGCGTTGCCTGGCGCCCTGGGGCGTGACAGGACACAACAGGGACAGCGGGAGAACTGCGAGTGGCAAGGCAAGAGAGTGGGGTGGAGGGAAAGCAAGGAGCGGGCAGAGCAGAAAGAGCGGAAGTAGCGAGAGAAGTGGAAGAAGCAAACGGAGAAGGAAGAAGCGGAAGGATTGGGCGCAGGGGAAAGAGCAGAAAAAGAGAGAGAAGCTTGATGAGAGGGAGGAAACGACAGAATGATTGGTTGATTGATGATTCCGGGCGTGTCAACAGCCGGGAGACGATCTAGAGCTTGTCCCTGCTGCGGCACTGACCTGCTGGTGGAAGATACCTGGTTGGGGAAACCTTCGCTAGACGACGGTAGTTCGACGCCGAATTACGCCTTACAGCGGGGCAAGACCACCGCCACATCCCGAGCAAAAACATGCACTACACGTACGGGAATAATGAGCGTAGTATTTGAGGTGCCCGGAATCACTAACAATCAATGAATCGCAACCAGGAATCCCCCACCAGCGGCGCTCTGTCCCAAGCGAGACAAGCTCTAAGCTTTTAGATTGGTAGAGACTGGTATCCCGGTGTGTGTTAGTGTAGGGCACGTATGTGTAAGTAAGGGATGAGGATAGGAAAAGGAAAATTTCCCTTAGTCCCTTGTTACTGTACTGCTCTGGCATTCACCTGGTGTTGATCGGAGAAACCATGGGAAACTACCGCTCAGAGCAGCCGGCCGCTGGAATTATCCTCCGTTCAGTAACTTACCTCGACCCAGCTATCTAGCTAGAGTAAAATTCTTCCATTATCGGTACCTAAGACCCCCGTCACAGTCATTGCAGTGGCATCAATTGATGCCCTGAGCTACCTCTGCCGGTAGGAATGAAAGCGATAGTGCAGAAGGGGCTGGATGGGCGAGGGGGAAAGGTGGATGGGACAGCCTTGGCATGCGGGGAGACGGGCGAAGCGCGCGGGGAAACCAGGCTGTTCATTAGATTGTGAAGAATAAATATCTGGGCAGTGCCGGCACTACCGGTCAATGTCAGTAAGTAAGAATGTACAACATACTTGTGCAAAATCATCACCATAAGGCGGAAAACACCATTTTCCTTCCAGAGACGTGTCCCGCGTCTTTACACAGCTCTGTTCCAAGTTCGGCCACTAGGAGCTATTGTATTCGACGATGTGATTGATGCCTATTACTGTGTGCTGTGCCACGCCGACGCGCGCTATTTGCTCTTATCGCTGAGGCCACAGAGCACTTGTAGTTGCAAAGCATTAGGCGGTTGCCACATCCATTTTCACAACCTTGGAGAAGACTTATCGATACACCAACCACTTCCACGGCCCGTGGTACAGAAGAGAAAGACAAAAAAAATTCTCGTCACACTGCTACACAGGTAATTCTAATTTGTGAACTTAATTTCCAAGCTTAGTAAGTTATAGCAGAGGCGGACATCTTGCAAAATTCATTTACCCAAGTTTATGAGGAAGTCTTATACAAGTGATTGTTTGCAAAAGTAAAAGAAAAGATTCTGAATTAATTAAAAAACGCGACAACTCGCAACAAGAAGGTAATGTTTCTCAAAAAATCGGCAACATTTTAGTTAAAATATAATTTTCCTGCGCAATTGCTTCTATTCTTACAGAGAAATCTATAAGTTTTAAGACTTTAAAATAATTGAAACATTATTGTAAACTAGGTCACAATGTTGAACACACGTTTCGTATATTTTTTTACAATTTTAACGTTTTTATTTTTTTAAATAAATCTTTATAGAATATATGTTTAAAACTAAATGATTTAAGTTCCGTTAGACATTATATAATTTTGACTGATTCTGACGAAATATTACTAGTTCAATACGATATTATGCCGTTTTATATTGTTTTAATGATTAAAAGTGCGAAAATGGATTAAAAAAATGATTTCTTAAATAATTTAAATGTATTCAAATCTGAAATTATTCTTTTAATAATTAACAAATAATAACCACGTTAAGTTAGTTATAAAAAATTACATAAAAGAAATAGTAATAAATATGAATTATCCACAAATACTTTACGGGTGTTATAAACTATACTTTTCATTTTTACCATTAATTCAATGTGTTTATTTCTCCTCCAATATTTTTCTTATGGCTGCAGGCTATTTATTTTCTCATCAATAAAATCAGAGTTTATTGTATTTTGCAGTGTATTCACTGCAGTAATATCTTTCGGCAATAAAGGTCATGTTTTTAATTAAATTTGTCGTTTATTTTCAATTGTAAACAAAACTAACATTGTTAATTCCCGTAAAAACTGTGATTTGCCGGTCAAAAGAGAATATGTGGTCCTATTGAGCACTAAATTTCTGTAAAATTGCATTGTTAAAACTGACTGCATGGTGATCAAATTTCAATTCGCTTATTCTGGTTCACGCTTCAAATAATTGCTGCCTAGGGTTATTTGTACACGTGATTAGTTGAATGTTTATTCATTATTAAATTTAACAGTATTTTAGCGATTTAACAGTAACTTACTTGTTTGCATCATTACGGAAAAATTATCAACAATAATAATTGTGAGAAAATGTCAGTATTACATGTTTCACATAATCCAGAGATTTACTAATATTTTGAAACCGAGATAGTAATAACAAACAGACGAGTTCAATATTAATATAAAAGAGAAAAGTTTATATTATCTAAGAATTTTATGTGCTTAAATACTGTATCGCACGCTGTAAATTATCGTCGTAGAAAACTTACAGAAAAAATATTATGCAGTAGGTTCCTTCGCGAGACGATTTTGCTCGAGCGTTAATACAAAAGATGAGAGCGCAGTATGAGACCGTTTCCCTCGTCTTGTCGTTGTGAAGTGCTCTGCCTAGAAAATAGAGCTTCTGTCCGTCATTCTTTAAAGTGCAAAACACAAAACTAAAGATGCCGTGAAGTTCTAACGTTTAAGCAAGGAGAACAAATTATATAAAATAATAGAAATGAAAAGGCAGTTTACCTTCGACACGCAGAAATAGCGAGGATGCTTAATATTCCCGCTGCAAAATCAGCAAGTGAACAAAATTTGAGGGTAGGTGATACATCGATTCGGTAAGAATTGATGATATTTTTCTGTTACATACTTTTGAATAAAAATCTATAAAACATTAATTAAATTATATTCGCTTAACAATATCAGGAAAAGTATCCTGAAAGTTTCCTGGTGTATATTTCCTAAATAAGAAGTCTTACAATCCTACCGCACATGATCTCTCACCCGTCACTGCAAGAGGTGAAACGAATCCGCAGGTCCATTGCTCTGACCAAAGGTGAAACATTCAAGTGAATACAAGGGATTAAATGGAGCACTTAGCAGCATTCTATTGTGCAGTGTAAGCAGTTGTTTAATTACACTTGGTAAAATGTGTTAATCCTAGCCATACCAAGGCAGGGCTCAGACGATTACCAAGGATTGATTTTTATAGGTTTCATTTTTAATTTAAACAAAACAAAAAAGTTAGGAAGTTGAAAACCATTGGAATTATTTATGACGTGTATCTTGATCAAAATATTACTCAAATTATCATAACTCTTTGTAATAATTGAATTTATTTTAGTGTCTTTATGGATAAAAAATTGAAACATAGTCTCATAAACCTGAACAATTAAAATTTATTTTGGAAATATTTGTCGTAATACCTTATGTTTCATTAAAACTAAGTTAAATACATTATAATGTAATACGTGTTACATAATGTATTTACATATTACTATGTAATTACATTGGACTTCACTTCACAAACATATTTTTTCATTAAATACAATTATTGATGAGAGGTAGTCGATCCTTGTTTCATTTACAGACTAGAAATTGTATTTTGCTAAAATGAATTCGCATCTACATTATTAGTTACATCAGATTCTTAATTTATCAAAATCGCCAAAAAAAACAAGAAAATCGGGCTGTGGAGCACCCTTCCCACGTTGATAATGCACTGGACCATGTATACCTTGATATGTCTAGGGTTAATACGAACTTGGAACTAGAATTCAAATTTGTAATTTTTATTTGTATTCAGGTGATTTTATTAACTTGCTTCAAACAAATTGTTGGATCTGCAGTAGTTTCTCATTACGCTAAATCCGGTAATGCTGTGTAACTATAAAAAATAGAAATTTAAGAAAAGAGGTACAAGATTTTCGTGGTATATTTTTTAAAGACACTTTGTTAATGAATATTTTGCAAAAACAAAACAAATGGAAATCCGAATCCTAATTATTTCAATGACAATGGTAATGGCAATATTCTCACCAGTAAAAGACTATGTTTACAATCAATTCAGAGAAATGGATGGTTTATATCTTCAGAGAATTAACCATAATTCAGTTTCCTTTGTAAATAATTGCAATACTAGGCAAACGCCGGAGTAGTGCGCGTTCCTTCCCCTTTTTTGCCCATGATATCTCCTCTCCCTCTTACATACATGTGCACTTCCATTTCGTTACATGCACTACACTGCTCCACATGTGACCGAACCAGTCGAAAGGTCAGAGCTGGGGCGGTGAGGGGTATTCCTGGATAGGGGAATCCCCGCAAGCAGAAGCGTAGGTCTACGCCGTATCTCATCAGCCAGCTAGAGAGGAACACCGCCAACACCCGGGATAAAAACTTCACTACACTAACAGGACTATTTAACATAGCAGTTGGCGTGCCCAGATAAGTCAATTAATCAAAGAGACTGCAAATGTTCTCTTCCCCTGGCAAATCTACAAGCTTAACCATCGCTTATACTTGAAGAGTAAAAAGCATCCTCAGAACTTTCGTAGAGGAACAGACTTACACAACTCCCTTGTGGATACTGTTCACGTGACACAAATAATTACTCTCGACCATTGATACCTGTTTTCATCAATTATATATTACGAAGTTTTTCAACTTCACGCTCTTGACTGAGAACAGGAACGAACACATTTAGGTCGAATATGAGCACCAGAGACATCTTGTGCTGAAATGAGTAAACAGTAGCGACCATCGAAGGCATATGCTGCACTCTAGCAGTAAAGTAATAAGCCTGCTCAGGATCCGACACATTTTACAGAAGAAGAAGTTGCAAAAATAAGCAGGCTCACAGAATTGAAGACAATACATGCATTGTAGCATAGACACATCTGTATTCTTGCACCCTTTAAATCGTTAATTTTCAAGAACAAAATATTGGCGAGTGTTAGCAAGATTATTTTAAAGATAACATCAAGATATTAAAATAATGTATTTTGAAAAGAAATAAATAATTTTGGGTTGCCTGAAAATAAATTCGAACAAAAAAAGCAGGTGAAGTGTATTACTAAAATTTGCCACCTCTACGGGTTTGATCCAGATTTTAGGTCTAATGTGACATGCCAGAAACTCTTCACAGCATTTAAGACAAGAAATAGGCGTTGAACGTATAATTATTCTACAATTGAATGCATACAAAACATTCTAGACCAAAGAATACACGTTGTCAGGACAACTAGTATACAAGCCTATTCCTCCATGCTTGAGAGCTGAACGCGATATTCTTGTGCAAAGCATGGCCCGGGAAATAATTTTGAAAAAAATGATAAGGCGACGTGGAAATCGATGTTCTGCAATTATTTAGAATGGTCCAGTCTCTTTTCAGCCACCGACTAGAGCAGTAGCAATATTATTTTATTTATTTACTTAATAGGTAATTATTACAAAAAAATAGCTTTCTTGGATCCTATGGTGGCTATGGCCGAGGGCCTTTAAGCATACAATACCTACATCCTTTCGCGGTTCTAATCTTTCGAATTCTGGTATTCACCCCAAATGGTCTCCTCCATCGCATCAAAGCCGCGGGAAAAAAGAGACCATAAAGGTACGGCTCAGGAAAAAAACCCTAAGGGGGAAAACCGGGTCTGGAGAAGCCGCGTAATACTAATCTATTCCGACGTTTATTTTAACTATTTTATTTCCTTTTCTGGCCGCGGGCGTCCCGCTGTCTCCTTCCAGTGCTTGGAGCTCCTCAGCAACCTGAAATCAAACAGCGCACAGAAGATCGTCCGCACGCAACGCCTCTGCCTTATATTTTCGATCTCCGCTTACCTTCACCCCCAATGTGCCTTAATTACTAATTTGCCAGTTTTATTTTTATTTATTATATTGACATGTTACTTAACATTGACTACGACTTTATGAATTATTTCTCACCTGTTTACTAACTTAACATAAAATTACTGATTTACTTACTTATTGATTAGCTTTATTGAACACTTATTTATTTCTCTCGCAGTTAGGCTCCGCTCAGCTAACCAGTTCTGTTATCCCACTCCCTAATTTCAGTTTCCCTAATGGGTCCGAACCTTTCCTAAAAATGTTCCTAACATTCTTTCATAAATTTAGACCTTTTATCTCCTAAAAGTACCAATATTGCAGAATTAGGCAGGGTAGCAATTTTGATATTAGGGAGCGAAAAAATTTTAATTGGGTGAACTTTGTGTCTTATGTAAATTGAAATTCAATGGTGTTAATATGTCATGTATTGTAATTTATTAGTTATAAATAAAATGAAATTGACTCCGTACGTGGTAGATCAGAACCGTAGATGGGCATATTTCTTTAAGTTATACACAAGATCTTCAGTGGAAGTAGCCGTTTCACTTGGAGCACAGGAAGGGCAAGTCGCGAATCTGTTCAGTTAATTAGACCAGATATTATTATTATTATTATTATTATTATTATTATTATTATTATTATTATTATTATTAAACAGTTAAACACTCAAAAATATTAGGAACTTTATCCGCTGGTAGAATTTGCTGCGATCGAGAGGAGTGCAACGTGAACATCACCCGGTCGATAGCCAGGAAGAAAGCCTCCTGAAGATCACCGAAGATGCCTCCGTGAGCTTACGACCTTTTTTCAGAAAGAAATTCCGTGCGAAACAGGATTAATACAATTAATGAGCTCAAGTTTAAATTTTGTAATTTCATTAGAATAAATATTGAAGTTTTATTGTCAAAACCAATTAAAGTCTGATAATGTGTAGTGGTAGTGCTATCAATTTTCATATAACAGGTTTAAGACAGCAGGACTTCCTAGTATCGCAGCTATGTACAGAGTTGCACGTACACATACAGAGTAAATAAAGGTAATGTATTTATATGTCGAACCCATATTTGCCTAATCAATGTAAATGGTATTCTGATTGAAGAATGACCAGCTAATAAACAGTGATGGGCAAATTTTTATTTTAAAGTAATTAATATAGTGATAAATGTAAAACAATCAGGCAACATTAATATTAAAATTGGAAGATTAATAAAAGTGAATGTGAAGTTAATATATGCCAATAATAAATAAGTACAAAATGGGTATATTTCACTATTAATTTACTTATTACACATAAGCTTCCAATTTACTCAATCTTCGGATCATTTCACTATTTTATATTACGGAATTAACATACGTCTTTTAATAACTATACTGTTTAATAGAGAGTGCTTAATTCCTTAACACCTTATGTGGGTTCAAGAGGTCTTATTTTATGTCGTTACTGAAAACAAATTCGCTTCAAACTACCCAATGCAGTCAGTGAATAGACATTGTGTAACAGCAACTCCCGAATCTCTTCTGACCTGAACTTGTTATAGCTACTTATTACCATAGATTTCAAATAACATTTTGTGACTTACATTTACGCTTAATAAAAAAGTATTAAAACAGTAACGGTAAATACGAGAACAAGTGATTACAACAGAATGTTCAAAAAATATTATTATTATTATTATTATTATTATTATTATTATTATTATTATTATTTTAATTTTAATTCCCTTCTTGTATGAAGAGTACAGAAAAGGTGAGAACATTAAAAAGGTACAATAGAACTTTAACAAAAAGATTTCAACACTATGTCGAGAAATCTGAACCGAATTATTTTGTTTTTATGTCCACACACATAAGTCAAAAGAAGCTTTTAGTTTGGTCAGTATCACTTTCCATCGGGGATATAAGCAATATTCATATGTGACGTTGACTCATAGAACAGTGATGCACGTTTTCAAAACTTATCCAGAGAGCAAAGGGTTCATGTAAAATTAACCATTTAAATTCTTGGCATTTTTAAGAGGGGGCTACTTGCCTGCTAACGCCGTTCAAAACGGGCATGCAAAAATACTGTCCAAGATTCACAGACCATAGGTGGCTATGCAAAATGTTGTGCAGATTACAAAAAGCAGCCATTAATTTGGCCAACCTTTGCGGACCGACCTAATCGGAAATCAACGGGATTTCTAGTTAGCTTAGAGCTAACTTCCAGGCAGCTTAGAGCATGTTCTAGTTGGAATAGTGTCCCGTGAGGAGATACCTGGATAGGGAAAACATCGCAAACCGAAGTCAGTGTAGGATCTGACAATCCAGTGAGATCACTGTCACCTCCCGGAGTAAAACCTTTACTACACTAACGGGACTAATGACATAACGCCAGTATTGACGTAACCCAAACGGACAGTTGACGTGCCTGGAAACATAAATAAATCAACGGAAATTGCAAGAACCATATTCGGGGCAGGTTCAACCAATTAACCTCAGAATGAGCAAGGTGTAGTTAAGTCCACCGATTAATCGTTTTTTATAATTTCATTTTTTAGGATAATTTAAAATATCATTATTATTGTTTGTGATGTGAAAATACCAGTATGCTTTTTGGTCAAACTATGATGCAATGTATCTTAAATGTTTGTTATCATTAACATAATTTCATCGTGTTTGGATATAGATTTTAAAACATTCAGGGAGTTTCACTCTAGAACTAAGTATCCAGGACACATTTTGCAAATTTTTGAAGTATTTTAAAAACTTGTATAATAATTTTTAACTAGCATACCCGTGCGAGAACTCTCGCATGTTTATCCCCACCCTTTCCGCATCCTTTTCATTAAGAAGGAAAATTGTTAATAAAAAGTGTTTATTTGTTAAAAAATATTTACATGTCACTTCGTACTTACAGAGTATCAAACAAAAATATTTTTCAAGATTAATATTCAATCAATTCACACTTCCTTAAAAACAACATTTGAAGTAATTATTCAATAATGTTTGACAGAATGTTTTTCGCTTTCCTTGATAGTCACAAAATATTAGAAAAGATTTTTACTCTTGCGGAAGCCAAGTAAAGTTTTCCATGCGCAAATGTAGCATTGGGCAAGTACAACACCACTTTTTGCATTATTATTTAACTTTCCTGAATTTGTTATGAGAAACAGAGGGGGTTTTAGAGGGTCAGGGAGCCAGCTTGTTGGGGTGCGAAAATTAAAACGTATTTGTATGATAAAAGTATTATATTTTTTTGCGTTCTTACATATCTCAAGAAAAGCAATTACGAGTCAAAAATAATAAAACTAATATTTTCACCTTTTAGTAATAAATACAATTTGTTACTATTAGAAATAATTCAGTAGGCTACGACTTCACTTCGGAATATGGGAATGTCACTCAAACGACGTTCACATATTGAATGTCTTAGCAGACACCTTAAGATTAATAACAAACTGTGTATTATTTAGAATATGAGTTTACACCGGGCACTGAAGTACAGACTTCCAGACACCGCCAACACTTAAATCGTGCGTCTGGATTGTGATCGTTATGATTTGTAAGTTTGTAACGAAGATAAATCTATTTTTATTTGACATCGAAATGTAACGGCTTTTATATTAAATATAAAATAATGTAAAAAAGTCGATATTTTTCAGTTGTAGATCCTGAAATTAAATATTTTTGTTGAATGTAATATATAGAATTAGTATTAACTATATCAGGTTTTTAATGTGGCAAAATAGCCAAAAACATAAATAAAATCAAATTGTAAGCGGTTAATCCTGGTACCACCTTCCATTCCTTGATAATACACAGTACCAGTAATACCTTGGTAACACTAAAATTAATGGGACGTATTTAATGCATAAATTAAATAATATTAAATCTGATAACACATTTCATAAGATATATTGACGTAAACACTCACTCGCGTGCATGCATATTGCATTTCAAAAGTTTCTCTACAAATACATTGTAGGTTCCATGGTGGAAAAACGGTTTGAAACCTATATTTGATGTATGCTTTTCGCGCCATAATGGAGATTGCATCTAATCCCTCTTGTGCGAGATAATTACTTCTCTTTTCATATTTGTTAGAACGCTTATCAGAATCCGACTTATCTCATAAAGAAAGTTATCTATTTATATGGCTGGGTTATCACAACCCGACTATCTATCTTTCTCCCCACATAGTTATGGCTTTATATACACCGGGCAACAATGTTTCTGCTACAAGAAGGAAATTACTGACATTCAGTGTATTCTGTAGTGCTACACTGGAAAATGACTACAAAATGGACAGATACGTACTAGTTTTCATTAAGTATTAAGACAAAAAATATTATAAATTCGGTTTTTACAGCTACCTGACAGCATATTATTTAGAACATATATTTAACATACTTTCTCCCAACATTTCTGAAATCATATGTTGATACATAAAACAGGAGGAAAACTCTTTAGGCAATGATTACTGGAATACATTTTTCTTCCTTACACTCAAATTCTTTCGAAGAGGAAGATCCTTCTTCTTGAAGTGAGAAATCTTATCTCGACTGATTCGTCATACAGGAAGCAGTTGTACTTTGTTTATCCTTGTTCAAGTCCAAGTAGGATTTGAACCATCTTTAAATCACTACGCATTTGCCAATTAAATGAATTTAGAAGACTATTATACATGTATCGTAAATAATGTTTCCTTGAGAAGTAGGTAAATAGAGATATCAACATTTTTTTAAATGTAGCGTTGCCCTTACAGTTAAATAATACTTCAAAAACGATGAAGACATCTATGTTTTGATTTATTGTTAAAGTATGTAAGTACAATTTCTTCCAAAACTTTTCTTATTTTCCTGTCATATCTTCATTTGCAGAACTATTTGTACTATTGTTTGTGCATGTGCTTGGTGTTTTCAGGGAAAAATGTTGAAACATTGCATTCTGCTTCATGATATCATAAGGAATGTGTTGATCTTTATCTTCAGAGTCTAACTAACATGTATCCATCCACAATAAGATGGCCGAAACGTCAGTACAATTGACCGAGACGCAGCTCAACCCGGATGCATCGTCTCCGGCCGCGGCAGCCTACAAACCCATTTTTTGTAACTGTTTTCATATTTAGTATACAGTATTACAAAAATCAAATTTTTGTACCGTGTACTGTTACTGCGATAATAGTATTCACCAGTCGAAGTGTTTGTTGGAAACCTTCAAGAATATCGTAATTCAGTATCAGATGACAGATTTATCAGCTGACAATAAGTCGACAATCAATTACAGTAGCCATTACGTCTGAGATAACTGTTTCTCCTTCTCCGTAAGCGCTACGCAACCACATTTCGTCTAATAGTGTTTACGTATCGAATTTCTTCTTATTGCAAATATAGTTGCTCAGCTGCTCTTCACAATAAGTGAGAAGCGAGGCGGCTTGAAGTTCAATGTTGCAAAATATGCAGTAGAACTAAGTAATCGTGCAACAGGACGGAAGTTTACCTAACCACCCACTGAGAAAACCAATGTGTTTCCTAAGTACGAGTTTACTATGTTGGTTCAACCTACTACGTGTTAAATTAGTGTATCTTAACAAATAGTAGCTACTGTTATAAACCGCTTATTTTTTACGTATTTTTAAAATATTCATATTTTTAAATCACTGAATAAGATATAAAAATACATGTTTATTGAATTTTAAAAAATATTTCCTTATGAAAATAAATTTCTTATTCCTTTCATAAAAATTAAAATCAAGAATAAAATTTAACATTAAAGAACGAAATCCTTTTTGAAGACAGAGGTGCGTCTTACGCCGGCAAATACGGTATCTAAATAATTAAATTTGAAAATATCTATAAGTAAATAAAGGTTGCTTATTTAAACTTATAATAATATCATTTATATTTATGAGTTTAAAAATATCAATGTTTCAATTGTTCATACTTGGGGGAAATACATTTTTCAATCCAAAACTACGATTATTCAAACCATAGCGCGCTAGCAATAGCATACTAGCGAGCTATGTACAGACCAACTGGCCTTCTGTTTCAGTTCAAGTTCAATATTGGCTTATGGAGCTCTTATCGGTATTCTCCGGTTTTCATGTTTAAACTTGACGAAACAATAACATTTAAGAAACGCAATTGAAGTTAAGTCGCTTTGTCTGACTTTATTTCATAACTGTATCTGTTTATATATTTGAACGCCTAATTGTATTTCTGTTGGAATATTTACGTACATTTATAATAGAGAAATTTTATTTACTGACATCTATAGGATTACTATGTAACTATGTAAATAAGTGTACGCACGATGCACATTCTTTGATTCTTGTCCTGAAGATTGAGCTGTATGTATATATCCTGCATACACATCAATAAACAGTTTGTAAGTCTAAGTGTTCTTATTTTATTTAACAATATCGTATAGTTTTTTCATAATAGACAAAGAATAAAAAACGTTTGTTTATTATTGAAAAATACTAGTCCAAGTAGTTAGTTATTTTGTACACTGTTATGTAACATGTATTTATAGCGGCAAGGTACTTAAAAAGTGTAAAATAAAGGAAAAGTTTAATGTTTGTAATTTATTACATATTTTGTCGCTATATATATATAATATATATATATATATATATATTATATATAATATATATATCGTACGGATTTGCTCTACTGTTCGGCCGTTTTTTCCGGTCTCAGTCTCCATGCCTCTCTAATTGGACCATAGATCATCTGCATTCCTTGCCGTCATAGCCTCTGCACTCCCTGTGCCATTAAGGTTGGGTCCTTCCTCTCTTCTGTCTTTCTGTCGGCACCCATTTCAGGACTCGTCTTGGCCATCTTTCTCTGTCATTGCTATAACATGACCGTACAGACGATTGTTTTTCTCCAATTTTTGTTTTGGCTCCATTTTGGCTACAATGGCCTCCAATTAAGTTTTCACTGATTTGGAAGTCCCCATTTGTTTCCCATACTCTAGCAACAGATACATTTCATACGCTTCTGGAGATCAATGAACCCAGATGAACTTCCTACCTCTCCTGTTTCTCTTTCTATAAGTTGTTTTATGTAATATATTGTCTATGACGACCTGCCGCCAGTAAAACCACATTGTTCTCTCCTATTTTTCCTTTTATCTCTTCTTCTATTTTATTTCGTATTATTTTGCTACTACAGTTACCTGTAGATCCAATAACTGCTAAGTCCTCTGTAGTTTGTTTCATTGTCTCTAGATCCTTTCTTATGGGATTGGTGTTAGGGTTAGGACGTTCGCCACTCCTGAGGAGATTTTCTCCATTCATGCACTTGAAAAAACATGTGGTTTGAGCATTTGGTGCAGTTTATTAGGGACCATATTTCAGTAATTTCTGCGTATTATCTCCGGGGCCAGGTGCCTTATTGATTTCATTGTCTTATGAGCTTTTACTAAATCATTTAATGTCAGATCTACCTTTGCTCAAATTTTACTTCCTTGTGTGTTTGGAAGCTTTCCTGCTTTGTCTAGAAGCAGTCTTTCGAAAAACTCTTTCCATTTATTGATTCCAATGTTTGATACATGCGATATTGTTTTTCTCATTTTGATTTAATAGATTTAAATTACTTTTCAGGTTCTGAGCTCCGTGCTCCGCCTATAAGTGTTTCTAATATAATCGCTTTTTATCACAGCCATAATTTATTCTTCCTTGATTAATACTTCTTGGTTTTAATTTCTCTACTTATTGTTTGTACTGTAAATTAGTTTCAGTTTTGGTCACTCGCCATTTTAAATACAGTTTCTATTTTCCTCTTAATCTTTTCTTCTAGACTTGTGTTCCAACCCAATACTGTTTTGGTTTTAATTACAAGTACCTAAAGGCTCCTCTGGCGGCTTGATGAATACATTCTTTTATGTTCATATCTTTTTCTATTGGCCGGTGTTTAACTAATAGTTTAGTTTCAAGCCCTTTTTCTAGTAGAGATATGCTGTACTTTCATCGAAAAGACTGCTTAATTTGTATTTGGTAGATTTCAATGACGAATCCCTCCTTATTTTCTATATCTGTGCTATTCAATGTAAATATTTTAGCAATTACCCAAACCAATGATCGCCTACATTGGGCTCCCGCGTTTCACTCCTACAATCTTGTACTTTGCAGTGAAAGTTTTTTGCTCGTTACCCCAGAGGTCTATTAATAGATTTTTAGTTTTTTGTATGGTTGGTACCAAGGTATACTTATGAATATCTTTAGTTGGAAGAAAATGTTATTAATTTTTCATTTCATACTCTTTCACAAATATTAAATAAGTCTTTTTTCCATATGTCCATGCAAGTTTCCTCACCATGTTGGACCCACAATATGTTCTTGTCTCTTCCAACTCTGCCGTTAAATCTCCTGCAAATATTATTTCATGCGGACTTTGGAATAACTCAAGGGTTTCATTTGACTGTCATTCAAAACCATCTTTCTTAGCCCATAGGGGCATCATCAATTCAAAATTATATATTCCCTATGACACTTTGTATTTTCCCTCTGATTTTTAACCTAACTTTAATAAGACGTTCGATTTAAATACTCCCAACTTTTTATACATTTACCGAATTTTTCTCCAATAACAATAGAAATCTGGGCTTTGGAATTTTTCATGTTTGTTTACGCCACTGTAAAAGACTGCACAAGTTATTCAGTGTCTCGCTTCCCTTGCCTTTCTTTTTTGTTCAGACAGACGGCTAATCTATGTTTCTTCTCAACATTTCCGGATTACTTCTTGTTTGTTTATTTGATATACTTTGTACATTCCATATACAATATTTCAGAGTCCATTTTCTTTGCTGATATCGTTTCCTTTCGAAAAATCCGAGGCATTCCTAATAACTGAGATTTTTAGCGTGTGATGTTTTACGTGTGGCAGGGTGCTGGCCGACAGCACAACCCCAAACTGGAGGACCGGAGCTTTTATTTCAGGGGGTTCCCATCTCTTAGGGCGATTGCTTCCACTATAGCTTAAGGAGTCCAGCCTACCCCTGATCCACTCTTTAGGGATGAATTAATTCCCAAAGTTAGTGAATCCACCTCTCCGTTGGATCATGCAGCCATTCATACTTGGATTGCTTCTGGGTGCTACCCGCGTAGACCTGTCTACTACACCTAAAGAAATAATGGAAGGAGATGAGGAAAGACTCCCTAAGCCTCGAAACCGCTAATAACGTCGGGGTCAGAAGAAAACAAGTGACCAAAGGGAGGCGCGATAGAATAGATGAAAGCATTGGTGGCACAAGATAGTTGAAGATGACAATGGTAGATGAAGGAACCATAACGATATGAACTCATCGTTATGGGGGAAGGACAAAAGATAAGACAGAATGTACGATTAAGATTGGGATGGATAGGACGTTGTAGGACACGACTTAGTCTGACCTCTCAGTTTTGGCCTGTCCGGCATGGGTGACCCTACCTGTTGTCATGCGTAGAAAATAGTCATGCTACCACCGGCTTAGCCCTCCACCTCACCGAAGCACACAAACCTCCCCGCCCGCACGGTAAGTGCTACTTCAAGGCGGTGTCCCCAGGGGAGGCGCTATAAATACATGAATATATTTTGTTTACAGATTGGACGCTGCCAATATAATAGAGTACATAATAACAGTAATAAAATATTGTAATTTTTAGACTGGATTTATTTAGAAAGTCCTATTTTTCCGTGTACATATTAGATGATTCCCAAATAACTGTGCATATTCGCGACTCATCGAATTTTTAACCCCTTTTGAGTACAATGTTTGACAAAAATCATTGGAGTTTTGTGTATGGCATATAAAATCGTTTAAAATGGCCAAGAAAGTACGTTTAAAAGTTTCATCAAAAATAGTAAGATTCTGAATTACATACAGTTAATAAATTATAGATAAATGTCATGTGCAAATATACTTGTATTCTTAATAAAATATTGTATAATATATCCGCTAATAGATATTTTGTATTGAATTTATTGGGAGAAGTACCATTAGTTTTTCCCGGATGATTCTAACTGAAGCTACGTTAAAAAATGAAATACTTATAAAAAAGATGTTTATTTATTTATTTGCATCTAAATAGGGAATTTTTCAATATTTACAAGTTTATACAATATTTATAATTTGAAACTAAAAATAACGAAAATATAAATATATATTTTAATTGTAATCGCAGAGATAATGTGACTTGGTATAATTAACAAATTGATTAATAGAGATACAATTTATGTCGATATCACAGTTAATATAGTTTCTGCACATACGCCATATAGGAGAATAATAACCCAAATTAGTTTCTCGCGAACGGTATAAAAAATGTATCATTTTGATTAAATCTGGGGTTACACAACGGGATTCATCAAAGACAATAATTTGCTACTGTCAATATCATGATTTAATAATTTGAATAGAAATAAGATGTCATTGCATTTTCTATGGGATTCAAGAGAACTAATTTGAAGATATAGTGAAATTTCGCTGTAATCGTGGTTTAATCTTGGTGATGGTAATTTAAAAAAACAAGCCGCTAAATTAAAAACATTATGTTGTCCTGATTCAATTCTCTTTTTGTATACATCATAACAAAGATACCAGTTTTGTGAAGAGTACATAAGTATTGGTCGCACTAATGTTAAATACAAATTTCTAATTGTAGAAGGGTTTCTAAAGTCAGTTGCAGTTCTCATTATAAATCCTAACATACGATTAGCTTTATCTACAATATTACGAATCGTATATTGTTGTATTCGTATCTATAAGTATATCAATCTCATTTTTTGATCGAAAATAACTCCAAGATCTTTTATTTTATTGACAGACTCGAGTATTACTACATCAATAGAATATTCATGGTCGACTATATATCTGTGTTTTGAGAATTTCATCACTTTGCACTAAGCTAATAAAGTTTATTTGATTCGATATACTCCAATTTAGAAGATTATTCAAGCACTCCTGTAGTTGTTTGCAATCATTAACTGCATTAATTTCTCTATAGATTTTTAAGTCGACAGCAAATAATAAAAACATGCAATTTGAAAGAAATAATTTCACATCATTAATAAATAACAAAAATAAAAGGCATCCCAAGTGAAAACCTTTCAGTACTCCTGATGGTACAAGTATGTATAACACTAGTTCCTTGAATGAAAATCATTTGTACTAACTTAAATCATTTTTATCAAATTTTGCACTCACTTCAAATGTCCTCAAATCGTTACATTACCATACCACAATTCATTTTACTGTATGTGATTTAATGGGTCTAATCCAAATTTAATATGAAGAGAAAATGTCCAAAAGGAACTCAAAACAAAAGTACCCAAGAAAAGAGACAGAAAGATGAGGAATCATTACAAAATTACCCAAATTAACTTCGTTTTCTCAACGATCTGCATCACCGTCAACGTCACAAAATGTTCCTAATAGTGTAAAGGATGTAGCAGAGAAGGAAGCAATGCAAGAAATCCAGGATCAAGCGCTTTTCGTCGATAACGATAAAAATCCAATGGTTCAAATTTTTGTTGATCAAGAATATAGAATTAACGATTCTGGCAGGTGGACTGCGTTTAATGCTGATGACACCAACTACTGGATAAATCAAGAACCATAAAATTGTCAATATCATTCAGAACCATTTGAAACCTCACACAGGACATTTCCAGACGGAAAACGAACACGATTTTATTCTCAAAATTTATTTCATTATAAAAAAAGCAAATGGTGAAAAGTACACTCGAGAGTGCCTGTTGTATTCACCATCAAATGGTTCGGTGTATTGTTTTGCGTGTAAACTTTTTCCATCAAATGTCCTGTCGCGATTTGTAACCCGATTTTGTAACTGGCGTACCAAGGGTGTCATTCATCAACACGAAAATTCACGGAATCACAGAGAGGCAATGTTTGAATATTTTACTCGACGAAAAGGAATTAGACTGAAGTCCCAGTTAGATGACCAAGTCGAGGTAGAACTCAAATACAGGCATCGTGTCTTGCAACGAGTTGCAGTCGTCATTCAACGTTCACTCTGCTCTAGGCCGTGGAGGCGAGCATATCGCGCTCTTCACCGCCAGCTCAGTTGTTTGCTGCCTGATACGGTTCTCGAAGTAACGGTAGTTACAGTGAATTTAACTCAAAGCAGTGACAAAGTGAAATATTATCTCAATTATTAGTTGCCGCCGTAATCGCAATTAGCAACGTAGCAACATTCGCATCCAGCATTCGAATCACGTCCACCGAGCCGTTCACATCGCAGAGCGCTCGTAAAAGTCGGAACGCTAGCGTCGGTACGGGCCCGCCCGATACCGACAAACCATTTTGTATTGCAAGTGCTTCTTGTAAAAAGTGCAATAAGTGAAATATAGTGTTTATCCAGTGCATCGAATACCTTTCACCAATGGCATTCGATGTGAATCAATCAACAGGCAAAGTAGTCAGCAATGCTCTTTACGTGCTACACAACTCCAGCGGTATTCCGCAACAAAAATTAAAATTTTAAATAATTCTACAGAAATAGACAACGCCCTAATATTACTAAACACCATAATACATACAGCAATAACAGAAACGCAGCCCACAACTACACAATCACATAACAAAATTAATCATTCTGCTCTGCCTGGAGAAATCAAAAACATAAAATGCGTCAAAACGGGACAAGAAGACTATGAAACCACCACCAACAAAACACAAATAAAAGCAGTACTAAACATATTAACTAATGTAGTAAAGAAATTAATAAAAGTCATATAAATCTCAAATTACAGAACAAGATACAATCTTTAACAGCATAAAACAGTTCTATATATAAATTCACCAAACAAATACTAAAAAAGAAAACAATAATTCCACCCATCAACTCACCGAAAGGCAACTTATTCACCTCAACCAACAAGGCAGAGGAAATAGCCAATTACTTCGACTTTCACACTCAACCAATCCAATCCGCACCCAGATCACAACACAATAATACAGACAATAAACCTCCCAAACTACGGCCCATATCACAAAATTCATTACACAAATCCTAAAAAATAAAGCAAGTCATTAACTCTCCCAATAAAAATGCATCAGGTCATGATAATATCACTAATTCAATACCAAAACACTTACCAGCCCCCGCAATTGCATACTTAAGAAATATATATAATTCATGCTTCAGAACAAATCATTTTCCATCCACTTGGAAGCATGCCATCATTTTTCCTGTTCCGAAACCAAATAAAAATTCAGCTAACACCAACAGTTATCGCCTTCTACCATCTCTGTCTAAACTTTTCGAAAAAATTATACTCCAACGACTAAGTACCTACTAGTGACAAAAGCAATCCCAAGAGAACAGTTTGGATTCACTGATCATATGTCCACACAACATCAATTCCTCAGAATCTCAGAACATCTCAACACAGCATTGCAGAAAAAAATCATACAATACTCACATCACATAACACAGTTATTTGATAGTCTGGCACCAGGCACTAATATATAAAAAATTAAATAAAATAGGTACTCCACCCTACATCACCTCAGTAATTCAAAACTCTTTGTCCAACAGAACCTTTGCAGTAACAATCAACAACTATCAATCAAACCCCAGGTTAATCAAAGCAGGATTACCAGAAGGATCACCCCCATCACCCACACTGTTTAATCTCTATGTAGCAGACATCCCCGTAGATGAAACAGTAAAAACAGCACAGTTTGCAGATGACACACATATCTTCTCCTCCAGCCACTCTCTAATCAATATTAAAAACCACATACAATTTATCTAAACCAAATAGACAGTTGGTCATCCAAATCGAAAAATAAAATTAAACCCAAACAAAACTGCTGCTAAAATATTATTTTTAAAACCATACACTTCACCAACATTACTAACATTAAATCCACTTCACTAACATTAAATAATGAGCCCATCCCAAGGTACCCACCAAATAAACACATAAAATATCTTGGACTGCACATGGACACCAAAATGAACTGGAAACAGCACATAGACATCAAAATGCATCAATTAAAATCTCTAATAAATACAAATAATTACCTCCCACACAAAACGGCAATAACTTTATTCAAAAGAATAATCAGACATACTCTTCTCTACGCCTGCCCAGTATGGATCAAAGCTGCAAAAACAAACATCAACAAAATTCAAATAGTACAGAACCAATTCCTCTGTACAACCACTAATGCATGCTGGTTCATATATAAGCATCAGTTACACAATGAATTCAACCTCGATGCACCACATCACCTACCTGTCCCATAATTTCTTCTCTAATGTACACCATATCCAAATCTTATCTTCATTGAAACTTTGCAAAAACCCCATCTATCCCACTCGCCTAAAAAATAAATATCTATTCCACATATGCTGTAAATTGTTCTCAGATCTGGAATAGATCCTATGAGGTGAATTATGGTTTCCTCAACCTCGGTAGTAGTCTTAAGTTAGGATTAGTTAAGTTACAAGTCATCAATACATATGTAAAGTTATCAAAAACGATGTACAAAATAATCAAATAAATAAATAAATATATAAATGAATAAAAACATCATACAGCAGAGGCCTAGGCCACACCATCGCCGGCGCTGTGGTGGCCTACAATCTCGATAACGTCACGGACGCGTGTCTTCCCACTTCCCATGAAGATAAAATGAAGATCTGCACAGCTATGGGGAACATCCGTCAAGACTGAATCTTCAGTAGTACAGCGATCAATCCGAACAGAACTCATCCCTACAGCAAGTACTGGAACCCTTTTCTACAATAATAGCAATACTAAGGTTAGTAACCCCGGCGCAGCAAATGGCGCAGCTCAGGTGCAACCAGATAAGGCCTCCTTCAGCAATCATGACCTCGGAATAAACTTTTACTTCGGAAAAAGTGGTCACAACGACAGTGATTCGGATTCGAGCTCCCAACCAAATACAAAATCCTCTAGCAGTGAACTAGATTCATACTCAGTGCTGGTGAGTAACAGATTTGCTTCCCCATAAAAACTAATAGATAAGAGATTCTGAACCCACGAAGGAAGTAAAAAACCGTCAAATTCAACATCAACACCTTCCGAAAAATTTTCGACACGACTTTTATTTCCGAAACTATTTCTAACGAAATCTTACAATTAGTCAGTAAACTAAAAAATAAATATTGTGATGTAGTGGAATAAGACAATAATTTAAAATAACAACAATATAAGAAGTATATTAATAAATTAAAAACAAGTTACATCAGATGCTTAAAATAAACCCTCCGGCCACCTTTCCTTCCCCAGTAACCCTATTTTACCGCAGAAAAAACGACGTGTGATGCGCGCTGTCGGACTTCTTTCCCGTGACTATCATCTTCATGGCCTGACCACCATCATGGCCTGACGCCACAATTAAGATCGGTCGCCGTTCGTCGGACCGCCTGCCTACAGCACCCTATCTTCTAATGCTGCGTTTGTCTCCCTCCACATGTACTGTCGCCCATATCAACCAAATATCTGAATTTACTTTCAATGCTGAAAATCACTGTTTGACAGTTCTCCGAATGGTGGTTTCTGTGCTATTTCGCGAACTGCAGTATTTTGTGCCTTACAAATCCAAGGCTTCATATTCGCTATTCTCCCGTTGTAATCTGCGTCCCTTAGTGACTTTCGGACAGTTTTTGAGGATACAAATCTCACTGTTGTTAAAACCACCCACGGAGGCATTTTAATGACACTTTGGCAAGGATTGCTGCTGATGTTATTGACAATATTTCATTTGTCTCCTTCGTTGAGAATCGGATTTTATTGGATTTCTGCCTCAGCCTATTTTATTAATTAATTTAACATCATACTTGAATTGGTCTACCATACCTTGAATAGTTGAATGATGTCTTCCCATTGTCATCGCACTACCTCGTAGTGATCTTCCCCTCAAGTCTGAATTCACAATAAGTCTTCGTTCTTCCATCGTCGTAGCCCTTCTCGGGGCAATTTTCAATTCGATTATGCTCTCCGAAAATCTGACCATCAACTAATATGTTTGTCACAACTTTGTACTCAAGAAAACATTTCAACGGGTACGTTTCAAAGCGCGCAAGCGATGGTGTACGTTCATTTCTGTGCAACGCTTATTTGTAATGACCCAAAATATTTAAGTGTTGTCTAGGCTATCCGGGACGAGCCGCGTCACTGTCATGGTGGCTAACGTTTCGGCCACCATGACAGTGACGCGGCTCGTCCCGGATAGCCTAGACAACATACTTGTAAACTTCGGCCGCGGAAGCCTACGCAACCACAAAATATTTAATTTTACACCTAATAAAGAACTTTCCTGCTTTCAAAAGCACTATTTCTTCCATGATAAGGAGGATTATGGTATCATTTAAGGTGTACAGTAAAAGTGTTCGTTGAATTTTGAGAGTCACTGTCTGTCAGCCTTCATGCAGCTCGTTGCGTGTATTTTGCAAATGTACATTCCCGCCTGAGATATTGTATACAATTCTGGGGAAACTCATCATGTAGTACTCAGACCTTTAGATTGCAAAAGAAAATTATTCGAATAATGAAAAAATGCCATCCGCGTTACCCTTGCAAGCCTCTCTTCATTGAGCTTGGAATCTTACCACTGCCTTGCCTGTATAATTACGAATCTGTAATATTTGTCAAAAGTGACTTATTTAACAGTGGAAACATATTTTCATACAATACTGATATTTATAATTACAACACACATCGTAAAAATCACGTTCATCAAGTGTCAGTATCAACAGCTCTCTATCAGAAATCCACATACAATACATGCACGTTACTTTACAACGCACTGCCAGATGATATTAAACAATTGAAGTCGATTCACAAATTTAAGTTGAGTAAAATATTTTCTGCTGCATAATTGTTTCTATACAATTACAGACTATACTGATTATCAAAAAGAAAAATAATGTTTATTTCAACAAAACAGTGATATATAATAAATTACTTTACATTTGTATTGTATAATTTTTTTAAAGACTTAATATGTTTGTGACAAATAATGTACTTCAGCTTCCGGATCAATGACCTTCATCTCCATCAGGTTTTTGTTCAGTTTCCCTGATCCATTGAGCAAATGCTGTGATCGCTCCTTGTTTTGCTTCTGGACGTAAATGTAGCTTCACTATGCGCACGTTCTGTTGAACTCTCCTGTTGCTTGTAATGGTAAGAGTAGAGGTAAGGGCGAGTTGCTATTTTGTTAGCAATGCAGAAAAATCATACTTGCAATTACATTAATACTTGCTTCGTGTACCGATGCAAATGAGTTTTCTATAACTCAGAAACGAAAATTACTATTTTTCAAATATTGTTTATCTTGCAAATTTTAAATTAATTTCTTTTTTTAATTTATTTATGTTAAACTTTTACTCATCTTTCAACTATTTATACTTAAAAATGACGGGAAGGGATTCTGTAACTCAAATAAACGTGCGCTGATAATCTTTTCTTCCTACGTCTATATAGTTTTTACTTTTTTTTTACTGAATAAATCTAAATAATATTGTTCAAAAATGTTTATCTATTGAAGAAATAACCAATTCTAGTCTAAAATTTATTAAATGCAATATTTTTATTATTTTGCTTCGTCATCGCCACAACCAGGTTGACCAGGCGCGTCGCCATTGACTTCGGCACAGTATGAGTTTTCGAATTCGACAGTCGAGGCGGAGAAATACATGGCGTGTTTGTTGCCGTTTATTCGGTCGGTCTCTCAAAATACTCTCGGCTTGCAACACTGGCGTTGCTCCGGTACACGGTGGACATAGTGGTTACTGCGGCACTCTCCACGTATGATACATATGCATATATTAGACTCACATACGGTAAAATACGTTTTCCTTAATTCTGAAACAATACATATTTCAACAAAAAATGGCCAATGCTTCCAACGAAATGATGAATGACAGCGATAGGAGCGGGCCACGCATGGCTGCGGCCGAATCGGTGAGCAGCATTTGCTGCTACTGGCCACCAGTTACATTCAGGTGAAAACTCTTCAAAAATGATGCGCTGATTATCCTTTGATTGATTAAAAGTTTGATGTTTCTGGATATATGGAATAAACCTCACATTAAAATGCTTTTAGATTCTGAGCTCCAAAATAGTTTTATTTTTGAACGAAATTTTTAGGCTTGGATACCTAAGGATTCAAAAGAATCTTCTAAATCTTTATCAGTCTTATTTATGATCATATTAACGCTTCAAACCTGGAGAGGTGCATCAACTAATGTCACTGCAGTGCCTTTGACCGGGAAGTCCTAGGTTGGAGTCCCAAAAGTGGTAAAATTTTCGACACTAGTCAGCTAGGTCGAATTCAGTCGCTATCTGGAGGAGAATTCCAGCGGCCGGCTGCTCTGATCGGTAGTTTTCCGTGGTTTCTTCGATCGACATCAGGCGAATGCTGGAACAGAACCCTAGCAAACGCGTTTCGGACCGCATCCTCGTCCCTTCCCCCTTACATACATACGTACACTTACTCGCACTTCACTACCACACTTGCCGTGAGACCGGTCGGGAGCTTCTAACTTGTTCCGGCTGGGGCCGTGGGTGGGAGACACTTGATTACCACGGTCAGAACCCTACCGAAGCGCTGCGGTACGAAAGGCAGCAAAAGAAAAGACCAATATGTCCTCGCCACACAGAGGGATTCAAAAAAGCTTTTAATTTCCGGACATTACAAACACAATAGAGCGAAATAGACAAAGAGTCTACCTTTCGTGAACTACATTTTTTGCGAGTTTGCGCGTATAAGCAATTGAAAAATGTGAGTATCTCCTAAACTATATTTTGTATTGTACCATATGTAATGTCGTTTGTGGTAATCTCATATTGCAGTTTCATTTTGGTACGGATAAATCTCACCGAGATAGCAAAATGGGTAATTCACTTTTATTGATTTATTGATTCTTTCAAAATGTTCTCTAGTTCAACGTTGCTATTTTTTCAAGTTTGAAAATAAAATAATGGAAATTTAATATTTTTTAAATAGCCGGAAAAACGTAAAAAAACTTGCATTTATCACGATTAAATAAATAATTGTATGATGGCTAATTACAAAATATTTGATTGAAGCTCTCCTTGAATAGTGACTTAACCTTGAATTTTTAGCGAAACAAAATTAATACTTACTCAAATGAAAATTGAATATCATAAATTATTGCAACAAAATAATTTATATTTCATGACCTTTAAGTGAAAGATTAGTAGTGTACGTTCCATCAAATTTACCGCGTTCTTTTACGGGACAGTTACAAAGGACAATCGTCTAATGTTGCAGGTGCAGCAACACTCAAGTGAATTATGATGTATTATTTAGCACTAACTTTCCCTATCTTTACTCGACATATTTTATCGTTAATGTTAAGTGAGTAATGTAAAATTGAAATCGCAAGAAAAAAATACTATAAAATGAAGATACAACATCATCTGCGTTGGCAGCAATCGTTCCGTTGTGGTAACATTGCGTGATCTGATAAATTGCTCTTGAATTGTGCTCCTGCGAAGAGGTGGAATGGCCTTGGACTCGGCATTTACCTTGGAAAAATAAAACCAGGTGTAGAGATGCTAACGGGACCGGCGGTGTTGTGCACTTTATACTCAAACTTCCGACTTGTGACCTTCCAAGCATGTCTTTGGTACGCGGCGCTGTGTGGCGGTGAAAGTCACATCGTGTGTTCTTATTGATATTCTGAGAGAACAATTCATGATGAATATTGCAGAATTCGCCAAATTTTTAGAAACATATAGTGGAAGAGACAAAGTTATTAGATTATTATGTTATAGTGCAAAGTTGGGAGCTGGTGTGTCATCTTCACCTGTTAGAGCTCAGAAATTGGATAAATTCAGTAGTCAGTTGAGTGCTTGTAGGGCCCTATTAAGATTGTTCGATGACATTCCTATGTTAAATTGTACCCTAACTTACGGTTTAGGAAGAAAGGTTTGTTTCTAGTAGACTGATATGTCAGGCTACATTTTGAATTTTAATATTCAGAATAACATATGTTCATCTTGCAGGAAAAAGATAATGTCTTGAGGTTCTTGGATCTTACTTCAAATGTAATTGACCAGGCCTATTTTCCCATAGAACATGTTGCCTGGGCTATTGAGAATGATTTTATGTCTGTGAAGAGTAATCCTTGGTCTACCAGTAGCACTGTATTTTGGGTTATATCTATATATTTGTCTTTAATGAGGTATGTCAATTAATTTATTGTTAATATTATCATATTATGTTTTGACTAATTTAATTGATGTTTCCAGAAATATTAGATGCTTAATGGTTCTGCAATATCATAAGAAATGTCTGAAAGGAGTGGATTGCAATGGGAGGTAATTAGCAATATTTTCTTTAATTTGTGGGATACCTAAATTGAATTTGAGAGTGAGTTTGCCAAATTTCACACTACCTTTAAATTAACAGCACAGCCATGCCACAACTTCTGATTCAGCAGCAGAATTACTTGTTATCTACTTTCAAGTGTAGCTTGGACTTGGTGCATGCTGTCAACTGTCTTCCAGAAGGCTATTTATGGGGAGGAAAACTGTTGAAATGGCAAGTTGGGGCTGTGGGTACTGTATCTTCAGTAATAGGACTTTATATGGCTTTAAAAAAGAAGTCCAGTTGATGATTGTTTCAAATAGTTAATTCAATTCTAAAAACTGACATTTTAATTATCTTAAGTGCTTTTTAATATCTTTTGCCTAATGTTTCAATGCCTTAATTTCTTTTGAATTTTTGACATTATTGTTTCACCTTTTCTGAATTTATCTGTTGCTCATTTGTGTTTTGTGCTTGTTTCTTCTTTTTGAATTTCTGATGTAAGGTAAATAAAATTAGAGCATGCAAATCTGAATTCTGATAAAAATTAATCTAATCATTTTTGTGCCACCATCATATTTGGAGCCAAATATTGACCATGGGTTGTGAATTTGGGTGCTAACCAGACTAGCAATGTGAAGAGCATGATAGAAATAATTTTTAAGTCTCTGCAGGCTTTGTTTATTGAATTAGAGAATCCACTTTTAATCATTTTCAAGGGAACATTATTGAATTATTAAACTGGAACAATAAGTTCATAATTCATATAAAATGGTTTTGGAGAAAGTATTCTTATTGTTTTTAACCCTTTTGTATAGCTTTAAGAATATAATTTGCATTCTACTGAAAAATACTACTTCTCTTCAGTATTTGTTATGAAATCAGGGGTAAGAATGACTTTTATCGTAGCCCTATATCAAGAAAGGTATTAGAAGATTAAAAGTCATTGTTTTGTGAAGAGCCGGTATTTAGTAGAGAGCTAATTATTACATAATTAAGAAATATTACATAACAGAGAAAATATGATTTTCTTTCCCTGTAAATAATACACTGTTCAAATTGCTATAATAAAACTGTGTTTCAAGGTTTCATCAACAAGTTATATTTGTGCTGTGAAATATTGTATTGTTTATTAGTTTGTTTTATAATTTTTTGCAATATTCTTGAATTTATTAAATTAGTGGTTTTAAGTGTGAGTAAATTTTATACATGGCAATGCAATTCATGGAGACTGCAGGAAAGTAAAATGAAAAATAGAAAGTAATTTTTGTTTCATTGCAGTTCTACCTCTTTGACATTTCGAAGAATAGCCATGAAGTAATTTTGAAAGTAATTTTCTAATTTGCAATTGTTTTGTTAAATACAACTCGTTATATCACAATGTATGTTCAGGATAATGGTATACATTTTTAAGGCTAGAATTAAAATATTGTTATATAGACTCGTTTATAATGGTATATTAAGCTCTAGACATTTTTGTGTGAAATGAAATTTGTAATGTTCTATAAAACCAAACCTTTTTAACTCTATCATAGTCACAAGCAGGCTATATCTTTGGCGGCAGCAATGGTGTCACAGTTAGCGTATTGGACCGTTATACCCAAGTTCGCTGGCTCAAATCCAATCGTTTCGGAAAAATTTTTAATGGTGAGAAAATCCTTCTTATGCCTTCCTTTGGAGGGGAAGTAAAGCCAACTCTTCTATATTAGTTGATTTACTGCATGTAAAAGATGAAGCCTCTGAGCTAAATTCAAATCGCCTGTTTCATCACCCAAGAAATACAACCTCTAGTGGGTGAAACGCACGTAGCAAACTTTGTGTGGTCAGATGGAAGAGTGGGCCTGATGGCCTGAGTCTCGCCATGTAAAATAAGGCATCAATTTAATATCTTCACAAAGGAATGATAGTTTGAATTTCTTGCTGCTTTCCTTCCTCCTTACTAGTGGTATATTTCATTCTTGGAGATAAGTCACAAAAGAACACTAGTGGTATAAGTAACTTGTGAATTTGGTGATACCGTACTTTTTTTAACATAAAAAAGAATTTACGTCAAATATATTGAATACAAAGTTTGGCAAAATTTTGCGTAAAAGAGGAGTCGAAAAACAAATTTCACTGTCAAAAAGTCTGAGATGTTTGGGGTGGATTGAATTATTAATCCATAATTTAAATGTATTGTTAAAAATCTTCTTTTCTATTTTTGGAGAGGCAGCTGCAGGAACAATATATCTCATTTACATAACGTGATTTTTGTGTTCAAAAGTTCCAAATTGTGTGTGTTTTGACAATGTTTGGAAAAAATATGAATTATTGAAGTGTAGATTTTGTGAAATTTGCTTTGTACATGTGTCACTATTGTTTTATCTTAAGCCCTATTCTTAATTATTGAGATTTAGCCATCTTAATTACAGCATGGAAGTTTCATGTTCCTTTTCATTGCAACATTTATTTTCTTTATATCTAAATGAATATTTCCTATCAATTAAATTCCGCAAAATATTTCACAAATTGGTTGCTCTTCTTTCAATCTATTTCTTAGAGCTACTTCTTTCCTGTATACAATGTATCAAAGTTTTAAAAACAGTACCTCAAATATCCAAAAGAGTAGTTCTTCTGGAGACAAAAAGCGATTTATTGTTCTACATAACATATTAATTCATTGTGAAAATACTATTTTTAGGTATGTAAAAACTGTCTTTATTTTAATTATTTAAGAGTGAATAACAATTTCAAAATGCAAGTCTGAATTCCATACACTAAATGAATTTGTGAGCTTGACGTTCCCACAGTGTAATAACTGACATTGAAGTAAAGAAGGAAATTTATGAATTGTACGTTGAAGGGCTGTATGTTCCTATAAACAACATAAGCAGTTGCTTATTGACTTTCTATCCATGGACAGTCACATGTCTTGTGAAATAATTATCAAATAGCAAATATTATAACTGGCTTTTTTTTTTAATAAATCTGGAAGAATTTTTTCTGAAATACGACCCTAAGGCAATTTTGTGCATGGAGGTTACACAGTACCTAAATCCGTCCCTGGAAAGTTTATACTATATCTAATGGCAGTTTTAAGTACCATAAGATATTTGATATAATGAAGTGATCACATATTAATTGAAATCAAAATTTAATTTCAGAACAACTTTCTAGGCTTCAATGTTAATTATTATTTTATCAACCATGATACAATAATGAAATTTAAAACTTACTTATGAGTCATGTGGTACAGTAAGTCAGGTTTCTTCAATTGGAATTCTTATCACTGTTTTATTTAAATTCTAATGTTATTTTCTTAAGATATTGCCTCCTGGTGTTGGCCTAATTTCTTTGTCAACTTGCTTTTATCTTAGTAGAAAATGAACTTACAATTTTTAAGACTGAGAAATGAATTCTGAAAAGTCAGTCATTCAATATTTTATATTCCTGTTATATTTTTGTAATAAAAAGTTTATGTGTGTTTCTTGCTTGTTTTATTGCTGTTATTCCACCTATCCCTATCAGGTATTCCACATTTGATGATTTGTTATGACGATTTTGGTTTGTCAGAAAATTAAGGGGCTTTGAATTAATTACATGTTGATATAATAGGCAGTGAAATATTCAATTATTAAATAATTGACTGTTGAAGGTATTGTTAATCTCATGATATTTTGGAATGTTGCTGAGCTTCTTCACAATTCAGAGTTCCACTGTTTTATCTTTGTCTCAATATTAATCAATTGAAATAATGGCAGATGAGGTAGACAATCTACAACCAACTGAAGAGGTTGCTTCATATCCACCACCAGTTGATCAACAGTACATGCCTCCAGAAATGGGTGCATCTGAAGTTCAACAGTATATGCCTGCAGAAGGTGACTACCAACAGCCTTTGCTTCCGGATCAGCAATATATGACTCCAGACCAACAATATATGTCTCCTGACATGGGTATGCCTCCTCAGCAATATGCACCTCAGGAAGTTGGAGACCAAGGACAGTATGGCGTAGATTATGCGGTACCAGGAGCAGGTGTGGCTCCTGAACAGTATTCAGATGCACCTCCGAACTTTGGAGCATTCTTTTTTGGATCTGGGGGTGATGATGAAGGTGGTGAAGAAGAAGAAGAAGAGGAGGCAGAAGAAGAAGAAGAAGCCCCTAAAAAACCACCCTTTCCAACACCACAGTATGTGGAACCAAAAATGCCTCCAGATCTAAGGATTTGTGACAAATATTTTGTTAAACCTGGGCAATGGGGAGTTTCTCCATCTGGAACCCTAGTTCCTGGCACTGGCATGCGACCTCCAAATGTTCCTGTTCCTGATGGTCTACAAGATGATAGCCTGACTGGGTTTCTAGGATTGTCCGTTGAACCTAAAGGGGGAAGTCGGTTGTCCTTCTTCCAAGGAGTAGTGGATACTTGTTCTATAGACACCAAAGACAAAGTAGAAGATGAAGAAGAGGCCAGTGAAGAGGAGCTTATGTTTGAATCGTTTGATAGTGAATACTTGAAGACTCACTTGGGTATACCACTTACTCTTGCATTAGCAGAAATTGTAGCAAAGAAGCCAACTGACCCAATCCATTATCTTGGCCATTGGCTTTTTAAATGGCATTATAATCAGGAAGCTAGGGCAGTTGAAAAAGAAAAGGTTACTGAATTAATACAAGAGAGAGAACAAATTATTGCAGCAGAAAAGGTAAGTGCATTTTATGCCATACAATTTTCTAGAGTAAGACTGAATATATTGCTGACAGTTTGAAAGTACAAATATTGTGTTATATCATCCTTATGGAATATTTTCACATGAAGAAAACTTTTGTTTTGTAACTTCTTACTAGTTAAAGTTGTTAAGAACACACAAAATGTAGGTGATTCAAGAAATACTGCCTCTGAAATTTAGTATGGTGCAAGTTTCTTGAATTATTTTATAACAAAGTTAAATTAAAGAGACTTAATTGAGAGGAAAGATTGGCATTTGAAATGTTCAAATTTGCATTTAACTTTTTGGTAATGTCACAATTTTTCATATTTTCAACCTAAACAAAAAAATTTGGGCCAATGTCCCATTTTGTTTGCAAGCCAGAGATACAGCTGTGTACATCTTTTAAGCTTTCAGAATCATCAGTAAGTCAAAAGTAAAACTTATGATTTTTGTTAAAGTTAAATTATCATAAAGGTAAACTGTTTTATCAATGCAAAAACTTTTAAGTAGCATTACAAATTTTTTTAAATACTTCAAAAAATCTGAAATACATGGTTTTATTTGTTTCCCAAAATATATTTTTAAAAAAATGATGTTTTGCTTACACAAATGAAGAGGAGGGAAACTTTCTTACAAATGATTGTAAATAAATGGAAATTTGTTTGAAGAGAGGCACATGCTTAGTGTATTTGTGTAGTCATTGTGATAAATAGCCATTGTGGTCAATGAATTCATGAGCACAAATTCTGTGACATATCTTCGAGACATGAATTTTTTTGCTACAGACAACAAACAGCAGCACAGATAGGATCTAAAAGGGCTGTAGCACCTTTGGAAGAGAAGTGTACTAAAAAGTAACAAATCAAGGACCTCTCATATCAACATATTGAATGAAATACAGCACATTCATTAGAAAATAATAGTATCATTTCCAATTATGAATAGGTTGGACTTTTAAAAACCATTTTAAGTGAATGAAAGTCACTGATTTATAAATGACCTTTTGAATACATCTACAGCATTAGAATATTATAGCAATTTTCCTTATTTATTTAAATAGGAGATTCCCACTTACAACTTAACAATAGAAAATGCCAGCTTAAAATGTACTCTGTTAAAAATGAAAAACAAATACTTCATCAATATAACATTAATATTTTAATGAAGTGAATTTTGTCAATACAATGATGTAATTTCTGCCTTGATGTCAAGAAATCTCTTCTCAATAGCAAAAATAATTTTTTCTGAAAAGTTTTCTTCTGTCATTTTGAACTAGTAATCATTTTATTCTTTTCTGAACTTTTGTGTTAGATGATCTTACCTTAAATGTTTATCCTACTTCCTTTGATCAATTGAGCAAATGCCTTTAATTTGGGGAGGAGCTTTTATGCAGTTCAAAATGATAATGTTGCAGTTTTCAAAGTAATAAACAGATTAAAATAACTCTTTAAATATGCCATGTCTTTTGTGTAATGATTTTGCGAAATTGCTTAACTACAATAGTTTGATAATTCCTACTCCACCAGACCTGTGTATTTTGCTTAAAACCTCAAGGTTTGTTCTTCATTCATTTTTAGGCTTGCGTACATGTGGCAGAACGTTGTCGGCGGCAACAGAGTGCTGCTAGACTGAGTACATCAGCACCAGTCTCACATACTAAATGCCCTTAAAAATGTACATCCCTCTGGGGCAGACAAACTTCATTTGTGTAGGAGACACTTGCACAGTTTTCTTGTTTTAGTCAAAGGGTTAAGATTTTAGTAGGCATTTGGAATTTTCAATGCCATGAAATTTTCAAATATATTCAAAAGATGATTTCAGCTAACCATTGTTTTTACATTTATCCATAAATACCTGATTTGTAAATTATAAAGTCAGTGAAAATGTTCAATAACAAAACAAACAACACCAACACGAATACAAAATATAGACCTACGTATTATCAATAATGCTTATATAATTTTAAAGAAATGCTGATAAAAATCAATGTACAAATTTTGTAAAGTAGTATTGAATTTCATAATTTCAATAGCATTTGTAAGTTGTGCATTGCAAAAGGTAGATGACAAATATATTACATACTTGTACCAAACCAAGTTTAAATGGCAAATTATAAATATACAATATTTTGAAAGAGTGAAGTACTGTAATAATTTCAATTTTTAGCATATGAATCAACATAAATTACTTTACAAAACACGGCCTTTTAACTATTGCTTCATGAAACTTTTGAATTATTTATTTTTGTGTGTACAATAAAATTATGAACACCACTATACAATGTTTTAATTAGCAAAAAGTACTTGTGATCAATGTAATTTTCATTTTTGAAGTAAATAAGATGAAATTAATGAAATTTGAGACCTCTTTTTCTAATGATGTAAGACCAAGTTTTGTCAGTCACTATTACTTATTTTGTTAGAAATTCTGTCAAACACATCACATTTTGGTGAAATGATGACCAGACTTGAAAGTTCTCATTGGAATAACATGGAATTATCATGATGTTCCACATAGAGGTTATGCTATTGCACAAATGATGTTAAAAGAAAACAATTTTTCAGACATTCTGTTCCTTTATCTGAGCCTACTATACATATTAAATAACAATTGTAAAACAACATTTAAGTAACTATTTGAAGTGACAGTATACAGTTTGGTAAAAGTTAAAATTTGTAATAATTTGGAAACAAAATTATGTATCATCAAATTTTTTCCTGAACTTCTTTTATCCAGGAGAAGAAGCGACTAGACGAGGAAAAAATAGCCCTTCAGTTGGTTGAAGAAATAATTACAGATGTGCCAGATATGGTAGATCCATTTGAATTTCAAACGAAAGATGAATATGGTGAAGAAGCATTAGGAGAAGAAGTTTCTGGAGAGACTGTATCAGAAGAAGCAGAGCAAGCTTATTATGCAGATCAAAATTACTATGCTTAATTGAAAGCTAACAAACTTTTAAATAGATCAATCTTACCATTTTGAGATGACCATAGACAGAAAATCTTGTAGGTACATAAATTCAGGTAAAAATGCATCAATTAGCAACTTGATAAATCTTGAATCACAGAGTAACATGATCTAGGAACACCAGCTTTGATCTACGTGACATTTACCAAGGAACCATCTGGCAACTCGTTGATTTTCAGGAGAATAAGCATTCCCATATGATGTGATGTTTGGCAGCGGGGGTGTCTGAGGAAAAGATGAATTGAAAAAGATGTTAATTTAAAACTTTTGTAAAGAAAATATACAAGCATCAAGTTTTTACTGAACATGTTTTTTCACTTAAAACTTCTTTAAGTCTTCATTTATAGTTTCTTGACCTTACAATATCAACAAAAATTTTTTTTTTTTATCAGACAAGTTATTTTTTCATTATCTTCAGAAATCATTAGCAAAACAAATAAATAAAATAAAACATTTACATAACTTCATTAACTATGACTAGATTACTCTATTTTTCGAAGTGGACTGTACATCATTCTACTACCACAATAATAGCAGTTCATTTTCCTTAGCCTTAAATTAAAAATAAAAAACCTTAATTTATCATAGGTATGCACATAAGGACACCACTTCAAAAATTTTTGTTTTTGTCATAGCTATCCCTCCATCAGACTTGCAATGTGCCGAGGGTGGTAGACCAAGATCTTTGGAATCTTAGTTTAACAACACAGTTGCAGATGTGATGACATTGCAAAAAATAATTTTACTCTGTAAGATTATCAGGTCCCTGATGTTACAATACACCACTGACAATTCATCAGAGTCCTTTTTGGTTTACAGCACACATTCTATGTATGTAATATGAAACGTGTTGCAATGGGTGATGTATTTATGACACTCTCCGTGAACAGGAGTGTGATTGATCACATCACTAAGGGGAGTTGTACCCCACCCTAAGGAGGCAGTTGCATGAAACACTGCAATATTATACTTAATTGAGAAATAATCACTCATTAAAAAAGGTGTAAATGAATACACATAATGTTCTTACCATTGCTGGGGGAAATACCCTTCTACAATCAAGACGATTTACATGTTCCTTGTATGCATTTTTCAATTGGTTTAATACATCAATTGTTAAGCAGTGTTTACAAACATCGCATAATGCATTTTCACAAGTCTGACACAGATGACTACTGCAAAGGTGAGGGAACACCACAATATTCTTGAGTGCTACCATCATATCTTCTTCAGCAACAGACCTTCACATATCAAAAAAAATTTAATGACAGAAATAGTGCCATAAAAGTTCTAAATGTATATCTATTAGAATAATATTTTAGATAGACATTTAAATTATTATATTACAAGGCTAACAACTACAAATCTTCAGTTAAAATTTATGTGTCAGTACTTTGTGCTTTGTGGCTCTATCATCAGGTATAAACTGTAATATATCAAAAAATTTCACTTAATGTGTATGAGGGGAACTTAAATTTGAAGTGTGGATATGCAATATAATAATTTGAATGCCTGTCTAAAATATTGTGAGGTAAAAAAATAATAATGTAAATAAAAAACAAAAAAATAGAGACAGACTCATAATAACCAACCGATTACAATAATTACTTACCTAATCTGAAGGTCTGAAGATTTGATTCTTTGAGCAACACCCACTAAGGCAAGTGTATTGAAAATTACTTGCTCGTAAAGTAATTGATTTGGTGGGTAATGAGCTGAAGAAAGATTAGGAGACATATTTGCCTGTCAAAATAGTAGGAGAGAGAATTTAGAATAGTGATATCATACATAAAAATTTTAAGAAATTAAATGAACGAATCAGAAAAATTCTAAACAGAAATAACAATTATATTACATACCTAATTTAATAATAATTTAAGAATTATTATAACTGAATGACAATGTATCATATACTAAAATAATCCAGATATATGGTGAAAAATAAAATAACAGAGTTGGTAATTAAATATCACAAAATGTATTTTAATTTTAATATTTTAACACCTGAAAACTATAGTGTCATGCAGATTAAATTAGGAAAAGTAATAAGAAATTTAAGATTCCAAATATCACAAAAGTGAAATAAAAATTAAGGTTGTTGCAAATAATTCTCTATTATATTTGTCAACAACAATAAGCAATGTTTATGGGCCGATCCGGTGGCCGAGACCGCTAAGGCAGTAGTGCTGTAGCGAACTCGGACCAAAGGATCGCGGGTTCGAGTCCAAGCATTAGGCGGGTACAAGCAATTAGTGGTCGCTAATGACCTAGTAGTTGATGCGACCTTAAAAAAAAAAAAAAAAAGTTTATGGGTATATTTGCCCAATAAAAGCTGTATTTAATCAGCATTTTCTTTTTTGATAAGTCACAAATAATTGAAAGAAAATTTCTATTAATTTTTAGAATAGTGATATCATATATAAAAATTTTAAGAAATTAAATAAATGAATCAGAAAAATTCTAAACAGAAGTAACAAATATATTACGTACTTAATTTAATAATAATTTAAGAATTATGTGTGTACTGTTAGCAGAGTTTTATTAGAAGAATGCTGGTAAACGAAGTTTCTCTTTTTGACTATACATTGAATTTTCTCGACTATTTAACGACAACTTGAAATCAGATCAGACAACCAAATGAGAATATTATTAACATAATGCTGACTATAAAAAACTAATAAATAATCAGCATTGAAAGAATTGAAGAGATCAAACCCAAGACAATGACAGACGATTAAAACTACAAATGTAAAACTACTGTAGTGTAAAGTACTGAAATTTCCAAGGAGGACACTTTTACAAAATTAAAATAAAATGATTATTGTGATTCATTTATATATAATTATATGAAATATTTTCTATTACCATTCAAGAAGCATGTGCATTAAAAAAAAACTCACGTGACTACTTATGTGATATGAAAAAGTGCAAATTTCAGTTCACTTCCCTAGTACACATGTACATTAAGATAATTATGCAATTACAATATTCACCGACACTCTGGCAAAATGCATCCACCACCAAACCGTTTCTTAATTTAAAAAAAGATGAGATAATTGAAATATTGTGATCAATTTACTATGAGGGTTAGGGCATGGCAAATATAGGAGTTTTACTTCAGGGATATTTTTGATGCTCAGTAGTATTAATTACTACTTCTTCCCTAATTATTTTTATTACAGTAATTTGTAGTTGTTTATTATATCACTACACTTGTTTTCACAAATGCACATTAAAATGTATTGCCCAGAATTGTATCATGCACTTTCACATTTTTTTAAAGGCATTCAAACTTTACACCTATAAAATGATAAATGTGTTGTATTTGAATGTAACAAATAAAATAAGACAATGAATAACTGATAACCTACATTATTTCTGCAGTGTAGGTATGTTTGGCATGTGTCACCAATCTTAACAAATGAAGTATCAAAAAGGAAGCTAATTTTCCACACAGGTGACACAGTTTACAACACACAGTTACAACACGCTCATTACTTTTTGTATTCAGAATTCAACTTGTGTATGGTTTAGGGAACCCAAATAAAACCTGCACAGAATACACTTCTCCTCACCGCATGTCACACACTGTATTTAACAGTTTATACATAAAATAAAATTAATAATAATAAGAATAAAAAACAGTATTAAGATTTGTTTAGGGGGAAGGAGGTCTAAATTAGGTTGATAAAAATGTAATTCTGAAACATACAGCTAACCTGACCAGAAACAGAAGCTAAACTGACCATTTCTTGACATAATACAACTAGAAACAAAACCTAACATCAATACAACTAGAACAGTGTCCATTCTAGAGCTTTAAAATTTAGTTTTCAAGACAAAAGGCCTCAGAATATCTTCCTCGCATCACAATTTATAACCAAGATCTTTTTGGATTTTATCAAATTTTGGGAGTTTTTGCCCTTTCCAGTAAAACTCTTACTCACGGTACATGCGAGACATGCAGAATCTTATATTCTATTATCAACTTTGCTCACAGTCACCATGCCATGCTATGCCATGCCTCTGCAGTGACTGATCATCAATCCCTGGGGTTGGAGTCCTGATGGAGGTGGATTTTCAACACTAGCTCTAAAGCTAGGTCAAATTCAGGTGATGTCTAAAGGAGAATCCTAGCAACCAGCTGTACTGATTAGTAGTTTTCTATGTATTCTCCGATCAATACCAGGCAATTGCTGGAGTGATACCCTAACAAACGGACCAAATATAATCTTTCTTTCTTTTCCTTATTTCTTATTTTTTTTATCTTCTCCCCTTATTCACATATACTTGAACTTGCATGCATAGCAGTACCACTCAATACAAGAGATCAGTCGGGAGCTTACAGCTTGTCCCAGCTGAAGCAGTATCCCACTGGGGAGGGTAGATATCTGGAGGAGGGAACCCCTGTAAGCTAAAGTGTAGGTCAATGCTGGATCTCACCATCCAGCGGAAATTGAATTTCATTAAAGCCTTATTTGCTAAAATATCTTTCCCATCATATGGATGTAAATTAAGTTTATTTGAATATTATTTCAAGAGAATCAGTAAATTAGGAAATGTTCTTGAAAACAAACACTCCATTAAAGTACACATTTAGTTCAATTTCAGTAGATTCTCCAAATGTATGCTTAACAAGTTTAAGTGCAAATTTTTCACAAATGGATGAGAGAAGTCAAGATTTTAATGTCAAAGTGTTCATCAATTCTCAAACTCACTTCACATGACCTACATTCCCCATCAGGTTTTTGAATTCAGTTTGGCTTAGGTTTTAAAGCAAATGCTGATAGTTTCTAACCTTGCTTCTAGTAGTTAAATGTGGCTTCCTCCACTAAATGTTCATTATAAACTATTTAATCTATAGGTAGAACTTTAAATGATTTGACAAATAAGTGCAAAAAATGTCAGTGAAAAACTAATGTAACATTATATTGGGCATCCAGACCATGCTCTTGATGAAAGATATTAGCACCGTAGAGGAGATTTAATCAAGCAAACAGAAAATTTGAGATGATTTAGTTTTATAGGGGAACTACACAATCAATGGAAGTTCTGTTAGTAAAAATAGTAATTTCTGCCACAACCAGAAAAAGGGTAAGTCATGAAGCAGGTCGCAAAATATAATACAAATTCAAAATGCATAATGTTAATCTGCAGTTTACACAACTATTTCAGCGTTGTGAACCTACACACATCAATTAACTAGAAATTTATTCAGAAAGATTCAAAAGCATAAAGATTATTATGGGGTATACTTTTTTTAATAGAAAAAACAGTTTTGCGATGCAAATAGAGCTTTTGAAAACGGAATTCCCCCTAGACTTGTATATTAAATATGCCATCAATTTTATAATTACCTCCATAAGGAAAACATTCATATCTTCATCAATCACAAAGTCTATTCTAACCATTTCGAAGAAATTTGTTGATGATTGGTAGTGTAAAGTAGACTGCCGTATTTTTGATTCCTTTTGCAGATAGATGTTGCGTATAGCTTCGTTTACCTGAGTCCAAATGGTACTGGGATCCTTTCCTGAGGGATTATGTAACACATACTACTATGAACATTATTAATACACTGGTAAATTCAGTAACTATTGGAACAGTAGAATTTAATTTTGAGAATTTCCTGCACATTAAGAGGTCTGTCTTATCTACTAGTACTGCTGAACATTCATGGCTAGCAGGGAGACATCTGTGGTGTTTTCAAAATTTGATTAACACACATTTGATATGATAATATTGAAACTGTATAATTTAAAAATGTAATGCAAAAATGTAATCCAATAACCTATTTGTTATTGTTATATTCATCATATTAAAGGTAATTACCCTATGTCAGTACTGAAACTGCTACGGTACCTTTGCCTAATTATTCACTGCAAGTTTAGGTGCCCAAATCTTTACAAATTTGATGAACTCCAGTTTTACATAAACTAATAACAATCCTGATTATATATATGATTACAATCCTGAGAATTAACTGTGACATCCTGAGGATTTTCCACTAATAATTTTTAATGCAGAGCAAATTAAAGAAAATTCTCCAAGATGTTAAATGGTCATATAGTTCATGAAATTTTGAGATGTGTCAGATCAAATTTAACATAAATCACTAACTCAACAGCATTTATAAGAAAAAGTATTCTAGTTAAGTACTCTTGATCATGATTTTGAAGACAATCCCTTGTGAAGAAAAGCCCTGAAATTGCTTACAATGATGTTCCAAGACAGAATTCACTCTTCTTAAGATTACTTAACTATAAAACAAGCTTATAAGAAAATAATGTAGTTCTTAAAAATTAAAAAAAATAGATCATTAATGGTTTAAAAGGCATTTTTACTCTAACTCTTAAATAGCCATATTTGGCACTCAAAGTTGTTCCTACAATATTATAAAATCATGAAATGTGTAGTTTATATGTGTAGTTTTGAGCCTCAACATACAAACAGGAATTTTGCTAAATATCTTATGTCCACATACAAAATGTAATAACTAGGTGCCAAATTTTAATGGAATGTCATTTTTTATCTTCTCCCTTTAGGATAAAGCCTTTTAGTGTAGACATTAATTTTATGTTATGACAAATGCAAATGACCCATTTTCATATGGAATTTTTTGTCGATTTCTACTAATAAGTCATTGTTTACCTTTCCCAGTTAATCTTTTTAAAGCACATTTCAGTGATTTAATGAATTTTAATATCATTTTAATGGTACTTGCTACAAATAATATTTACAGGACTCAACAATGCATTTTCTGCACAGAATTACTCGGTAGCCTTTTTGATTTCTGCACCCAGAAATTGTAATGTCAACCCTTGTATGTAAGCCAAGGTTCCTGTAACACCTACCAGCACAGTTGTCAGTTTGGCTGGTTTCAGGATAAGTTAAAACAGAGTCTTCCTGGTAAAGAATTGACCAAACCAAAAGTTTGTAAGTTGGGAAAAAGCCTTGATTACATCAGTAACATATCCAACAGTGAGTTGTTCATCTGAACTGGTTTTGATAAATTTTTTTAGGTCATTTTGCTTTGCTTTTAAAGCACAGATTTTAAAACATTTTAAAAACCTTTCAAGAGCATTTTATTGATATTTTTGGTGATGTTTTAAGTCACCAAAATACGCCCCCTAGTAATAACATCAATCTTTTCTGGCAGGTTTGCATTGAATTATCATCAAATTTGAACTGTTCATTTTTGATTAACATAATATAATTGTAATGTACTTTAATGCACACCTTGACTTTCAACAAAAGCATTGAAAGTATCTTTCATGGAAAATCCTTTATCTACATAATACTTCTTCAGGGAAGGAACTTTCCATATAGGCAGGTAATCATCTCCAACAACATATTTGTCCAATATTTGTGGATCAAAAGGATAATACTTCACAGGGCAAAACCTGTAAGAAAATTAAACTATATCATTGTATTCATCACCTTAAAAACATCTAACAAAAAACTTTCATTTTGTGTTAATGTTTTGCTCATTATTTAGGACATTTCCTCATCTACATACACACAGGTATATCTACAACAATATATTCTAGAAAAAAATGCAGAATGGGAATAATACTTTGTACATATTAACTACTTTGTACATATTAATAATAATAACTACATTGTACATTGTAGAAATGTAATGAATAAAACAACTGGGAAAGAGGTACAGCATAGAAAGAAAATGATGAAACATACCTGAACAATATATCCCCATCATATATGTAAACTCTTAACGGATTTATAGATGTCAGGATGGTATAGACACCAATGTCAAATTTATATCCATCAATTAAAAAGGGTTTGCTCACGTACTCCTGAATGAATGTATTATTTGCAGATAAATTAAGTTCATTTATGTGTTTAATAGTAATTCCTCTGTGATTATTATCTTTTTGTACAAACATTAAGTCTTCATCAGCTTTTGCCTGAAAAGGTTTAGAGGCATTAAGACAGATTGACATTTATAAAATTGGGAATAAAAGACACATAATTGTACTTACATACTCCAATAATTTCTCTTTGTCCTGGGGCATACGAAAAGCACGTGGTAAATGAGGAAGTTCTGATGTTGATAGCTCAAGTTTATTTGTAATGTAACCTGATCCTGGGAAATGATTAACCTAATTTAAAAATGATGTTACCTGTTTTTCTAAACAATTCAATGATTCAAATTCAAAATGTATCATTGTGGCTCACCTTTTGATGTGGCTTTAGATTCTTCAGAACTGAGTACATATTTCGGAAGGGATATTCATGAGCCCACAGAACATCCCAATTTGAACTGACATCAACACGCTGGAAACCCAATCGTTCAAATACAGCTATTACATGTCGCAAATACCCTGAATCAACCTGAAACAAACATAAGCAATTAATTTTACAAGCAACAAATAAAAAATTGTTTGAACATTGGTAAAAATTATTGTATCGCTTTCATGTTGAGCAAACAAACAAAATAGCATTCCCAAAATGCATACTTACATTTTTTCCAAACAAGGCGTAGGTGGGTACCTTCGCTGTCACATTGGGATTTTCTAATTCATTAGCTATAGATTGTTTATAGGCATAGACATTGAGGAAAACAAGAAAACAACAAGCCAAAATAAATGCAGCCGCAAAACTTTTACCATCATAAGTCCAACTCTGTTTTCTTCTTTCTACCGACGGGTCCTGCACAAACAAAAAATAACGCTAGTACATTCTTTCTCACTTCATAAAACTCTTCGCGAGACAATATTTCTATCACTGCTTAATATCGTACACGACTGCTTTTTTCATCTTTGGGATCACTTAATTTCCGATGAGATACAAATCTTTGCATCGCAATTGAGCAGAATCACACCACCGGTGAAAATACTTCAGGAAATCTCCTTTTAGCCTCCTGCAAAACAATGTTTGGATTGGTTTGGATTGCCTACATCCGCGAGCCGTGGAAACCCGGTCGCGCACGTACAGGTGGCATCAGGCAAGCAACAGGTGAGCACAGAGCACCCTATGCAGGTAGTGACTACGACTCAGGGGCGTCAAACTTGAAAGGCGAAAACGGGGTAATGATTGATACGCCATCTACAGCAGGCGTGAAGTGAGGCACTATTCGGACTAGTTGCACAAATACTAGACAATTCCCCTGCAGGTTTGATTTTTCTGTATTGCTAACAAAATAGAAACTTACCCTTACATCCACTCCTACCACTCAAGCAAAAGGAGACCAAAAGAGACTTCAACAAAACGGGCGCATAGTGAAGCTACATTTACGATTGAAAGCAAAACAAGGGGCGATCTCAGCATTTGCTCAATGGCTCAGAGAAACAAGACAAAAACCTTATCGAGAGGGGGGTCATTGACCCGGAAGCTGAAGTACATTATTTGTTACAAGCATATTAAGTCATTTAAAAAAAATTACAAATGCAAACTAATTCATTATATATCACTGTTTTGGTATATATAAATATATACGGTGTATATATGGTATATATATATATATATATATATATATATATATATATATATATAAATTGGTGCGGTTGATGATCAGTATGCTAGAACCAGTCGACAGCGGAAAATTATTTTACTTTTTAACTTAAATTTGTGTACCTAATTCAATTGTTTAATGTTAGCTGCCAATGCGTTGTAAAAGTAACGCTACATGTGGATTACATACCTATGTGGATTTCTGATATGTGAGCCTGTTATATTGGACCCTGACGAACGTGATTATCTACGACGTGTGTTGTAATTATAAAAATCAGTATTGCGTTGAAAATATGTTATCACCAAGTACACACCACACACACCACACACACACACAGTCCATTTGAGTTTGACTGATTGAGAGACCTAGGACATTTTGTTACCTTAACATCAGCTAATTGCATATTGTTCATTTTCAATGGAACATGCGATAGCTTATTTGAAATGCAAAACAATGCATTGAAACTGTTTTTTCTTCGTTAACTATTAATTTGTTATTATAAAACCAATTTGAAACTTCTGAAATCGGACCTAAGATCGAACCTTGTGGGACTCCATATTCAATTGGTAAAGAATTGGAAAGGTAAGAAAATAACGTTATTTCGTGCCAGTACGGTATTTCTACTCTTTGAAATCGATGTTTAAAGTACGATATTATCCAATCTAGGGCGATACCACGAATTCTGTAAGCTGATAATTTTGATAGTAAGTTATGGTCAATAATGTCAAAAGCTTTCAAAAATCTAAATATATTCCAATGGTTGCTTCATGTTTATCCATTGATGAAGCAACTTTAAGAAAAGAAAAAATGGCAGTTTCCATAGATTTTGATTTTCTAAAACCGTGTTGTAAGAATGAACAGGCTTCATTTTTTCTGAGAAAAGTTCCCATTCGCGTATAGAAAAGCCTCTCTAATATTTCTGAGACCCCTGACAAAAGAGAAATTGGCCGGTAATTTTGAATTTCATTTTTGCTCACTTTTTTAGAAAGTAGCTTAATGTTTGCTGATTTGAAAATATTTGAAAGTATTCTTGTGCATTAAGAAGAATTGAAAATGTGAGTTAACGGGTGTATAAGGCAGGTACACAAGTTTTCAATAAATCATCCGTAAATTCATCTAAACCAGATGAATATATATATATATATATATATATATATATATATATATATATATATATACATACATACATACATACATACATATAGTCAGAAAAAAATTGAAAGAAATTTTAAAAAAATAATCAGGATTTTGTTAGAAGTTTTCGGAAATAAACATCGGGTCAAATAATTGTTGGGGAAGGGTATGATGTTGCATTTTGCGGTTTAAGTCCCTAGCATTGCTGCAATTCTAGTGAAGTGTTGATTGAAGAGATTTGCCACTTTTTCCGTATTACCTGCTTCTCTTTCATTATCCTTTAAAACAACATTCTCTATTAAGTATCAAGATGATGTGGTCGTATTTTTTACGATATTCCACATTGCTTTAGTTTTCTCACTTGCCTTCAAAATATCCTGACTATTTTTCAATATTTTTGCCTGAACTATTGCTTTCCTTGAAAGTTTTTGTATTCTCAGAAATAGACATGAAAATCGTGTGATACGTTATGATGTTTTAAATTAAAGTAAAGCCTACGTTTGTTTTTACACGATGTTCTAACTTTCTTGGGTGAACTAAGTATTATTTTTCCTTGAAATATTTTATTTTCTCCCTTTGAGATGAAAGCGTGCGTTAAAGTGAAATGAAAGCTTTGAGAAAAGTAGATTTTATTTTTCATTTGTGTCAATAGAGTTGTAAACTGTGTCCCATGATTCCTTCAGCCAGTAGTCCGTAAATCATTTTATGTTAACTTTAGCAAATGTTCTACACACGCGTGATTATTTATGTTATTAGTAACTGTAATTATTTGGGAATCGTGGTCACTGTAACCAAGATTAGTAGTATTTACTTCATATCTGGTGGTTTTGTTAATTATAATTTGATCTATTGCTTTTTGTGATTTAAATGTATACCGTGTAGGTACATTCACTGTAATATCTAAATTAAAAGAATGCAGTAAATTGAGAAACTGCTCTTTTTCGTGGGATTCGCTCAGAAAATGAATATTATACATTTCCACTTATAACAATGGATATAAAAGATAGATTACTAATTTTGGTCAGAGTTAACTCTAGATTTTCTAAGAAAATGAAATTATCTAAAGTTCACTTGATATGCAAATAAGGTCATGTTTAAATTTTTCGAAAATATGAGCAATTTTCAAGTAATTTTGAGCGAAATGTACGATATTTTAATTTTTCTAAGGAAAAAAATGTTTTTCTTAGAAATCACCCCAATTTTTTCTTTAAATTTTCTCCTCGTATGTGTCAAGGAACGGTAAAAAATTGTGCTAGTCTCATTTTCGGAAACCTCTCAGAATTTTCGAAAATTGCAAAAACTTAACATTTTAAAACTGCAAAATTAAAAATAGATATTTTTGCCAAGATTTTGTAAAAAACAGCTCTTTAAAAAAGGTCATGGACAAGTGTTTGAAGAAATGAGCAGTTTTCGCAGTTTTAGACATTAATACAATTAACAAAGTAACAGTTCTTTCTTCAAAAACCGCTCCAAATTTTTTTCATTTTTTTAGAGATAGAAGGGATACTTACGAAAATGGCTCGAGTCTCATTTTCATTGAACTCTAATTTTTCAAAAATTGCAAATTTACACATAATGCGAGAAAGTGTGTGCGTTGTACTCCACTAGTTTGAAGATCTAGTTCAACTACCACTTGGTTTCTACGAATGCAAAATTCTTTTCTGTTACTGATGTCACGATGTGGATTCAACGTGTTCGTGGTCGAGCTAACTTCAAGATAACGCCAGTTTTCACAAAGCAATAACGAATGGCGATGGTTACCAATTGTTTCGGTAACATTCGATAAGAATTGAAAGACGGAACTGTTTCTTAGGGTTAACATAGGCATTAAAGCTATAAGAATGAATCAGTAACACTTCACCAAAGCAAAAAAAGAGAGGGAAAAAGAATAAAAAATCTTCGTTAGGGTTCGTTGATGATCCCAGACCTCCCCCATTGGAACGCGGCTGTGGGTATTGTGAGTGTTAGGGCTGTTCGAGAGCACCATTCCGGATCAACGTTATTCCGTTGGACAAAGTCTGTTTGTAGCCCAAATTATTGGCAATTAACAAAAAAAATTATTTCCACATTTGCCACTTCTAAATATTCTCAACAATACACAAAAATGAGTTTCATTAGTTATTTTTGTCAAATAGTTGAAATTTTTTAGCTGGTCCAACTGAGTGGGTCCATATGTGGGATGATGGGGTAGAAATGAAAATAAAAGCAATTTAAAATGCATTGTAATGTTTATTTATTGAACAAAAAACAATGTTGAATACAAATAGACTTATTGAAATTGAACCTAGTGGTTCTAAAACGGGACATACTTTCTCGCTCCCTCAGTAACGGTTATGTAATAATATTATACCGCATTTCTGTCCATACATTTCAGTCGATGAGCGCTGACAACAAAGAGTGCATGCAGCGATGGACGCTGCCACATGGGCACGTATTTTATTATTAATTCTTCCTAAAAGCGCAATTTTTGCCGTAAATGGAAGGTGGTCCGTGAAAGACGGTTGGTGTGACATTGGTGTATATTTCATTAATTTCAAGCACAAATTGCGCAAAACTACTTTTTTTTTTCAAGAAATTGTACATGACTTTTTTGAAGAGCTCATTTTGTACAACAGACATTTGAGAATGAAAAATCTCTCTTCAATTTTGTGGTTTTAAAATATATTTTTAAAATGTAGTTTTAAAATGTAAAACAAACGAGCAATACCCATACATATAAATACATATACAAAATATCTTTTCTGATACTTCGAAATTTCCGGACATTTTTCTCAATTAGCTTGCATTAGCAGAAAAAGCATGACAACAAGCAAAACATCTTGTACCACCAACCCTTGATACATAAAATAAAGAGTAATGACAATTCTTATCTATTGAAAGTGATAAAAATTTATTTTGAATAAACGATAAATAAGAAATTACAAAAAACATTGTATGTAACTCGTCCTCTATTAGCCTTTAAGAACTCAATCGGAAGGTTAATTACTCGGATACGCTACCGCTCCGCCTTACAGTTAACCTTCCGGCTTCGTTCTTAAAGACTCATTTAGAAGATCTCCGTGAACGTGGCCGGAAAAATATCGGAGTTTAACTAAACTTGGTAAATTGTTTGCCCAGGCTTGCCCACCAAAAGTTTTCGTTTGCCTGTCTTCAGAAAAAAGTTAGACGCGAAACAAATTTTCAGGCCAACTTCACGCTGGCCGGAAAAAATCTGGAATTTCAACTATATTCCGTTCATCGTTTGCCCATCGTTTTCCCAGGCTTGCACACCAAAACGTGTTTTCGTTTGCGTACACACGCAAAAAACGTTAATCGCAAATGAAATTTTAATGCATTCCAAGCTGTCCGGAAAACATCACGTATTTTCAAGGGACTGTGTATAACGTTATGCCCATCATTTGCCCACCAAAAAGGTTCGTTTGCTCACCCACAGAAAAAAGTTACACGTAAAACAAATTTTCGAGACAATTCCATGCTGATCAAAAAATTAAGGTTTTGACGAAACTAAGTATTGTTTGCCCATCGTTTGCCCACCAAGAATTCTCGTTTATCGACTCCAGAAAAAACGTTAGACGCGAAAACAATGGTCGGGCCAACTCGCTAGCCGGGAAAAATCTGGAATTTTAACCAAACTTCGTACATTGCCCAACGTCTGCCCAGATTTGCCCATCAAACATTTTCGTTTGCCCCCCACCACCCAAAAAAGGTATATGCAATGCAAATTTCGAGACACCTCCATGCTGGCCAAATTCAGGTATTTTTACGAAACTTAGTGTATGATTAGTCAATCGTTTGCCCAGTCATCCCTAGCCACAATTTTTGTTTGCCTACCCACACTAACATGTTGAACGAAATCAATTTTTTTTATAACTCTTACATCATTCAAAAACTCTCTACGGAATTTCGCACATAATTTGTTTCTTAATATCTCATAATTAATAAATATAAATAAATAATAATAAATTTGGCTCATATGCTCACATTGAATAAACTAAATTTTTTGTTCATATTATTCTCATTAGATAAACCAAAATATATTCAAAAGGGGCTCCAACCAGCGCATTCGCCCAAACGACCGATCAGGTTAACACCTAGTATGCTGAAAGAACTATTACGATGTACGCAAAATATTTCTTAAAAGTGTGTTCTCTTTTTCCCAAGAGAGATTTTCGTTTGCCGGGGCTCAGATATGGAATCACACCTGGAAACGTGTATTCATAAGGGGCTCCGGCCAATGCATTCACTTATACGAACGGTCGGGCAAACTCATATGCTGAAGGAACAATTAGAATATTGTGCATAGTATTTCCAAAACGTATGTTATCATTTGTGCAAGTAATAGTTTCGTTTGCTCAGGAAAAGAAATGGAATTAAAAGCGGAAGCGGATTAATAGGGGGCTTCGGCCAACCATTCACAATAAGATAATCGTCGGGGCTACGATATACGCTGAAGGAATAATGATATTGTGCATACTATTTCTTAAAAGAATGTTCTCGTTTTTCCAAGAAAGATTTTTGTTTGCTCAGGTACAGAAATGGAGTCACAAGCAGAGGCGTGATACGGGGCTCCGCCCAGCGCATTTTCTCATATGATCGGTCGTGTCCCATCCTGAAGTCCCGCTAAGTCCCACCCTGAAGGAATAATTATGATATTGTGCATATTATTATATTTCGAAGTATCGTGTCAAATATGAGATTCGAAGATCAATTTAGCTGCTATTCAACAGCATCACAGAGCTGTGATTCTACAAAGCTCTGTGTATGTCAGGATTCAAACAAGAGCGAGTGGCACATGATGAACTTCCTCTGCCTCCTGATATGCAGTAACGAAGTTCACTCCCACTTCCACCATCAAAGTTGAAGAAAAATGTTAGAGGAGTTGAATTGTACATATCACTAAATGAACGTCATTTTGAGAATGTATTATCGGCCGCAATGGTTGATTGATTAATGATTTTGGGTGCGTCGACTGCTAAGGTCATTATTCCCGTAAATGCAGTGCATGTTTTCTTCGCGCGATGGCGGTGATCTTCAACAGCTGGATGGTGAGGCCCAGCGCCGATCTACCAACAGCTAGCGGGGTTTTCCCAATCAGTTATCTCCCCCCAGCGGGGCACCGCCCCGGTCGGAACAAGCGCTAAGCCCACGACGTCTCCCGGCATGTGTAGTAGTGTAGTGCGAGTAAGTGTAAGGGTGTCCGTAAGGGCTGAGGATAAGACAAGAAAGAGGAAGGTGAGATCACGCGCGGTCCGTGGCCAGTTTGTTAGGGTACTCGTCTGTTATTCGCCTGGTGTTGATCGGAGGATCCACGAAAAATTACCAATCAGAATAGCCGGACGCTGGAATTCTCCTCCCGACGGCGGCTGAATTCGACCTAGCTAACAAGCTAGTGTCAAAAATCCGGCCCCCGTCGAGACTCGGACCTTGGGACCTCCTAGTTATAGGCACTACAGTGACATCCGTTGCTGCTCTGAGCCACCTAAGCCGGTTTATTGGCCGCGCATAAAAGGAGGAGAAGAACGCCTGAGAGTGAAAGTGAGGCCATTAAGCGAATACAGGGAGTTAACATCGTTGTGAGAAGTGATCAATTGGTCTGGATAATAAGTGTTGCCTATGGTAAAAAGTTCTCCAATTTGATTCTGGAAGTTATCTCATATTAGTGTTGAAAAAAAAAAACACGCGTAGATCACATTATAATTTTGTATACAATTTATTTCAAAAGAGAGGCATTTCTTCACATTCATTCAACTCAAGCACACAAAAATGGTAAGTCACTGAATAATACTTGTTTCACTATTCATTTTTTAATCAAATTATCTTAAACCAAAGTTTGTTATATTCTAAAATGTGTAGGAAACTTTTGTTTATTGAAAAGCGCATTAACATCGAAGTCATTAGAGACCACATTGGTTTTAATGTTGGGGTATCTGTGAGAGTAGTCAGTGGTCAAGCGCGCCGTCAGATAGCATATGCGCCCACGCGCTCCTACGTCACGACCCAGCGGTCAGAATTGGGGAGAAATGTCCGGGAAACGAACTCGGATCTCTTTGGTGAAAGGCAGGCGACTTTCGCTCTGAACCACGAGTTGGCTGATTGAAGGTTTGTTTCGTGCAAAATTAAGTTTATTATGTTCTTAAATATATATGAAAGTGATCAATGTGTTGGATTTCAATTTTTTTTTCGTGCAATACGAAGACATTTTGTTGAAAAATAACTCTTAAACATTCGACTGGATTTCAGTAGAATGAAGCAGAAGGTTTCGTCTAAGCATACAGTACTCCTTAAGAAAATATTTCATGCTCCTACAACGTTTATTTATTTGAAAGCTTTATTTGTTTCTTTCTCGAAATTGAAAAAAGCTGGAGCATACCCATTTCTACACGGAACCCTTCAATTATTACGGATATAATCAATTCCGTAATTTACATGAGAAATAATGGCCTTAAAACACATTACCCTTTGATCAAGGGTGATCATTTTCAATGAAGACTCCATTCGCCAAACTATTTGACCAATTGCGTGACACATAGTGAGAAGTTTTAATAATATTTGTAGAGACGTTTCTTAGAGGCATATTCGTAACAACGATTTCATACTTTCTTTATTAGTTTTATTCTCCATATCAGTAATAATTTCACATGAAAAGGAAAGGGTGTACTCAAGAAGTACGAAGTAAATATCAAATTGAAGTAATTGCTTTGCTTCTATATTGTTACCGACAGCAAATCACAAAATATCTCTTCTGAGCCCTCACAGTCGCTCCTCTCATTTGGCACCCATAACTTTACGCAGTTGGTTCTGTAACTTTCGAGCAGCGCGATTGCGCAACCATGTGCGTGAGGTTTTCAATCGTCCGGAAAGAAGGACATCTCAACTTGCAGCATCAAACTAATAGCGCAAAGTTCTTGACTAAGATTCAGAGAATAAGTCTGGGTATCGCTAGTCAAAGATGAAATGATATATGATTTAAAAGAATGGTGGAGTTCTGATCTTTTCTGCCTAACACCCACACTGAAGAAGTACATGACTTACGTAAGACCCGAATCTCCGAATGGTTTCCACTAAATCCATTTGCGCTAGTCATTATCCTAGATTTTAAATTTATCTATATTTCTGTTTCTTCACTTTGTTATACAAAAATGATAAATAGATAGATGAGAAACAGGAGAGGGAAAGGAACATTCGTGCCTTTCGAGGATATCGTTGTCTCACATTCATCGCGAGAGATAAAGCGGAGCGAGGGAGCGCAGCTAGGAAGCTCCAGTCCATCGCCAAGAAACACTAGTGGTGCTACAGAATATCCCAGACATTCCCGTATTAGTTTTCTATTTCCTTTCGTCTCGGCTAGCTATTTGGGCTAGCCACATTCTCCTTCAAGCTGCCATCTACCGCAGCTAAGGTTCAGTGGAAGCTAACTTCAAAACTTGCCAAACTTGACCCTGCACCTGTTATCATTTCCATCTGCCTCTGAACCTTCTTAAACTGCACTGACCCAATATCCGTTTATTTTCTTGCATTGTTTGTTAATTCAGACATGTTATTTGCGCGACCTTCCATATCTCTGCAGAAATGTTCAGAAGCAATAAGCAAGATAGCAAATTTAAAATATAAACAAAACGCTGAATTTATTTTGTATATTTTATAAAAAGTGTTATATTAGACGATTACGCTTTTAACATCAAGATGACCATATTTTCAATTAAGAACGTAGATGTCAAGTTGTAAGTTTGTTTTAAAGTAAATATAATTGCCATTGAAAATAATATATTAGGCCACATTTATGTTTATTAATAATAACGAATAATTAATTATTTTAAATCAGAATAACTTCAAAAGACGTATGTTGGCACAACGTATCCTCAATGAGGAAATTAAGCCTTTTTTTCGTAAGTCTACAAAAAAAAATACTTTGAGTTAAATGCAAAAGTTGAACTTTTTTCTGAAGTTTGATATCACGGCGATCTAGCATGTATGTAATTTTCAGATTTTTATCTTGTCCCCCAACAGATATATAACAGATGAAAATTGAAAAAAAAATTCAAAATTCCAATTTTTAGGAGGATGTAATTTTCAAGTGGTTCGTTATTTTTCAATGATATTTTACAAAACGTAACTATACTTTTATGGGTAAAAGCACAGAAGAAAATAAGGCTGTGATTCGATTTCTTCTTTGATAATCTCTAAAAATAGAATTTCGTTCATTTGCGTTCCATAGATTTGGTTGCAAAATATTTCCCCAACAAAAACATAGAAGGTATGTAAACAATATTTCAATTTGTAGGCAAGAGAATACTGAATCAAATACTTTTTATTCTAGAATGTTAGAACAATCCAGAGCTAAGTAATTCAAAAATGAGTAAGTGTCTACAAATGCGAAAAATGGTGCACGGCGTAAAACAAAATTTCCGCCATTTGTAAGGTAGGTACAAGAAATAAATTAAAGACGTTTTCGATCAGCCAAAACATAAGAAAGTCGAGCGACCAGTGCTGGACTACTTAAAATGGATTGGCCCTTGAGAAAACAAAAGAATAGAGCAATATGATGTTTATGTTATCTCATAGATTACATTTAGCACTATCACTACCGAAAGTTTAAAGAAAACATTTAGAGCCGTTTTTGAGAACTTTTTTTAATATTTCGAAATTGCGAACAATTGCACGCAACATTGCTCGACAACTACTAAAATTTTCAAAAATATGTGCATGATATTATCAAAAGAACTGATAATGAGCAACAAAGGAAAAATCTTCAATTTTGGATTTGTAGGAAAACGCCGAAAATAATTCAAACTTTTGAAATTTTAAAAAAATTCAGAGTTCACCGTGAAAATCGGAACTTTGCTACCTAAATAAGTGTATTTTACTCTATTCGTACCACAAATATAAAGAAAAAAAATTGGAGCCGTTATTGAGAACATTTTGAAAATGTCCGGGGGGTTTCATTAAAGTACCCCGAAATTTTAAACAAAGATTTTCAAAATCTCCAAACTACGACACGAATCACTTTGGAAAAAATACTACGCATAGTTTAGGCGTTAGTTGTGTTCACAGACAGACAGACGGACTTTTGAAAAGCCAAAACCAAAAAAACAACACTTTTTCGGTATCAGGGGTCTCCAAAATTTGTATTTCCGTCAAAATGTCAAAATCGATTTTCCGCAGCATTACATAACTTTCCCTATACTACGTACATTACTTCGTATATACGTACGTATGCGGGAAAGTAAAAAAACACGCGTATTGTTACATCAATTAATACGGGGATACGTGGAATAATTTTTATTTATAATCCAAAATTAACGCAAATAAATTGTTTCGGGATAATTCACAGACGAAATTAAACAAAATTTTGTAATATTGTTTCGCAAAATGCTACGAATAAAATCAATTCGCCTAGCTTTGTTGTCGTTATATTGAGCATTGACTTGTCAACCTCTCTCAGAAACTTAACGGAAGACTACTCCACATATAAATACTATCAATATCTTAAACTGCAGAGACGTAGTTCTGAAGAAACGTAAAAATTAAAAAAATATGTGATTACGACACTGCATCATTTTCATCGCACTTTCATTTTCTTTTCGAGAGACCCATCGAGCACACTCGTCCAGCTGGGGTTGCGTGACGCCTCGATTGCGCTCTGCGAGCCTCACTAACAGCAGCGCTCTGGCCTCCTGCTCTTCCGATAACCGCACGGCACGGAATGGCACACTTTCTCGGGTGCTAAGTTGGTTAGAGGCTTTTCTCGAAGAGGACCGTGTCCAGCAAGAGCCACAGGGCGTGTCGCGGACCTCGCCGGCGGCGGCGCCTATGGTACGTGACGTCACCGCCCAGCCGTCGCCGCCGCCCGCGTGCCTAGCATTGCCTTCTGAGCTCTCCCAATGGCGGACGCGAGGTCGCCGTCCAGGAATCGCCGCTTCGGCGAGAAGGTACGTAGCCTTGCGATCAGCTGGCCGTCGATGTGCTTTTTTTTGTTCCTCGCTATACGAAGGCGAATAATCTTTGTTGTTATTTTTCCGCGAGTCGTACGGCTTTTGTATCAGAGGGGAAAAAAGTAAACAAACAAAATCCAACATACGCGCTCTCTAGAGTCAGAATACTATAGATGTGACGTCATTAATTTTAACCGCTTTCTTTAAATCGTAGTAATAAGAGGGAATTTATTAATATCAAAGGTTACTATTATTTTTAAAGACAAATTGTTGTTGTATTTCTTATTGGTTTGTCTAATTATCAATAAGTTTGGTATATCTTCGGTGGACAAAAAAATAACACATCTCACAAAATCGGCAGTTTTAAATTAAGTGAAGAAATATATTTAGAAAATAGAATATTTTTACAAATAAAATTTTCACGAAGGTAGTTCAGAAGACAGCCGGAGAAAAAACTGTCTTTGGCCAAGAAATATGTCACTCTGATGAGAATGAAATGATTGAAAATAATGAAAATGTTTTCCAAAATGATACTTTTTAGATGTATCACTTCTCTTGTACACCGACGATATTCTAATGAACAAACGAAAATTTATTAATGATTTACACAAATTCATAGACAGTTTATTGCTATTGTGACTTCTTATAGAAACAAACTTAATGATAATTAGAAACTATAATTCATGTATTTGATATATTACTCTGGATGTAAAAAAGATTTCCTCTGCTTTTCCCTCCTTTTCTTTGCTTCTCTGCCAGGTTCTTTTATCAAGGCTTCCGTGACGTTCTTGGTAGAATTTGCGAGGAATTCCTCTCTGAAGGTATTCCGGAGAGGTCGCTCCGTTCGCCCCGTGGAGCGTCATAGGAGTAAAGCCCTATCTCTGCCACGTTAATTTCGCTGTATATTTGACCCATTCTCTTAAGAAAGTACTCAACCTAACGCTGTATAATTTTAAGAGCATGGTGAATATGTTTAAAAAAATTGCAAGCATATTTAGATATTTGGATCGTTTTTTTACAGCAGATTTCAAGCAATTGTCAAAATGTTTACATTTTTTGCACTTTTATGCAGAATCGGGAAGTATGAAACGCACTCTACTAATATTGAGACCATGTATTCATTATTACTAATTGTCCTTCAAGAGATTCAAAACTATCACTTAAGCACTAAAACAAATGTGATCAAAAAGGTATTTTTCAGAAATCAGCATCGACATTTCTTCTTCTATGAAACCAATCTTCTCTTCATGATAACAAGTAAACAAAGCACGTTTAAAGCGAAAATACGTATAGAAGATAAAGTTTTGCAGTGCAATCAGCATTAAATAATGTTGATTGCAATGCTTTTACATGATACATTTTGACAATCACTAGTAAAAGCCATTTTGTCAAGTCATTCACAGTGCTAAAAAGTTCAATTCTTTAGCACTGCTCACAAGATTGTGCCATTCTGCCTATCGCCTTCGTGTCGCAACATTTCCTACTCTCAAAATTATATGTCACTTTATCACTCGTATCATAATTATCTATTCTTTAGATTTTAATGAAAATTACAGCTTTAAAGATGAGATCTTTTAAAAGATAAAACGTAAATTATAGACTAGTAACCAGAATGACTGCCATGTGATACATGCAGATGGGTGAAGAAAATAACAAAAATATATTAAAACAGCATTTTTTACAATAACGTATATATCATGATATTCAGAAAACTTAAATATTCAGAAAATGTTAAAATCCCATGAACATCAAAATTTCATTTTTTTCTTTATGACTTCCTCTTAATGTAACCAGATTTTTCCAGAATGTTATTCATATCGCAAGCTTGCAAGAAAGTACGTTCGCAAAATAAAAACAAGCTGCAACATGGCTGACGGAATTAGAGAGAAATTGGACTGCGTAGCATAATCAATTTTATTTTGTTCTCATTTCATTTATATGAACGACCCACTCGAGATTCCATTCAACAGTTCGCTAGCAGACTTAAAATGCACTTTCAAGTGGGAGGCAGTCTAAGTTATTTTGCATAATTGAAGGGCTTCGGCAGGTGCGGATCCACGGGGAATGAAATGAGGCAATTTCCGCCCGAAACGTTTTCAGTTACTATTAATTTTAACTTGTTACCAAACATTCAAGCAAAAATATTTTCGGGTAAAGATTAAAACGAATAAAATCGTATCGCAGCATTAGCCGAATGTAGCCTGCGACATTTTCCAAAATCTATAATATAGCAATTTTGTTCAACACATTTTGAATATCCCCTCTCACAATTCATCTCTGGATCCGGCTCTGGCTTCGGGCAGAACAAGATATTATATCACACGAAAATCTGCTAACATACAGCTATTGGTAAATGTCAATATCTAGATTTCGGTAAACGTGTAAATTAACTTGTTAATTGCTCGCTACCGCTTACGCAATAGAGAGAAAGTTATGCGTAAAAACGAGAAATTTTCGACAGAAAACGTTTAATACGTGGCCCTGGTAGTGAAAAAGTGGATTTATCCAGTTGCTAAATTTAGAAATAAAATTTCTTTAACACGAGGTGTAGCCAGAATCCATGTTTTGAGGGTCCTTGCAACAAATAAATCTAATGACGACAAAAATCTGCCTGTCCGTCTGTAAACAGCGCTAGTGCTAAACCGTTTAACCAATTTACTCAAAAACTAATATTCCCAAATCGAACTTGTTGATGTCACGGCCCCTTGAGATTGAAACTGATATTTTAATTTTGGGGATACTTTACATGAAGCCCCTGGGACATTTTCCAAAATTTCAAAAATGGCTCCATTAGTTTTGATTTAATTTTCTTGTTGAATAATGTGGAAAACGTTTAAGAGAATGGTGCAGGTCTCATTGTCGATAAACATTCTGATTTTTCGAAAATTGCAAAAAGTCAAAATTTTTTTAGTGTCTTCCTACAACTAAAATATTTAAGACAGAGATTTTACTCAAAGACATATTTTGAAATAAGATCATGTACAACTTTTCGAAAATTTGAAAACTTCTGTCGTAATTTTCCGTGAAAATGTGGGCGAAAAAAACTTGCGTGGCACAAGTGGTAGATCACTTTTTGCACTTTTCTTCTTGCTACTCTACAATAGAAAGGAAAATTGAAATCCCTTCAACCATACGATCTCGACCTTTCGGGAGTAAAATCCGTACTTAAGGAGCTCTGGAGCTCTAAGTTCGCACACACGTCACGGTTAAGATTTATTTATGTTGTTGCAAAGCTGGTAAAAGTGGTAAAGGTGGAGGAAAATTAACGCTGATTTGTCCCCCAAAATAGGCATGTCTGTATGAATGGACGAATGGGGTTAGTGGCTGGAAGTATGGGTAAAGCATAACTCAGATTACGTGTGTGTGTATCATGACATAACGGATTAAAACATTTGGACTGAAACATGGTAATGAAATCAAAAATATAATCTTACTTGTGCCGGAGATCATTACAATCTTTTTAAGTTTAGGGGATACTTTACATGAAACCTCTACGATATTTTCAAAATTTCCTGAGAAATAGCTTCACGTTATGTGTTTAGTTTTGTTGCTCGAATGGAGGAAAGTGCATTAATTAGTATGGTACAGTTGCCTTTTTAATTAAAGCCCTGAAATTTTGAAAATTTAAATAGTTAAAATATTTTTGAACATGTATTTCACGTCCAATGCTATATCCAAATATTTATTTTCCAAAGTATTTATCTCTTAATAATAGAATTTAAATGATGTCAAGCACTATTAAAAAATATTAGTACGCTTAAGAGGAGGAAAAGTTTCGCTATGCCTCTTGTTCCCACTGCTCGTACATTGTCGATCACCGACTTTAAGTGGTTGGACAGTCCCATATTGTCATTACTTCAAATTTATTTCATTTTAACATAATTACCCGAACCCCCTTGGCGGGATTGTAACGTGTTTCTAAACGGGCAGAATAACAAATTATTTTGGATTATTATATTTTATACATAAATATGCATACAAGTATTACTCCTAGCGATATTATTATACTTTGATAGCTATTATACTTTGAAAAAGTGAAGGTCCCTGGTGCTCAAGTACTCTGTTGCCAACCGACGTATAAATACAATTCTTTTCAGTTTGGAACAAAAATCTCTGGTACAGTTCTGGCGGGAAAAATGAACCGCACCATCTGCGGCTACGTTAAGCCTTTCCGTGGCTTGGGCAGCCCTTGTCATGACGAAACGTTGCAGGCAGAATCTCACAAACAGCCGGAGCTAATCTGAAAGGGGGGAGAAGTGGCCTAGCAAAACTATGTCATAGAAAATTTACTTTACTACATACGTAAGTTCTCATTCATTCAATTACAAATTTCTATTTTTGGAACATCTGAATACTGGGGAGCCAGAAGTCTTAACGTCTATATTTATATCTATATAACAATTTATGCTAAACTACTGTTTTCTTCTTTCTTTTTTAGGCTGTACCCTGTCTTTTTAAACAAAAATAATGTATTTTAAAAGAACTGACATTCCCTTTAACCACTTTCATGAGTTCACATTCTTTGTTGTTCGGGCTGCCAAAAATTCATAAAGTTTCTTTCCATCGTGTTCCATTCCAGTTTCTTATATATTTAATTTCAATGATTTTTTACATTTTCATAGACAATTTTATATCTGAAGAATTGGCTTCCTAAGAAGGCTCTGGGGGAGGCGAGTGTTATGACTCGTGCTTCCAACAAGATCCGCCTACTTCGCTTTCCAATGAGCGGAGAAAGGTGTCAGTTTTCAGGAAGAGGTACTTCTGGAAGCCAATTGCTGCCTCTTTCTTGCTCCCAACTTCAGGATTGGTCGGTATCCGACTTGTATAGAGTTTTTAAACTTTATGCGGTGTTTGTTAAACAAAGAGAATTTAAAGTATTAAGATTAAAATTATAATCTAAATGCTCTAAAATTACAGTTCTCGCCTGAACACGGTAGCGAGCGGACGTGCGCTGAACGCTCTCCTTGACGGGCGACTTCAGTGAGATAAGGTTAGCAGAGTACAACTCTACGAGTTCACTGTACAGTAATAGTGACAATGTTTTCAAGTGGCTCCCCTGACACGGGGCAGCACATCGCTAGAGCAGTGGAAGCATTAAATCATCACAGTGTATTCAGTGATATTAATTCAACATCAATGAATGGTCAAGGTAAAAGTGCTCCCGTGGGGCAAATCAGTGATCTAATTAACTTACAAATGCAACAAAATGCGCAGCAAAAATTTGAGCAACATCAATATTTAATGAATCAGGATTCACAATTGATACAGATAAATCAACAACAACTACTTATGAGTGATCAAACAGACTTCTATACAGCACATCACCAGGACTAGCCCTGGGAACTTCATGGAACACAACCACAGCAATGAACTCAACAACTACAATGTTCGGGGTCGTCTGAAACCACCTCTAATAAAACCGTGAGTGTCCTACAATTGCAACAACCTCGAAAAAGAAAAAAAACACGCCTACAGTGACCAGCCCATACCAACTCCCTCCAATGTTAGTGCGCCAATGTTTACGCATAAAAATCAATATGCAGTATTAGAAGACAAATCAGAAGTTGAAACTCCTAAAAAGCCCCTAATAGCCAATATTCGTGCAAAGTGTTACTAATGTATCGAAATTAATATAATTTCTTAAACTACAAGTAAAAGACGAGGATTTTACGTACAAATTGTACAGTGAGGATGTAAAAGTGCTACCGAAAACCATCGAATCTTACAGAGAAATAATTAAGCAACTTGACGAATCCGAGGCCAAATACCACTCTTATAAACCAAAGAAAGATAGAGCATTTCGTGTAGTGCTTTTATACCTGCATCAGTCAGCAAACATAGAAGAAGTACACGCTGAACTCAAATCCAAGGGTCACACCGTTCGTAACATGCACAATGTACTTCGTCAAGTAAGCAAAAAGCCGCTATCGCTCTTTTTTATAGACTTAGAACCGAGTGCAAACAATGCAGAAATCTACAATATCGACACACTTGTAAATGTAGAAATAGAATTTGAAGCACCGTACAAAGAGAAGATTACAGTGCAATGCCATCGCTGTCAAGAGTATGGTCATACGAAGAAATACTGTAAAGCAACTCCAAGGTGC
>BOPP01000109.1:2228588-2257391 GCA_017312745.1 Gryllus bimaculatus
GTTTCGCCTTCCCACACGTGTAATGGTAAACCAAACCACCATCCCCAAATTCAATCGTTCTGAGTGGATGTTTCTCGCGCTGAAGAAGCGACCGCTCTCTGTCGAAGATGTTTTCCTCGCAGAATATAAGTTGGATCGTCAACTGTTTTGCTTCCGTCAATTCATCAAGAGGGTGGCTCATCTAATACCCCCTCCCACGAGTATTCGTTTCTTCTGTTCACTTACATTCAATTCAAATCAGACCGTAGAGCGAATTGGAAACGCGACGTTCGAATCAAGGCTTCTACATTTTCAAACGAATACGTAACGTAGATGTTAAGAAACGATCTGGTCGTGGCGAAGTTTTCCCGGAAGCTTGTGATAGTTGGGTAGAAGCAAAACCAACTATTTCATCCCCGCCCACCATGTTTACGCAGGATAAAAACGCGCTCCGACGCGCGCCGTGAACACAGGGAGTTTTAGCGCCCCAGCCATAAGGGTGGGCCATCCGTTATGCGCTTGACAGTCACGGTGACGGAAACATTGAACTTCATAACGGTTTCCTCTCTGGAAAACTTTTCTCCTTAAATAGGTTCTTATTGGCCACATCAGTCCACGGGCGGGGCACCGCGCCACTCGCGTCATGGTCACTTGTTACAAAAACCAAAAAAGTGTGCCAGCGTGATTGGCTGCCTGAAAAACAGGAAGAGAAGTGTTATGCCTTTTTTCCAACTATATCTGATGAAACATGATGTAGGCAGTTACAATTAATCCTCTACCATATACCACAACTCTATAAAAGGAAATTAACCCCCAAGAAAAATTATTGGTAAGGTGGCAAGTAGTATCCAATTCCGCAAAAAAGAAGTTGAAATCATAATTACATCAGTGTTCCGATGAAGTCTTTCGCTCAAACTAAACAGTTATAGATACGTCCCTTTCATACCACACCACTATACCAGTGCTAGAAAACTCTACAACTTCTTGCTAATACAGAATCTTTTTGCCTTTACTCGGACCATGCCGTTTAAATTGTCTCCACCAATGCCTAACATCTTTGGTTTATAGGCGCAACTTCTTTATTGAACGCTTGAAATGCGTCCTTGTTTTATAATGCATAACGTAGTCCCAATTGCTGAAGCTTTTTTTGAACGTTGTCCCTTACGATCAAATAAGGTCGTTAGTCACGTGATCATTATGATTGGACGCCTTTTTAGACCCTTCTCATCCTAATGCTACGCAAAAAATCAGAATACGGTGTCTTAAGACAAGTTAAGAGCGTTTTTGAAATGAGGTCTTGCGCTGAGGTCCTGGGCTTTCCCAAAGCCGTTGAATACGCCAAAGCAACGCGGCCATGCTGCTTTTTGTAAAGTGACCATAGCGACTCCTACAAATGTGCACTATTTGAGGGGGAAAGATTCGAAGGGGAAAAGTTATGACTTCAATGTCCGTCACTTGACTGTTAGTGCATAATGTTGCCGCCATATGCTTCCGGACCGCGTGGGCTGTAGCCCTGCGGAGAATTCAGCCGGTATGTGTATGAAGAGTTGTAGTGGAGGGCCGATGTATATGATATGTAGGTGGAGGAAACTTATAGTGGCTTTTCCATTCAACCAATACAGCTTTTCCTCACCTTCCAAACAACATCAGGCGAATGCCGGACCAGTACTCTAACAAACATCCACGGACCGTGAATAATAGTTCCTTCCCCTTTCTTGTCTTCTCATCCCTTACATTCTCATCCTTTACACTTACATTTACATGCCCTACAATAACAACATGTCGGGAGAACAGTCGGGCGCTTAGAACTCGTCCGACTGGGGCGGTGTCCCGCAGGTGGGCGATACCTGTTTGGAGAAAAGCCCCACGACGTGAAGGTCCGCGCCGGATCTCACCACTCAGTAGGGGAAGAACACTCACATCTCACTTTAAACCCGCACTGCGCTTACGGGACTACTAGTCTTAGCAACTTATTCTTCCGGAAACACGAGATTATAAATAGATCAAACGCTACGCGGATGACACAACAACTCTGATCCACCGTGGCCTGAAATTGCGTAATTGGAATAGTAACTCGCGCAATAAATAGAGAATGTGAAATCGTACTTCCATAATAATTATGAATATATGATAAAGTTATTTGATTACATTGCCTGTAATAATCATAGTAAATTAAAATTAAAAAAAAAAATTTGAAAATAAAGAAATGTTTAATTTGCCGGTCCGGATGGCCGAGATTGTTAAGGCAAGTAGTGTTGTAGTGACCTCGGGCCGAAGGATCGCGTGTTCGAGTCCCACCTCGAGCATGGCTGAATTTCTGTTCTTCCTTTCATCCTCTATCATCACCATATCATGTCATCTTCAGTTACCGTACCGTTAAATGCAATAGTGGTCGCTAATAACCTAGTTGTTGATGTGACCTTAAATAACAAAAAAGTTTCAGTAATATTTGTGAATGTAGATACTGAAGTCATACTGTTCATTACTTATTTTGGTAACGCGTTTTAAAAATAATGACTCCTGTTATTAGATACTTTTCAAGAATATTTATTTCACTTTTTTAGAATATTTAAAATATTCTGCAATTTAACGATGAACGCAATAATTAATCAGCCTGATCGATAGTATTTAGTGAATTTATTTAAAAGTATATAAACACCGTCATTAATTAGCCATGAATGCAACCCCAAGAATAAAATGTTCTTAATATTGTCATACCATTTTATAGACAATGACAAAATGGCATTTTATACCACAAAAACATATATTATATGAAAATATTTCTGTAATGTACACTTGGTCGTCTTTTTTTCAAGTTATTGGACCAATCCCCGAATGCTGTTCGTGCGGGTGTGTTTTCCTACAATGCGGTGCTGGTGGGACAGTTGACAGCAGTTCTGTTTCCTGAAATGACAATTGTGGACTGGATCTTCATGGTTTTTGGTACAATTTTCAGGTAGGGGTCGTTCATTTAAATAATGTGAGTAATAAGACATTTATCCAGTGACTCAAAACCATCTCCTATGAAATATTTATTTCCGGAAGTAGTTACGATAATTGAGACTTTGACGTATCTACGTGCATGTGTATATTTTTACATACACGCACAAACATGGGTATGTCAACATACCAATGTGAAAGTATGTGTGTGTGTGTCTGGATAACAACAAGTTGCTTGTCATAATTATCGTAAGAATATGAAAAGTAAAATCGAATGGCAACAGTGATTCTACATTTCAAATAGAGAATACAATTACTGAAACATATCGTACCTTTAAAGTTTGTATGCGAAAATGTGAGTATGACTGTTGAGCGAGAAGACTACGATCGTTGTACGAGAAATACCTGAATCGAAAGAGATTTCCCCTTACGTGTACGAAGGTGCTTGAAGCAAACACCGACGAGAACACAGCAATTTTGGAAAGATAAGACGAACGATAACGCAAGTGATTTATTTAACGCTTGTAAATCACACGTGCGTGCAGAAATATGTCATCAACGATAAACAAGCTCGACGCCTACTTACGACACCTTACAAGTACGAGGAGGAGAACTTTGACTCGTAGCACCTAAGAATGGGGAAAGTAAAACTTGGGTTAATGAAACTGTCCTTGGTTCAGCAAGCAGGAAATGTGCACGTGCCCGAGAGGAATAAGAAACGGAAACGTGAAATGCTATTCATTGCCATAGGTATTCAATAATTTTTAATTCAGACTTACTCCTCTTCTTTTTCTCCATTTCATTGCTCTCCATACCATAAATCTATTTTGTTCGTGTTATTCGTTTTCTTTCAGCTTTTAAACTTCGTTTAATATTATCTTTAATAATTAGTGTGGTAAATGAAATTAATAAATTTAAAAGTGGTTGATATGTGATTTTTTCACTTTATTTTTGAGTGTCTTAATATTTGTTTAATGGCAGTAAGTGGCCTAGCGTTATTTTAAACAGTATGTGGACCACGCCTTGGCGTTAGAAAAACTACTTCTCTCAGTAAAACGCTTCCAAGAGACAAGTATTTAATTGCCTACTATTTAAATTTTCAGTTCTCTTACAGCTGATTCACATGGTTACAAGAAAGATCTTGTATGTAAGTTATGTTATTTCAGAATTTAAATTTATTCTAATATTTTCTTATTCAGAAACATTATGTGACTTACATTTGTCTTTTATATATATATATATATAAATATATATATATATATTATATATATATATATAATTTGAAACTAATTTATGTAAGTTTGAAATTTATTGATTATTTACTTTATATTGTAGTATATTATTTTAATTTGTAAAGCTCCCAAACAGGAACAAGGTGTGTGAGGGTGCAGAAACATTTATCAGAACCAGAATATAGAAAGAGATAAATGGAAGAGAAAAAAGGTCCTAAGTTGCAACGTTTCGCAGTCAACAGCGAAAGTTTTGATTACCAGTTAACGCAAGAGAACAGTTCCGTGCTGCACGCCTACCAACTGAAAAGACATATTCTGCGTGGGCACTGTATATAACCTCAATGAAACACCAGAACGAGGTGTCAGAGTTTACTCCTAGAAATAAAAATACCATTGGGATTTGTACAAAGTATTATGGAAATAATACACAAAGTTAAGTTGAATGAGAATAAACGACCATTTAGTTATACGAGTAATATTTCGTTGCCCAGAAAATATTGAGGACAATCCTTGTTACAGTAGCAAATATGCAAAAGGCACAATTATGTTGGTGAGGTTTGTGAAATAAGGAAAAGAAGAGATCGTGGGAAGAAATTAAATGCAAATGACTCACATGCTCAGAGAAGGTAAGAAAGGCTAGAGGAGAAGGTTGCCAATTACTTAAAAACTGTGACTTACCATTATATGGAAAGAGCTATAGAAATACCTAGATATATTATTCTATTGAGATTTTACTTTCACTCATTAGTACGTATTTACAGAGAAAAGAGCAGCAATTTTTTACGGAAGAACTCATTCCATTTTGTATTAAATTACATTCTCTGGTTCGTAGTGTGGTCAGAATCTACATTTTGTGAGTCCTTGACACCAAAAACCAATTGGTTGACGAAAAAACGTTTATGTGATTGTCCGCCCATCCTCCTGACAGGGAGGGGGGGTAGCGGCCAAATAGGTGGTCTCTGATTGCTTGCTTACCAGTAATTTAATATCTATTATGATCATGTCCAGAATATTCATGATATATATTTGCTTCACAAGTTATGAATTCTTAGTTCAAATAATTTTCTTCGTAGGGAAACTAGGAAACTAGCGTAGTGTAGATACTCTGGTGGATGATTACTTTTTTTATCTGATGAATGCAAGTTCATCAGGAAAAAAATTTCAAACATAATAAATGGTTCATACACCCTCGGATATAGTTTACACGAAAAAAGTTTTGACAGTAGCATTTGTTTAAAGTGTTGTATTTCATTACGAAATCATATTTAATTTTCGTCGATATGACGAATCAAGTTGAAATGATTCATGCGATACTGGAAAGATAGTTTAGAGACTCACATCGTTTCAACATGGTAGATATATTAAAAGTCAATTCCAATAGTTTTTTTCTACAATTATTGCAGGATAATTTAGAAGGATTCAACTAAGAGTAAAATTAATCTATTCGCATTGTCGAGAGGAATAAAATAGGCTATTCTTCTCTGTAGGTACCGAAAAATTGAAAACAAAATATTGTAAAATTGGAAAGCATTTTATGTGCAACTCATCTCCAAGCGTTTCTTCAAAAATTCTCTAAGAATTTTCTGGATTAATAAAAAACAACCAAAAAATCAAAAAGAAACGGATGAAGACGGTGCCTCGCTGGCAGATACTTGGAGCGGGAAAACCCTTCAAGACTATTTATTGGTCGGCGGAGAATCTTACGATTTAGCGGGGAAGGAATACCGGCACATTCTGAGATATAAAATTCACTCCACTTTTGATAGAAATGAATTAGAAGTTGACGCTCTCGAAAAACAGTAAACACGCCCTCACATTATATTATTGATTGTTTGTGAATTTTCGTATGGCTGAAACTTGTCGCACCCACTGAACCGCTTAATAAAGCATCGAAAGGCACCAATTGTTTGCTGTGGCATCGGTGGCTCAGAGCATCATTTTATGTCAGCGGACCTCCTCTGACCGAGACGTCTTAGGGTTTGAGTCTCGACAGTGGCTGGAATTTCGACGCGCTGAATTGCTAGGTCTAATTCTGCCGCTGCCTTGAGGAGAATTCTAGCAACCGGCTGTTCGGATCGGTAGTTTTGCGTTGTTGCGATCAACACAAGCGAATGCCAGAGCAGTGCCATTACAAACGGGCCGTGGACCTCGCGCGATTTATTATTCCTCTTCCGTGTACTCTCCTCACCCCTTACTTGCCCACTCTTACACTTATAAAAACCACACTACCACACATTCCGGGAGCCCATTTCAGGATCAGCTGAGAGCTTGTACCAGCTGGGGCAGTGCCCCACAGGTGGGGGATTCCTGGTTGGGGAATCCTGTAAGACGACAGGTAGGTCTGCTTCGAACTCGCCATCCAGCGGCAGCGCCATCACCGCCACGTCCTGAATAAAATCATACACTACTGTTATCGGCCTAATGACCTTAGCAGTAGCCGCGCCCGGAATCACAAATCAATCGATCAAAATCAATCAATCAAAGTCAATCAATAGATACCGTCATCATGCATAATAGCTTCGTAGAAGCGCCAGAGTTCTCTTACAGCCAGGTCTTCTCATAAACACGTTGCAATCTCTTTTTAATACCTAGCTAGCTAGATAACTGTTGTGCAATCTGAGACACATTGAAGACGTTGAACTAGTTTAAAAAAAAGGACATTGTCCCCGCGAAGAGCAGCCAACCAATTGTTGGATGTGTTGGCAGCGTGTACTTCACGTCGTCGTTCGCGGCGCTCTTCGGCAGCATCTCCAAGCACCCGATGCCGGCGCTGACGGCGCCCTTCGTGGCGGCGCAGGTGCTCGTCTGCCTCAGCGCCGCCTCCCCGGGCGCGCTCTATTTGAAGACGCCCCTCCCCAACCACATCCCAGGTAGCCATTGCACACAATTGGAGGGATTATTCAAGTATTAAATAATTAAAGCCAACTTTGATTTATTGAGAGAGCCGGCTTCAAAAGACTTTGCCGCCATCATTCCATCCCATTTTATTCCATCCTACTTCATTTCATTCCATGTCGTTTCAATTTATTTCCCATATTGTCATCCTATTTCATTTCATCTTCTTTACCAAAAGATGATGCTGCCGGCTCTGTTTAATCTGAACTCCCGGGGAAACACAAAACAACCATTTTTCTCTTTACAACTGTAATGTTTCGTTTTCATACCATAGAAAATATTTCGTTTGGGAAAAAAATAGAATTTGAACAAGTTGTCGTAAATTCAGCAACACGTACTGATTTTAGGACAATCTAGAATATATTTTATCTAAATCTACAAAGTACTGGCGTCTTTTCTTGAAAATTCATCTTAGAAAATCCGAATTAAGCAGAGTATTTTTTATACATTTGTTGAAAAAATGTATGGGAAATAAACGTTTTTTTCAATTTCTAATAATTTGAATTATTCAATGTATAATTAGCTAGACCACATAGTAGTAATTGGATTACGATTGGGTTAATTAAATTGTTAAATGCCATAATAAAATACCCAGAAAATAATTATCTATAATGATTTGTATACGATGACTTGCATTTAAACTCACAATAACTTAGTTACTATTTTCTTAAGCCGTATCAAATTGAAACTTTCTGTTAAAAAAAATTGGTTTACATTGTGTTGAACATGCAATATTCAATAACATTTTTCCATTACAGGTTCAGCACTCTCCAATAATTCTCTACTAGGAGGAGATTCGTCGACGAATACTAGCGTCCAACAAGCCCTTGTGGCTGCCACCGACCTTGCCTTCGCCACCAATGACTTGCCCGCTTCTATAGTGTTCAACAGCGGAGAGGGTATCGTGGCAATGAATGCCTCAATGAATTCTATTCCAAATCCAACCACGGTCAACATTGAAACTTTGGACTGGGGTGAAGTAAGTAGCTGCTGGTTGTTACGACGAATCATAAGCAGTGCATAAATTTCAATGAGTAATCGAAAATACTTTTACATTTTTTTAAAAATTTGAAACAATATTAAATATTATTCCTGAAAAAGTACTACAAATTTTGTATCTGAATCAAATACAAATTTATCTTAAATTTTGTTCGCTATTCAATTCTTAACAAATATTTCCGCCATATATAATAGGCGAAGAGAAGATATTTGTTTTCTGCCATGTATTACACGTCTACGACAAAATACCTGAAACCTGCTGCTAGAGGATGGGAAATTACCTCCCCCAAGTCATACATCAAACAGTTTATAAACGAAAAGTAGAATTTTCTTATTTTACTGATGGAGGAAAAACAGAAGCCGCATGCCTCCCTCAGCGCTTTGTACCCAGTAATTCACGCTGCCAATAGGAATAACTCGAAAACGATGCATTCTAGAACCTGACAATCAGGTCTTCTTGTCCCTGCCGGGCCAAGATAAACGTTTCTAAATCTGTGAACTACTAAGTGTCCTGTTTTGACATTCTATTACACTTTTGAAGGGCCTCTGTACAGGGTTGTCAGAAACGTTTGAAACCGGGTTACTGTATAAAGATTTTTTTTTTCGATTTACAAACTGTTATGTACAAAATGTTGAATGTTTTCACCGATTCAGATAGTTTTAAATACTATTAACAATGGCGGGAAATGTCTATTCGCAATTCCTTTCATTGACTTCACGACACCTTTCCTTAATAATAGTTTCATGAATCTTCTATTTGATAATCCCGTGTTTTGGAAGCTATTTAAGTTAATAATAATAATTTTATTTTTGACTGGCACTTTATTGCTTGTTCTTGCCTTCGACACGGAGCACGACATTCACTGGATAACTTATCTCGATCAAGTGGATCGTGCTGACGAGGAAATATAAAATAGTCTAATGTTCCTACATGTTATGAGAGGGAATTATGCGAAGGAAATATGAAATGACAAACCAAGTCAAGTTAACATGAAGTTAATTAGTAAATATGTAAATATGAAACATTAAAATTAGGTAAGAAATAAAATTTTGTATGTGCTACGGGAGTTAGCTAGTTTTAATCGTCTGAAGCCAAAGGCTTTTGGACTTTAGGGCCGAGCTCCTTAAAACCGCTATAATGTCCTTGGTATTTAAGTAATCACTTGAGTATAATTGTTGTTTTTATTTTTGCCATTTACAATTAAATCATCGGCTGATTGTGCTATGACTTAGGGTATAAACTGTCGCCACAGCAGTGTTTCTCACTGGAAGTTCCACCTGTTCGACCCCGATGGTAACGGATGTTCGATAGCAGTTACATAGTTAGGTCAAGCTTAGCCCCTGTCTGGAGGAAAATTCTTGCGGTCAGCTTCGCTCATCAAAAGTTTTCCGTGGCCTATCCTATCAATACCAGGAGAAAGCAATGCTCTAACAAAAAGGGCCACAGATCGCACTTCATTGTTTCTTTCTTATTCTTGTCCCAATTTCTCCCCTCCCTCACACAAACTCTTTGTTCACTTTCAAGCACTACGACTACCCATTTCGGAAGACCCGTCGGGAACTTAGGGCTTGTCACGACTGTGCTGGTGCTGGTGGAAATTATTGGGGGAGAAAAAGCATTGCCAGCCGACGTGTTGATTGGCGCTGAATTTAACGTTATTGCAAGCGATAAACACTGCCACCTCAAAGATGCATCATCACGACACTTAATCACCGTATATGCACCCTGAAAACAAAAAAATCAATCAATGAAGCCAATAAAGGCGCATCAAACGCGAGTTTGGTTTGCTTCAGGTCTTCACCGGGGTCCTGAAGTCGATCGGCCAGGCGTACGGGCAGGATCACCTGCCTGGATCCCTTCTCATGTACTTGGGGGTCGTCATCAGCTCCCCTACCACCGCCCTCATGTGCCTCTTCGGCTCCACCGTCAGCACCCTCGTGGGTAAGTGCGAATTCGATGAAACGGCTCCTAATGACTTTGTACGCAGTAATCAGATACGCGGGCATGTGGAACTGTCTAAACACAATATCATTCTGGTTCCGGACTGGCTCACAACCAGACTGTCGAAATGATCGCATTGGATATGTTTATGACTGGGTAATAATCTCATATTAGTAGCGATGTAACATAATGTGTCTGTCGCCGCTAATCCATGTACTCCTGAATCTACGCCAAATGCGAGGGATGTTTTGCTTCGTGCCAATGTACGTAAGTTTACTACTCTACTAACTCCATCTAATTTTCAATCAGAAACTATTACACAATTTTTTTGTCATCCTTCGACTAGTTTCCATACTATATTTTTACGTTGTCTATTGAAAGTTTGCATATGAAGGAAAATTCGGGTTTGCCGTATTTGCATTTACTTAGAATTGAAGAGGTTGGTTTTTCATTTAATTTGTTTCATTTATTTGAGGGAAATATTCTGAGATACAACTTTTAATTTTTCGGTCATATATACCGTTAATTACCCCGTACTTATTTTCTTTGAAAAGTCTAAAAATGATGAAGCGGCGATATTAGTTGTAAAAAGAAGTATAGGATCCGTTCATGTGCTGTCCACATTTTCTTCCGTAGGGAAGAATTTCGAAACATGCAAGTCATCATAATATGCAGGTGCTATTTTTCATATTTAAGAAAAGAAAGGCTAACTTTGAAGGTCGACCTTTCAAAAGTCTTAAATGTTTACGTCTTACGCATTCCCTATCTTAGTTATCCTGATCACAAATCCAGTTTCAGTGTAATTGGACTTAACAAAATTTTATTCGTAGAGAAAGACACTTTACTTTGAGAATTGATGGTTATATTACATATATTGCCAATATAATCAGAGAAGAATTGCCGGACAAACTATCTGCTTCATGACTACTTATGTTAAGTCATCGACATATTATTAGCCACACGTTGCACCATTGAGATAGTCAATTGTGGTCACAGTATACCGAAATGCTTTTGTAATTACAAGCAACCCAGTGAACGTAGCATTACCCTATCTCAGGATTATAGGAAGGCGATTAGAAAGGGAGCTAAGTTCTGAAAATCTGATTATGATTTTAAAATTGTATGAATTAGTGTTCCTAGAGTTAACATTATAGTAGTGTGTCTTGAAACTTAATGAGAGGTTTGTGCAATTGCTCTCCGTAAAGTTGCTGGGCATTGAGTTGTGTGTGGTGCAAGAAATGACAGCAATAACAGCAGCGAAAGTGATTATCGCACAACTTCCACAGAACAGGTACGTAGCATAGGAGCTAGTATTTTAGCCTTTAAAACCCGGTCTCGGTACTCAGATTAATGCTAATTACAAAGAAAAAATAATCTTATATGAATGCAAACACTTATTAAACTGACATTCATCACCTCGCCGTTACGTTATTTTTATAGTTTTTATTTTATTTCTTCTTTTCTTATCTTTCTTCCCCTTTTCCCTCATTCTCTACTCAATCTTCTTTTCTTGATCTTTTTTCGCATGCTACTGTTATTATTATTCTTAGCGCTCCAGCTAATACTGTATTGACTTTAATGCGACGTGCCGTACAATCGAAAGGCAAGCGGATTGCCTACTTAACAACAGAACGACAGCTATTCGTGATATTAGACATAATATTATTATTAGTTTTTTTGTGTTTAGTAAATGAATTATGTTACCTGTTAGCTTTTCATGTGAGGTCACTTCAGTTGATTTAAATATTATCGATCAATCTTTTCAATTTACTCTTTTTAGTTATTGCAGTAGTATTGCTGAAATAAAAAGGTCGTTTGTTTTAACTTTCATTGAACCATTAAAAGAAGAGAAAATATATAATTTAATACCAAAAGTTTTGCACAAACGTAGTTTCGAGAGCGAAGGCTTCCGCCACCGCAGTGACCGGGAGACGGCGTGTCCTAGGCAAAGGTGTCAACGTTTCGGCGGTCATTCTGCTACCTTCCGCAGAGCGAAAATGCTATTTGCGAACTTCTGCAGGGCAAAAAACATAGCCGCCAGTGATGTAAGATGGGCCTGCACTTTGCTGGGAAGATCATCAATGACCTAGACGTTTTGCCAACTCTTCAATAGAGATGAAAATGACTCGACACTAGGTTGGGCGATCAAGGAATTTCTATATGCCCCAGAAGTTCTTTGGTTATTACAGCACTGTGAGCATTAGCGTCGTCTTTAACTCTATAATCAGAATAGCTTAAGAAGTCACCATTCCTCTTCTCTTATTTAAAACTCTACACAGTATATTCGGCTCTTTTTTCGGTGAATTACTATTACACGATTCCATTCTTCCTGAAGAAAGCCGCGAAAAAGCCACTGCCTCTGCAGTTCCTCTGACCGTGAGGTTCTAGGATTCGAGTCCCAGCGGGGGCTTCATTTCGACTCTACCTAAATATCTTGGTCAAATTCAGCCGCTGTCTGGAGGATAATTCTAGCGAACGACTGCTCTGATCAGTAGTTTTCCGAGGTCTCTCCGATCAGTACCAGGCAAAACCCGGGTCAGTACCCTGAAAAATTGGCCATGGACCACACGCTATCTTTCCTTCCGTGTTCCTCCCGTGTTCCTTCCATATCTTTTTTCTTCCATGTCCTGTCCTCTCCCCTTACACATACATACACATGCACTTCTACCACACATGTCGGGATACCAGCCGGAAGCTTGGTCCCATAAGCCGTAATGTAGGTGGGTGCTAGATCTCATCATGCAACGGAGAGGAACACCGCCACTTTCGGCGATAAAAACATTCACTTCAGTAACGGAATAATGTCGGTAGCAGTTGACGTACCCAGAAACATCAATCAATGAACATGTATGTGGGTATAACCACTTCCGTCGCCAGTCATGTGCAGGCCGTCGGCTGTCCGAGAGTCGCCGACTTCTTCAGAGCTGGAGTTCTCAGTACTCCTCGACCACGATATGATAGTCGAAACGTCGGCACGATGCCCTCGGGGCGGCCTCGCCCGGCCAGCCGGGGGCCTGCCCACGCATGGCGTCGCGCCAGCCGCGTGAGCGGAGCGGCTTGTGCCCAGGGGCGGTGCTGTGCCCCGGCCCGGCGGAGAGCCTGTACGCGGGCGTGTGGGGCTACAACGGGCTGCTGACGGCTGCGGCGCTGGGCGGCTTCGCGCTGGTGCTGACGCCGCAGTCGGCGGCGCTGGCGCTCATGGGGGCCCTGCTGACGGCCGTCGTGCACTTCGCGCTGCTCGCCTCCTTCCTCAGGGTACGGCCCCGCCCCCAACCCCCTTGAAGCGCTTCTTCGATAGGGGGACGCCCATAAGCTATGTAACTCAAACTGAGTGTTTAGAATACCCCCGCTCGCCCAGCAGAGCACCTGCAACACGGATTGAACCAATCCTAAGTAATAAAGTAACGCTTACGACAACACCTCACATTTACAATGCGTGAAAAAAAGTATTAAAAAAATAATAATTTGTATTAAATTTATTTGCATTGTATTTGAAAAGTATGATAATTTAAGTTAGTATTAGTTGGTGTGGCTGATTGCTCCCAAAAATAAGATTCAAGTTTTTGAGCGAATGTGGTAAGTACGGGAATATTTCCGTCAAACCTTGTACACGCCGTTGTGAATGATGCATGGGCTGCGCTATGGGACTCTAGAATATACTGTAGATATTTTGAATATTTTCTTGACCAACATCATAAATATTTCTGTTGCAAATAAAATGACTCATTTTTGTATCCCATGTTATAAAGTGGACTGCAATACATTGATCATGTAAGCTTATAAAAAATTCGTAAAAATGTTAAGAAGGTGATCGGAAAACATAAAACAAATACACATGTAAGTTGATAAAGCTAGCATTAAGAACTTATTTGTAATTATACTTGCACTAATGAGCTGGATACTTATCAACCAGCACAGGGCTGTCCAACTCTCGGCCCACTGTGCTAGTTACTGTGGTGCAAGAAAGGTTATTTGTGAAAAGTGAGTCTCCTTCATTCATGTCGGTTTAATGAGAACGTTGCGCGTCTAGCGGACCCTGCCAATGTCATCACTTCCTTGAGTGTAAAATAGCAGAAGTTTTGATTTCTGTATTTTTTCATTTCTAGTAAATTCAGAAATTTAAAATAATCCCAATGTGTTTCTCTATGTTATGCACCGTTCATCATGATATCACGCATGGTTACACCCCCTCCCGTTTCAAAGCAGCCGGGAAAACTGCCGAAGTCAACAATACGGTGTCACGTGTGGATCGTACGAGTAATGAAAGTATGGCCCGCAACCACGTTAAAGGTTTCAGTTGTTGCTCTTAAGCCTTACATGTTGGACACCCGTGAACTAGCGCATAGTCCTTGTAAGATGCATATTAGTGCAAATGGTGCCTGGAAACGAGCGCTGCAGTCCGCCTTTGGGCATGTGCCGTGCGCAGGCGGGGGTGCCGCTGCTGACGCTGCCCTTCAACCTGGCGGCGCTGCTGCTGCTGTGCGCGACGGCGCGGGGCGGCGGGTCCCTGGTGCGCCCGCCCGCGCTCACCTACCCGGAGAAGCACCGCCGCGACTGGGCGGCCGCGCGCCACTCGAAGCGCTCCAGGGTGAGACACGCCCTCTCTCTCTCTCTCTCTCTCTCTCTCTCTCTCTCTCTCTCTCTCTCTCTCTCTTCGAATGTAAAGAAAGTGGTTGCTCTTGGATGATTGATATGTCACATCAGGGCAATAGACGGGCGCAAGAAGGTTACCAAGAGCTTCTCATTCACTTTCTTCTTCTTTTTCTCCTCTTTTCCATTCTTCTCTTAATTCCTATCCTGCTAAAATATTTAATTTCAGAAGACTATAGAAGAAATAAATATGATATAAGCCTACTGGCTTAGAATACACTTTCTTTACAAGAATTAATAAAAATTGCTTCCTAGCATCGCTGTGTGAGAATACCAAACTTCTGGTTCGCTTCTAAGGGAGAAAATATTTGTTTTCGGATCAAAAAATAAACACAAACCTCAGAAGGGAAAAGTAGATATCTACGCAATCTTCATTTTACATCTTGATCAATTTTTTTAAATATGCAATAGTAAGTTCAAAATTGTTCTGTTCTGTAATTTGCATGACCTGACAAAGCCAACACTTGTTAAAAAAGCCGTTATTCAATGTTCGTCTGCCAATGATATGAAGATTCTTACTAATTTTCTTGTTTTGATTAAAAAAACATATTTCTACTGATTCACTTCAGATTGGCTAACTAGATTTGGCTGAACATCACTGAATAGTCAAAAAGATTAAAGGCTAAGAGAATTAAAGAAATAGGCAAACTATAAAAATGAAAACATTTTCTTTTAGACTGCATCGTTGTTAAAAATCTCAAAACTTGATTTTGGGTCCATTGACACGCCCTACTGGAGCAGTATCCTCGTCCGTAGTCCTCGCGCAATTCATCCTTCCTCTCCTTCCCACCCCTTACTATCATCCTTAAGATCGATGGAATGATGAGCTTAGGGTCTATCCTCACATTATCCATCCCTCATTTATTCGAAAATCGTCGACAGGCGTCGGGTGTCGGAGAAGCCGCGACTTGCTGTTTTTCCCCTGAAACATTAAACAAATCTCGAGGTGAAAAACTTGAATAATATAATATAATCATTAACTTTTCTTTTGAATTTAACAATATTCTTCTTTAAACTCGTGTCACAAATTAAGATTAAATTGTTTTTCTAAGTTTGACGATAATTTGAAATATGGGAAAAGAACGATCCGAAGCATATTTAATGACAATATGCTTGTGGATGTTTAAATGGTAGCCAAACAAAACACTGTGAATTAATAGTAGTTAATGAAATTATTTTATAATGTTAAGATGTATTGCTCTTGTACATGTTTTGAAAACGAGCGACGTTAGGAGTGAGATTTCAAATTTGTTCAATGCAATAAAGTAACATAAATATTATAAGGCGGTGACACGTGCCCCCAAATATCGATAATTGCGAAGCTCATATGAAAGATAATTAAAAATAACGTAGATTCGCAAAAAGAAGCCACCTAGGGCAATATGTTGCATAGATACTATGGGGATCTTGTTTTTCATCTTTTGTTTGTCTGGGCTGAAAAAAAAATTTGAGTGGCAAAGAAAAATACTTGAATTTGAAGGGAAGTTTTTTCAACCAATATTAATGCCAAATACAAATAAAAAATAATTTTTTGAAATTCATTTTCAACATGATAACGTTGGAGTACTGTCTCAGTTTTTTTAACAATTGACATTTTTAACATTTTTAAACAATGTTTAAACAATTGATATATAAATTAATAAAAATATTCACTTACCAGCATGATTTACATCGCCTTGCTGACCAATGTTTGTTTCTATGTGGAAAGTTTTTGTATTATCGAAATAAAATTATCAAACCCCTTTTGTTTTAGATTTATGTGTTACTTCTAATATAAATAAAATTACTCAGCTTTAGGTATATTAATCATTCATGTTTATAATATAAATGAAATTACTCAGTAGTATATTCATTAATCATTGACAATTAGACAATCATAGATAGTTAACCATTGTCACTCTCTTCAATAACTGGAATCACGCGTTCGTTTATAAACAGTCTATACAAAATTTATGGCGGTGTTACAATTTTAGCCAAGTAACGAACGTGTGCCAATAATAAATGATCGCAGCTAGAGAGAGCAGCATCCCAGGGTGCCATTTCCGTTTGTACGTTCACAATAATAGCGTTTCACAACTGGTATTCCCATTGTAAAGAGATGGGTGATTTCCTTTGGTGCTCCGATTCTTGATCGTTTAGCGCAGCACCGGTTTGCGTCACATACCACGTTACCACAATATGGGCTATTCGTTTGAAAAGCGAGACCAGACGTTGAACGCCATGTTGTAAGGAGAGTAAGAAACATTCTGAAAGTGAAGTTAAGTGACAATTTTCAACGGTGACCGAGCAAAAATACGATGGAGGTGTAATTGAAATAAAAGATGAAATATTAAAGAAAAGTGCTTATCTGTTTCTGTTTCAATGACTTGTAACTCTGAATATTTTGGCATTTAAAATTCCCGCTAGTATTATGACGCAAACAAGTGGCTGAAGTGAAAGAAGTGGAATGCCCAAGAGACCTCCCACGCCTTTCCTCCATGGATATTCCGATTTAATAGAGTTTATGTGTCGCGACTGAATCTGTGTGAAATATTGGTAAAAACGTTTTTTTCAATCACATTTTGGCGAGAATTTCAAATTTTTAAACTGATAAAATTAATTTTAATTGTTTTTCACTACCGTCTGTTTTGCTATAAGCCTGAAAAAAGATGTTATAAAATGTTATGAGACACATTCTAGAGAAAAAATTGGAACAGTTCTTTAACGTTATCATATCGAAAATCAATTTCAAAAATTTAATTATTTCTTTTCTATTTGAACTTGGCGTCAAACTTAGTTGTTAAAATTACCTTCAAATTCAAGTATTTTTTCCCGTCCCTCCAATTGTTTTCAGCCGTATACATGCAATGGAAGCTGAGAAAAAATAAAAGATGAAAATCACGTTTCTCATTGTATCTCTCCAACATTTTGCCCCAACAGACTAATTTTTTGGGAATCTACGGTATTTTTTATCCTCTTACATAAGAACATAGCGTTTATCGATTTTGTTTGGGGGCACTTTTCACTGCCTTATTCAGCTAAATTCTTTATATGACAATCAAACTAAGTTTTGCGAAACACGTTTCTTCAGACGTCTCCTGTATTTGACACCTGTGCAAGAAAACAGTGGCCGGCTGTTCCGTTTACCTCTACCTCCCCCGATTGGCTGAACGTGTGATGACACAATCATTTGGGTCGTGAAATCTAATACATAATTTGTGCCACAAAATGCCCGATTATGAACGATTTCTTGCAACAGAAAAAGTCGTTTATAATGCCGGAATACAAAAAGTGTTTTTATGTGCTGTTCATAGGTTTATTCACTATCCTGCAGACCAATAAGTCTATTATCTTCCGTTTACTGCCCAATTATATCTCATGAACCTTCAAAGACACAGAGACAGCTCCCGCTTTCACCGCTTCCATCGCCGGTTCAATGAATCCACTACTTGTAAGTTACGACTCATATCAACTGCAATTACGGCTTTAATAGATGTTGCAGTTTAACCGTGATATAAAATGAACTCTGGAAACATTGATTCAGAATAATTAAATCATATCCGTCTGAAAGATACTGAACATCTCTTTTATATGAGAAAGTCTCATTTAAGAAAATCAGAAACGTCAATTTGTCTTAGATTATACCAGTTAATTCACGCACATGGAATTCAAAATATAACTGACTTTTACTGACAAACACTAGATTAAAATTTATACTTGAATCAAAATTAACTGGAACAGTGTTTTATTGGGCATGTAATCGAGACTGGTTTTGGGGAGTCTCTCGATTCGGTAAAAATGTGGTTCATTTTGTAACTATACGTCTTGTTTATATTTATGACTGGTTTGGAGTGGCAACGAGTAGATTCTTCGACAAAAATAGAGATATTATAATTTTAGTTTAGTGGGATTCTTTTTATTGCTGGTACTTGCCTTATTAATGCACCAAGTCCTTAAATCAAGAATGTAATAGAATAAAGTATGGTTCTAGTATACAATGTTTACCTGGAGTAGTGTATCGCAATAATGTATACTAATTATTTTGAACTAATTATTACCATTTGAGAAAAGAAAGAAAACAATAAAAACGTTATGTTCGTTTTTTTTTATTTCAGAACTTAAGTTCTCCATCCGACTTGAGTTCTCCAGATGACGAAGTTGATAAGAAGGAGCAGTTCAGGAAGCTGGAAATAATATGAAGTTTTCAGCATTCATGAAGAGGCTTTCTCTATAGATGTTTTCCGAGGTGTCCTTTTGTGTTCGTCTTGGGCAGCTCTCTATAAAACTGCTGAGTAGAAGTAATAAGCATGTGTGCCTTTGTATGTATCATGTGTATTTGCTCTCGTGTCTGTAAAAACGGACCTTTCTGAAAGAATCATTGTACTTTCTCGATTATACGTTGTACTTTTTTCATAATATTAACTACCCTGAAATAAACATTTCAAAACTATTAATAAATACTTATTTATGATAATTTTCTTTGCAAATTAATGTTAATTTTTGTTAATAGTAGTTTTTGAATCTATTTATGTTGAGTACATTAATATTTTTAGATAAATCATTTATAGACCAAGCACTTATGTTAAACGCAAATTAACATACCTACAATCACTGAACACACCTAAAGAATTAGCGGAACCAAAGCGAGAACGCTGTCAATACGATCTTGTGACTCGATACAGAGGAAACTTAATAAGAAAGTTGAAATACGTTTAGAAATAAACAGGAAAAGTAGAACATTGTAATATAACTAATTGGGAAAATTTATTCATTACTATCTAGTAAAAATTGGGATAAGAAATATCAAAATTTCTTTAAAAATATTTTTTTTCATTCATTTCAAGAAAATTCTTGGTATCCAACAATTAAATCCTGAAGCAACGCAAATCCTTAGCTTTTATTACACCTACATTATTTGGTTCCCCCCTTCTTTATTATGACCGTAAAGTTAGCATACCCACTTATCACAAAATTGAAAAACAGTATCCCAGGTAATTTCAGTTGTGATTCTTTCCTCTTTTTCGAGATGTGAGGTTACCAGGTTAAGTGACTGTCTAGATGTAAACCAAGATACCTCACAACAGTTGTTACTGAGAGTTCTGACGTGTTTAATTTCACATTGGGACACTGTTCTTTTGGAACTGAGAAGGTTATATGTTGTGATTTTGCTTGTTTATATTTACTCTCCATTGATTTGTCCATTCTTCTATCTTGTCCAGATGCGGTTGCAGGTGTTGCGATGCTCGAGTTGAGTCCTCGACGGCAGCTAAAATAGCTGTGTCATCAGCGAATGTGGCTATCATTGAGCGTTCTGTTGTTGGTAGGTCAGAAGTATTGATTACGTATATAATTGGTGCTAGGATACTTCCTTGAGGGACACCTGCAGTCAGTGGCTTAAATACAGACAAAAAATTGATATTTAATTTGAAAAAAGCGGCTAGATCGGTACGTTTTAAAAAAATATATAGAAAGAGTGCGGGAGTAATTGTTTGATTTTGAATAGCAGATCTGGCATGCCACACCCTATCAAATGCTTGCTGTACGTCCAAGAAAGCAGCAGAGCAATATTTCTTTTCTTCTAGCCTTTGAATATCGTGTTTACTATTCGGTGTGTCTGATCTATAGTAAGAGTGATCTTCACGAAACCCATATTGAACGTCTGGTATCATATTATGGTTATTGGTTAAGCCGTTTCGTAAAAGTAGTTTTTTATACCTTAGATAAAACTGAGAAGGCTTATTGTCTGTATGATGCAACGTCTGTAGCGGTTTTCCAGGTTTCGCCTATGGCTGTACTTGTGCATACTCTCAGAGAGTCGGATAGTGGCTCTCGCTTATAATAGCATTAAAGATGGATGTGACGAATGATAGTGCTTCCTTGGATAATTCTTGTAATATTGTACCGGTTATAAGATCATGTCCTGGACTTTTAGTAAGATTTATGTGCTTTTTAATGGTTTCTTCTATTTCACATAAATTGAACGTCTTGTGGGTGCCGGCTGTTGGAGGGAAGCCTGCAAACTTTCTATTACCTCATTTTCCGAAATACTTCGTTTAGCTATTGGTTTTAATACTGTAGAAAAGTGTGTAGCAAGGCATTCGGTCTTTTCTTCAGAACTTCGTGCCCATGTGCCATCTTGTCTTCTAATAGGCGAGATGTGTTGTTGTGGCCGATTCCTTTTTTTTTGTGACTTTCCACAGTGAGTAATTAGTAATAGCTGTTGGTGACAAGAAATTTACGTAATTGGAAAATGTGGTGTTTTGGTACTCTTTTAGTTATCTTTTTAGTTGCTGGGCTGATGCGCTAAGTTTCTTTTTGTCTTTAGGCTGTCTGGTGTACATATAGATGCTACGAAGTCGGCGATTTTCAGCTATTTTTTGTCTAATTTCTTTGGGATACGGTAAGATCTTAATTACATCAGATTTTGGTGTTGCTTTCAAGGCAACGTTACTTCTGTTAGGTGTAAAACTGCGGTGTCTATATCATTGCTTGATTTTAGAGGCATATTTACGCTTAACGAGTTGTTAACGTATATTCGAAATTTATCCCAGTTAGTAAACTTACTTCGAAGTTTAGGTGGTGATCTGCGCTCAATAACGGACGAACAGATGGTCATTTCTACTGGCGTGCTATCGGAACTGAGGTAAGCTCATGATGTTTGACCGTTTTACGAATGATAACGGCCGTTCCGCCGTGCGCAGTTCTGTCTGGATGTTCAGTAGTGTAGATTTCGTATCCCGAAATTTGAAGATAGCTTTTATCTGTGAAGTGTGTTTCAGATATCAACATGATATTTATGGCTTGTCCGGTGAGAATTGCTCTCGGCGATGCTGGAGTATACCATTAGCGTTCCAGAGAAGAAGTTTTATTCTTCCCGCCATTTAACACATTTTGAATATCAGTGTAGTGATTAAATTAAGGAGGGTATTTATTTGCACGGATTGTTATTTCAAAATGTTTTCGAATCTCTGAAAGGCTTTATCAAGGACTTGACTGAGGTCCTCTTGGTCTTTTGTAGTTACATGAGTAGAATAATTTCTTGTATTCCATACTGGCTTGGGATTTGAATAATAGATTACATTATCACGAGGTTGCTCGTGTTTTCTTACGGATTGTGGGTTGGAATTGGAAGTGTTATTTTGGAGGGAGTGAATGAGTAATGGAGAGAAGTCTGAGGCATTTGGAACTATTTGCTTCTCTTTAGGATTTGAAACTGTATTTTTGAATGTTGATTTTTTATATTGAATTCTACTTTTCATATATTTCTGGTATTCTGGGCATCCTTTGTAATTGACAGGGTGATTATCAGAACATAAAGGGCATATGGCTGGTACATTTCTATGATTCCAAGCGTCTACTGTGCGTGGCATTAGTTTTATTTCATTACTTTACATTTTATGTGTAAAGTCTTCTTGTTTTACTTTTTGCTTGAGAATGTCAATCAATTTCGGGACATTTGTAACTTCCCTCGCCGTTTCATTTTGAGTTTGATTTTCATTCGTTAGAGGGGTGAATTTATTTTGTAGAGGAATCACATTTTCTGTCATTGTCGGTAGGTTAGTATTTGACTGACTGCCATCACTTCGTCGTCTTCGTCTCCGTCAGTACTTGCTTCTCCGTGGTTATCAGTTGTTGACATTTCGTGGTCACCTTTATCATTTTCTTGAAGCCACGACTGTTGCTGTGTTTGTGGAGGGTGCCATGGAGGCTGCTGCCCTGGCGTACTTACGACTAAAATGTTGTCGGGTGTTAATGAAGATGCCGTGCACCTATTCTGCGATAGTTGAGACCAGGGGTGTGCCTGCATTTGTTGATGGGGTTGCCATTGAAGCTGCTATTCTGGCGTAGGCTGCGGTGGATCGGTTGACTGCATTGTAACGGATGTTATTCCGTTGTAAGTTAATATTGCTTCACGGATGCTCTGGCCGAGGCCAGCAGTTTCATTTTGTGTTTCACTAATTGTTAAATATTTATATTACACTATATACGTTTACATACACTTCACTGTTTAGTTTTACTTGTATCCGAGTAGAACTTAAGTTAAGGTACACACAATAACCTCGGTGTTATCACAGCGCACACTTTATCGCGAGGAGAGACTCTGTCGGAGGTCTTGCCCCGACGGGAGCTGACCTCGAACTATATCTCTTAAATGAGGCGATTTTGATAAACTCCTCTTGAGGGCACAGTTTATGACCGAATGTGAGCGTAAGCGGTCGTGTTGGTCGTTTTGGGGTTTCCTGGCAGGCGGCGGTTGTTGATAGGGACGGTTTGCCAGCTGTTGTCATCTCGTCGCCTTTGTTACGAGGGATGGGGACTGGGCCCGCGTTGGCTGCCGGAGCACCAGGGCACGGCTCTCCGCCGCGTGCGGGGGCGCGGCCAGCGACCTGGAGGTGGGAGAGAGTTCGCCACCCTAGCCGCGACATCCTGGGATCCTGGGCGCATTCTGGGGTGAAGGGGGCGGCGGTTGCAGCAGCGGTGGCGGCAGCTGTGGCAGCGGCGGCGGCGGCGACGGCTGAGGCGGGACCTGGAAAGGCCGGCATGGGAAAGGGAATGGCAAGGGGCGAGTCTTGCCCCCAACGCCCCCAAGTCTTTCTGTGAACTGCATGGGTGGCATTTAGCGCGCGGGCGGCCTTCGCATCGGAAAATCGTTCAACACAGAATGTCAGCTGCGAGAAATTGTAAGAAAAAACGATGGATCCATTTTTTGGGAAATTTTGAAAATGTACCAAGGGCTTGATGTAAATTACTTCCTGAAATCAAAACACCGGTTTCAAATTCAAGAGGCCGAGACATAAGCTAGATGGATTGGGGAATATGAATTTTGGAGAAAATTGGCTGAAGTGTTTAACCGCAAGCATTGTTCACAGACAGACGGACAGACATACGATTTGCTGTCAATTGATTTTTCGCTATTAAGGACCCACAAATCATGGATTCTGACTACACAACGTGTTAAGAGGATTTCCTCTCCCCCTAAATTTAGCAACTAGATTTCTCAAATTTTTGGTTACCAGGGTCCTGTAATAAAAGATTTTTGCCGAAAATTTGACATTTTTTCGCATAGCATAACATACTCTCTACTGCGTAAGTGGAAACGAGAAATGAACTAGTGTTGCCAACGAATGGCACAGAATTTCCCATATTAGTTTTATATTTCCTTTGTTAACGGCTAGCTACTCGGACTTACCACTTAATCTTTCCAGCTGTCATGCTTATTTTTCAAAAAAACAAAAGAATAGACTAATATGCCGTTTATGTCGTCTGATAGAGTATATTTATCACTCTCCCTACGAAAAGTTTAAAGAAAAAAATTTGAGCCGGTTATTAAAAACTAAGGCAGTTCAACGAACATGAGACTTGTGACAACGAACACGATCTTAAGCGTTTTTTATGCTACCTAGGTCCAAATTGAATAAAAACATTTTGTGCAGTTTTTAAGAAACAATTGTTTATAGAAAATAAACGCTGCCTATGTTTGAAGCAAAATTTCGCAAAACATACTCATATTTACGTAAAAGAGGACATGGTATTAATTAAAGCTTTATTTTTGATAAACACATTTCATTAAGAAATCCATACAAATTAGAATTTTCAAATAATGTGAGAGCTACTACACTCTTTTAAGCATTATATACTATATCGGACGTCAAAGTTTAAACAAAATTGTTGGCGCTGTCTTTCACAACCAGTAAAACTTAACACAGAAAACTTCAACAGACAATAAACGACCTCTACAAAAGGGCTACTGGCGAATGTAAGTTTAAAATTATATTTAGATGTTCTGCATCGGTTAAAAATGTTTAAATTTCTGTATCAAATAGTTCTTAATTAGAAATTGATTATGGTGTATATAGATTTTTGTTACATGCGTTTTTCTTGTGTGCGTATGCTAACTTAACGTTAAGTATCGGTAGAAAATTTTTATTTTTGGGTATAAATTAGTTCATAATGGGAACAAAATTCTGGTATATTCAGCTTTCTAGTTTCATGCGTATTTCGTGTGAAGGTATGGTAACTTAAAATTTAGTTAGCGTACCCACTTTCAGTGTTGAATATTTTGATGTGCATCAGTAGAAACTTTTTTAAATTTGGATATAAATTAGTACTTAATTAGAACAAAATTCTGGAATACCGTTTTTCAATTTTGTGAAAAGTGGGTATGCTAACTTTACGGACATATCTTTATTGCACATACGTAGCGTAAGCGCTTCGGAGTATTAGCAAGGCCTCGCCCAAACCGCATTTTCGGGAAAATGTTAGGGGAACCGCTTGTATCAACACGAACCGGAAGCCGGCGCTAATGCGCTGTGCCGCGACCTGGGGTCGGGCGCCGTGCGACGGGTCGAGCCCCCCCCCTCCCTCCAGCGCCCGCGAAAACAAACAGCGCGAAATACCACAGGCGTCGGCAGGTGATGAAAAATGGCAGCACGCGAGGAGAAGTAAACGTCTGCCCGCCCGCCAACTACCTGGCCTCCACTCGCACCGGTGCGGTGGCTGAGACAGCTCATCGGGGGCGGCTCCCGAAAGGTTAACATAACGAAACAGTTTATAGTTATTCACCTACTTAGAGGAAATGACAAAACAAAGTGTATTATTCGTGATACAGAACGTGTGTCGTTCAATACCTTATGTAGTACCACCTAATAAAAATAATAATATAAATAAGAAACAACTTTTCTCTTGGAGTAGAGGTACTCATACATCTGTAAGAACAACTAATTTGTTTTAATTGTTCTTAACCGACGGCGGACTATAAAATCCTTAATGGACGGTGGCCGTTAAGAGATACCAGTTGGACCCGCATGAACATTTCGCACTTTGGAAATCATTGTATTAAAATTTGAAGTAGCGTTATACTGAAAACCAAATGTTTTCTGACAACCACTACTTTAAAGAGGGTGAGTATCCTAATAATGTAATAAAAAGTGCAGAGAAGGCTCGCTTTGAAAATTAAAGTGGAAGAAACTAGTGGTACCGCCAAAGTACATACTTTCTCCAAATGTTTCTAAACGCTCCGCATTATTTATATTGATTTGCATGTTATATTGAACAATTGAATTGAGAACTGTACACGTGTTTAAAAGTTCAAAATACGAAAATGATGTATGTGTGAATAGAATAGCTTCAAATGTTCTTCAATACATTTTATGAAATTCTAAATAGTATTCTGCACTAACAGAGAGTTGTGATAAATAATTTTTCCGGAGACAGGCTCACACCAGCGGCACTTCAAAACGCTGAGTCCTAACCTGACATTTAACCACTTCGGCCAACCAGGTCATACACAGAATTGGCACTTCTATAATAGTCATAAGCACCGAAAGACAATTGTTTTGTCGTGATGTTTTACAAATCCAATAAGATTTTTTTAGAAGTTGGAAATTCATTCTTCCTCTTAATTTATCTTCATTATTTCACCAGCGATCTTCCCCTCCGAAGAACTGAGTCCGTGAACACAAATTAGCCCTCTCGACTACTTGGTAGCAAGTGAGATTCACACTTTTATAACAGTAACAAACGTATAGTCGTGTCAGTTCTAGCTTTAGTAAGCCGAAAATCGAGAAAATGTAAAAAAAATCCTTTGGGCGACCAAAGAAGGTATTTGGGAATATAATCAGTCACAGAACCGAAAACCTGGTTCAGACCAAAGATTCTAGAAAACTTAATAGTCTGTGCCATTCTATACTACCAACTGTTTATTAATTTATTATTTATTTATGTACTTATGTGACTATTTATTTATTTAGGTATTTACTTATTTATTTATTTAAAAAGGTTAATTCAAAGGTTAAGTTGTTTAATCGATAACAAACTTTTCCTGAGGCTAAAGTTTTGTAGGTTTGAATTGTTTTTTGCGATTTTCAAAAGCACAGAAAATGTATCTAGTGCCATATTTCTTACTGTTTCTTGTGAAATAGTGGAATAAATGTAAAAAAGGTTTTGATCGGTTTTCAGATTTTTTCGTAAATTTCTCGCGCAATTTACGCAAACACTAAACGTAAGTTACGCAAAAACCTTTTTTTCAAAAAAATTGAACATGAAATTATTAAAGAGATACTTTTGCAGAACTTACTTTGCCTGAGACAAAAACCTCAATTTTATTTTGTACTTTTAACATTTTTTTGTAATTTTGGAAAAAAAGAGCAATACCTGCAAATGGAAATATCCCTATATTTCTTATCGTCCCTTATTACAATTGTGGATAAATTTTAAAGAAAACTTGGAGCGGTTTTCGGAAAAAATCGTAAATTTTAAGCGCAGATTACGCAAAAACGACTTTCTTTTACAAAAAAGTATACTTTCCCTTTTTAAAGACCTAATTTTGTATAACGGACTTTATCCGAACCAAAAATTTCCTATTCCATCTACAATTTGGTAGTGGATCGCACCAATCGTGGAAGGCACCAAAACTGAGATCTAAATCACTCTATTGAACGCCCGTAAGTTGAGAAAATAATAATAATATTTCATTTTTGGGGACAATATTAACTCAATTTTCGGAGATTAGGTTTATTACAAATTACATCGTTTCCGACTTACGCAGGATAATAACGTGTGCTGGAGCGACCTGTGTGTTGCAGATTGCTTGTGCGCCTGCTATATTTCTGACATCCTAATCTGCACACTTCCATTTTTTCGTCTTAAATTTGTTTCATGCAAGACCTCGAAGTAATGGTAAATGGCAATTACAACTCTAACAGTAGCACACGTTCTGGTCTTAGTAATGATAACTTCTTACAAACCACCCTCTTTACTTACCGCGTTACATTTAGAGAGAACGTGTTTAGAAGAGTACTCTCTTTAAATTCAAACAGAAATATTTCTAAATTTACCAATTTTTATAAAATGTCTCAAATATAACATCAATATTTTTAGGGACGAATTTACGGGCCATTTTTTCTTTCATAAAAAGTGAAGAGGCCCTTTGGCTGTTAATCTACTAGGACTCTACAAGCGTGCTGCATGAGAATGGAATGTGCCAATGCGTAATCCACATAGAGATATATTTCAGGTCTTTTGACAACTGCATGTTGCAACACAATGCATGTCGAAGAAATAATTTATTACACACTGACAGGAAAGTGAGAGAATCACACAGAAAATTAAAGCGATTGTATAAAGGAAGCTTGGAACATCGGCAGAAAAATCTTGGAGACGATCATGTGAAGGGGTAGAAATTTTCAATGTATAATCCACAATGGAACAAATTATAGGATTTGTAGCATTTTAAGTTTTACATTTTGCGTACTAAAACATTGATTAAAAATACCATGTACGAAATGCACAAAAAACAAACAAACAAATAACATTCAGGGACAATAGGATATGACAGGTTGATATCACATTCAATTCGTATATGAAAAGTTGAGAGGTTTGGAAAACATCATGAAAATGTTTCAGATATATCAAAATTATATCCTTGAATTCACACACAAATTGAACATAGAAAATTTCTAAAACAAAATGAGGTTCTACGAAATAAAATATTTAGAAAATAAGTATACTTTATTCACAATATCGTTCCTTATTTTCTCCTGATATAGCCCTTTTAATGATGATGACACAGCATAATTTGTAACATAATAAAAACATAGGATTTCAGGAGGAAAATAGGACCATAGGATTTCAAAACATTAATTACAGAAAATGGTCATCTCTCAAGAACTATTTTCTGAAAACTCGTTTCACTAGTTTTTGGTGAACTGAATTTATTAGGTCACATACATTAATCATATTATCTATAGTTTAAGTACAAGGTAAAAAATGTCTAATTTCAACACAATGATAACACATGCTCTTAAGAATGATACATAAACATATGCTCTTAAGAATGATACCGAGATTCTTTTTTATGACTGTCGAAAACTCAATCACTGTTTGTTTTTTAAACGCTTGGATGTTGTCCGATACGTGTATAACATTTCACGTCTATTTCTTGACAAGGCCCGAGGGAATGGAATTACAACAATACTGGCTTGTTGCCAGGAAACAAATGTACAGCCCAGCACATTACGTAATATACCAATTTTTTTGTCGCATTCATGGCCACAGAACATTGATACATTCAATGATTTTTAGTTAGAAATAAGTTGTCTAACATTCAAGGATGCCCTGGATATAATTGCAGAAATATTATTATTATTATTATTATTATTATTATTATTATTATTATTATTATTATTA